>CM036761.1:58982187-59377506 GCA_020796225.1 Arion vulgaris | reverse complement strand
TTCTTCTCAATACGATAAACTAAAAAAATTATTATCAAAAAAACACCATCCTCACCATCACCCCCGCCATTTTACCAATAAAATCCAATCATATACGCACCGGATTAACCATCATATTTCGTTATCATCATCAATATCCAATTATCACCTGAGCCATCAATATTTACATTTACCTAAAACATCATATATCCTGTTTGATCACCGAGCATCATTATTTCCAGTTATACAGAACATCATTATCCAATGTTTGATCACCTGAGCTATCATTATTTCATTATACAGAATATCATTATCATGCTTGATCACCTGAGCTATCATATTCCATTATACAGAACATCATTATCATGTTTGATCACCTGAGCTATCATTATTTACATTATACAGAACATCATTATCATGTTTGATCACCTGACCTATCATTATTTCCATTATACAGATCATCATTATCCTGTTTGATCACTTGAGCTATCATTATTTACATTATACAGAAATCATACAAGTTTGATCACTGAGCTATCATTATTTACATTATACAAAACATCATTATCATGTTTGATCCCCTGAGCTATCATTATTTCCATTATACAGAACATCATTATCATGTTTGATCACTTGAGCTATCATTATTTCCATTATACAGAACATCATTATCATGTTTGATCACTTGAGCTATCATTATTTCATTATAAAGAATATCATTATCATGTTTGATCACCTGAGCTATCATATTTCCATTATAAAGAATATCATTATGAACATGTTTTTTTCAATTAACATTGTCATCACCAACATTATCTCATCACTCACACCATCCCACCATGATCCACATCATATCATCATCTCACCTCTACTACCATCATTTCATCATCACTAATCGCATCATTACCATCATCTCGTCATCATGACCATCATCTCATCTTTATTACCATCATCCCATCATTATTACTATAATCTCAACATCATCTCACCATTACCATTATCCCAACATCATCGCATCATCATTACCATCAGCTCATCATTACCACTATCATCTCATCTTTATTACTACCCTCTCACATCACTATAAGCATTATCATTACCCCATAATGTCCTCCATCACAATTACCATCAACGCCCTCGAGGTGGAGGTCATATGCGCATACAAATAATGGGACAAGACAGGTCAGTGTGGTCTGCACTGACCAAGACTA
Organism: Arion vulgaris; assembly: GCA_020796225.1. NCBI lineage: Eukaryota > Metazoa > Mollusca > Gastropoda > Stylommatophora > Arionidae > Arion > Arion vulgaris. Next base: position 59,376,316 of record CM036761.1, on the reverse strand, counting down.
TTTCAACCCACGCTGTGTCCTGAAACAGACTGACGCACTGAGTCTCGGGCAGATGGTAGGATTGAAGGGAAATCATCCATAATGGCAGTGGTTACACTGATGCGCATAATAAGAGATTTGTCCGCACTTCAGATGATCAATATCTCTGAGGTAATGACTACACGAATTCCTTTGACTGACATCTGAGATAGAAATAAGTTCAATGGTACTTGAAAATTGTTTTTTTAAGTAAATTGGCACATTCTCCGGATAAATGAATCATATGTGTATTGCGAACCCTATAAACATAATTCATCATCTCGCTAAACATGCAACGAAGGTTCAAGAGTTGGGAAAATTGAAGAAAAAGTCCTGATGTGTCGGGATGGAAAGAGGTGGCACAGAAAGAACACAATGAAGTAGAGATGTGAGAGGTGACACAGAAAGTGAACACAAGAAGTAGAGATGAGAGTGGACAGGAAAAATGACACAAGAAGAGAGATGGAGAGCTGGAAAAGAAAGTGAAATAAAAAGAAGTAGAGATGTGAGAGTGTGACACATGAAGTAGAGATGTGAGAAGGGACACAGAAAGAGATGGAGAGGCTACATGAGAAAAGAGATGAGAGGTTGACACATAAGAGAGATGTGAGAGGACACATGAAGTAGAGATGGGGAGGTGGAACATGAAAGAAGGAGGTAAAATGAAGAGAGATGGAGAGGTGGACAGAAAGGAACACATGAAGTAGAGATGTGAGAGCTGGGCACAGAAAGTGAAACAAGAAGAGAGATGTGAGAGGACACAGAAAGTGAACACAGAAGTAGAGATGTGAGAGCTGGACACAGAAAGTGAACACATGAAGTAGAGATGTGGAGAGGTGACACAGAAAGGAAATACAAGAAGTAGAGATGTGAGAGCCACACACAAAGTGAACACAAGAGTTTAGAGATAGAGGACACAGAAAGTGAAATACAAGATATAGAGATGGAGGTGGACACAGAAAAAGAACACACAAAGGGAGATGTGAGAGGGACACAGAAAGTGAATATGAAAGAAGCAGAGATGACAGCTGACACAGCAACACATGAAGTAGAGATGAAAGAGGTAAGAGAAAGGGAACATAAGAAGGAGAGATGTGAGAACTGACACAGAAAGTAACAATAAGAAGTAGAGATGTGAGAGCTGGACACAGAAAGTGAATTACTTATGAAGGGAGAGAAGTGAGAGGGGATACAGAAAGGAAACACAAGAAGCAGAGATTTATATATGACAACACAAAAAGAACACGAAGCAGAGATGTGAGAGGTGGACACATAAGAAAACACAAGAAGCAGAGATGTGAGAGGGATTACAAAAGTGGACACAAGAAGCAAGACGCGAGGTGGACACAGAAGTGGAACACATGAAGAGAGATGAGAGGTGGATTACAAGAAGTAGAGACGTGAGCTGACACAGAGTGGAACACATGAAGTAGACATGGAGAGGGTGATTACAAGAAAGTGAAACACAAGAAGGCCAGAGATGTGAAAGGTGATTACACAAAGTGAACACATGAAGTATAGATGTGAGAGGTTGACACATGAAGTAGAGATGGGAGCTGGGACATTGGTGCGAACACACAGCGAGATGTGAGAGCTGGACACAGAAAGCATCACATGAAGTAGAGATGTGAGAGCTGGGACACAGCTGCCGCCAAGAAGCAGAGATGTGAAAGGTGGACAACATAAAGAACACAAGTTAGATAGATGTGAGAGGGATACAGAAAAAGGGAACACAAGATAGAGATGAGAGATGTTACACAGAAAGGGACAGAATAGAGATGTGAGATGGACAGAAAGTGAACACATGAAGTAGAGATGTGAGAGCTGATCACATGAAATATAAGAAGAGAGATGTGGAGAGCTGGACACAGAAAGGAACACATGAAGTAGAGATGAGAGCTGGGACAGAAAGTGGAATACATGAAGTAGATGGAGAGAGCTGACATGAAAGGGAACAACAAGAAGGAGATGTGAAAGGCAGAACACAGAAAGAACACAAGAAGTAGAGATGTGGAGAGGTGGACACAGAAAGGAACACAAGAAGTAGAGATGTGGAGAGGTTGGCACAGAAAGTGACACATGAAAGAGAGATGTGAGAGTTGGACAGAAAGTAAGAACACACAGAAGAGATGAGCTGACAGTGGAACATAAGAAGGAGATGTGAGAACTGACACAGAAAAGTGAACACATGAAGTAGAGATGAGCTGACACAGTGAAAGTGAACACATGAAGTAGAGAGATCTGAGATAGGACACAGAAATGAACATGAAAGTAGAGATAGAGAACTGGACACAGAAAGGAACACACAGAGAGATAGGATAGACACAGAAAGGTGAACACATGAAGTAGAGATCTGAGAGGTGGACACAGAAAGGGACACACGAAGTAGAGATGTGAGAGGTGACACAGCAGGTGAAACACATAAAAGAAGTGAGACAGGAAAGGTGAATCACAGAAAGAAACACAGAAGTAGAGATGAGAGGTGGACACAGAAAGTGGAATACAAGAAGCAAAGAGATGTGGAGAGGTTACACATATGCGGACACATGAAGCAGAGATGAGAGGCATATGATGAAGGCAGAGAGATGTGAGAGAGGTGACACAGAAAGTGAATACATGAAGAGAGATGAGAGTCGGGACACAGAAAGAACACAAGAAGAGAGATGTGAGAGTGTGGACACAGAAAGAACACATGAAGTAGAGATGTGAGATGCTGACACAGAAAGGAACACATGAAGTAGAGATGTGAGAGCTGGACACAGAAAAAGAACACATGAAGGTAGAGATGTGAGAGCTGGACACAGAGCAGAACACATGAAGTAGAGATGAAAGGTGATTACAGAAAGTGGAACACAAGAAGTAGAGATGTGAGAGGTGGACAGCAGAAAGTGGAATAATACGAAGTAGAGATGTGAGAGGTGGACACAGAAAGTGGAATGAACATAAGAGAAGGCAGAGATGGAGAGCGATTTACAGAAAGAACACATGAAGTAGAGATGAGAGGTGACAGAAAGTGAAACACAGGTAAGAGAAATGTGAAAGGTGACACAGTGAGATGAATTGACACATAGAGGATGAGAGGGAGAAAGAAAGAACACAAGAAGTGAGAGATGAAAGGTGACACAGAAAGTGAACACAAGAAGTAGAGATGTGAGAGGTGATTACAGAAAGAACACAAGAAGTAGAGATGTGAGAAGGGACACAGAAAGTGAACAAGAAGTAAAAGATGTGAGGTGGCACAGAAAGTAACATGAAGTAGAGATGTGAGAGGTGGACAGAAAATGAACCTGGTAGAGATTTAGAGTGGACACAGAAAGTGAACACAAGAAAGAGATGTGAGATGGACCAGAAAGTGAACACGAAGTAGAGATGTAGAGTTGGGCACAGAAAGTGAACACAAGAAGTAGAGATGTGAGAGGTGGACAAAAATGAACACAAAAAGTAGAGATGTGAGATGGACACAGAAAGTAACACAAGTAGAGATGTGGGGGTGGACACAGAAATGAACACAAGATAGAGATTGAGAGTGGACAGAAAGTGAAAACAGAAGTAGAGATGAGAGTGGACACAGAAGTGAACACAAAGTAGAGATGGGAGTGGACACAGAAAGTGACACATGAAGTAGAGATGTGAAGGGGACAGAAGGAACACAAGAAGGAGATGTGAGAATGGACAGAAAGAAACAAGAAGTAGAGATGTGAGGAGGTGGACCAGAAAGTGAAACAAAGTAGAGATGTGAGAGGTGGACACAGAAAGTGAACACAAGAAAGGATGGAGGTGGACAGAAAAAGGAAAACAGAAAGTAGAGATGTGAGTGGACACAGAAAGTGAACACAAAAAAGTAGAGATGTGAAAGTGACACAGAAAGTGAACACATGAAGAGAGATGTGAGGGAAAAGAAAGTGACAAAAGAATGAGATGGAAAGGTTGGGAACACAAGTAGAGATGTGAGAAGTGAACTGAAAGTGAAACAATGAAGTAGAGAAGAGGTGGACGAAAGTAACACAAAGTAGAATGTGAAGTCACGAAAGGAACAAAATAGAATGTAGTGATATGAAAGGTGGAAGAGTGAAGATTACGAATGAGATAAAGGGCCCAGAAAGTGTGAAAAGGATGGATTAAAAAAGTAACACAAAGTAGAGATGTGAAAATGGACACAGAAAGTGAAACACAAGAATGAGATTTAAGGGGCTTTAGTGAAAAAAGAAGAGAAGGGGGGGTGGGACAAGTGGGCACAGAATAGAGTGGAACTACAAAATAACAATAAAAGATGGAGTGGACCGAAAGTGAAAAAAAATAGAATGGAGCTGGACAAGAAAGGAAAACCCCAATAGAATGGAGTGGGAAAAAAGGAACACAGAAAGGGGAAATTTAGGGAAAAAAATGAAAACCAAAAATAGGATGGAGGGTGGACAAGAAAGTGAAACAGAAGTAGAGAGGAGTGGACAGAAAGGAAACCAGGAGAATGTGAGAGGTTACAGAAAGTGAACCAAAGAGAATGTGAATGGCACAAAAAAGAAAAAAAGTAGAATGTGAGAGTGGACACAGAAAGTGGAAAAAAGAATAGAGATGGGAAGGAAAAAAAGTGAAAACAAGTAGGATGTGGGGGTACAAGAAAGTGAAACAAAAGGAATTGAGAACCCAGTGAAAACAAAAGTAAAATGTAGATGGACAAGAAAGTGAAACAGAATGAGATGTGAGAGGTGGGCACAGAAATGAACAAAGTAGAATTGGGGATGGAGAAAGTGAAAAAGAATGGTGAGGGCACAGAAAGTAACACAGAAGTAGGATGAGGGGGAAAAACAAAATAGAGATGGAGGAACCCGAAAATAAAACAAGAATAGAGATGTGAAGGTGGACAAAAAAACAGGGGGAAGTGAAACAAAAGGGAAAAAAAGGGGAAAGTGAGGTGGAAAACAGGGGGGCCCCAATAAAGATGTGAGGAAAAAAAGGTGAAACAGGAGAATGTAAGGGGACACAGAAGTGAACCAAATAAATAGATGAAGGGGGAAAAGGGGGGCCTTTTAAAGAAAAAAAAGAGAGAGTGAGGTGGACAAAGAAAGGAACAAAAAGTGAGATGGAAGGTTCAAAAGGGCAAAGAAAAAGATGGGGGGTGGACACAGAAAGGAAAAAACATGAAGTAGAGATGGGGGTGGAAAGAAAGGAAAAAGATGAGAGGAACGGGGAAAAAACACAGATAGAGATGTGAAGGAAAAAATGAAAAAGTGAGATTGGGGGTGGACGAAATTTAAAACAGAATAGGATGGAGATCGGGAAAATGAACACAAGAAATAGAGATTTAAAGGAACAGAGAAAAAAAGAAAGGGGATTTAGAGGTGGACACAGAAAGTGAAACCGAAGGGATTGAGAGTGGACACAGAAAGTGAACAAAAAAGATGTGGGGGTGGACACAGAAAGGAACAAAAGTAGAGATGAAAGTGGAACAGAAAGGAACCGAAGTGAAAGGAAAGGGGACACAGAAAGAACCAAATGAGATGGAGGGGATAAAAAGAAACAGAAAAGATTAAAGGTTTCCCAAAAAGGACACAGAATAGAATGTGAGAAATGGACCAAAAAGTAAAACCAAGAAATAGAATGGAGGGACCAGAAAGGAAACCAAAAAAGAGAATGTGAAAAGGTGGGCACAGAAAGTAAACAAGAAGAGAAATGAGAGGGAAAGAAAAAACAAGAATGAATGTGAAAAGGGGGACCAAAAAAAGGAAAAAAGAAAAATTGAGATGGACGAAAATGAACACAAGAAGTGAGTGAGAGGGGAAAGAAAGTCCGGGAGAGTGAAGGTTCAAAGAATGAAAAGAAAGTGGGCACAAAAAGAGATGTGAATGGGAAAAAAAAATTTTTAAAGGTAAAAAAAACACAAGTAAAATGTGAAGGGGGACACAGGTGGGGCACAAGAAAAAATGTGAGAGGGGTGAACAAGAAAGGAAGGGGAAAAAAGGCGGGTTTGGGGGGAAAGAAAATACACAAAATAAAAATTTTAATGGGCACAGAAATGAACACAAAAAGTAAGATTAAAAAGGGAAAAGAAAGTAACACATAAAAAGAATGAGAGGTGAACAAAAGAAGGAGATGGGAGGTGGACCAGAAAAAGGAACAAAATAAAGATTTAAGGGGAACGAAAGTGAAACAAGAAGAAATGAAAAAATGGGAAAAAAAAAAATAAAAAAATGAACATAAGTGAAGTGAAGGTGGACACAGAAAAAACACAAAAGAGATGGGGTGAACGGTGAAACAGAAGAGAAGTGAGAGTTGGGGCAAAAAAAGGGGAAAAAGAAGTAAAAAAATGTGAAGGTGCCGAAAGTGAAAAAAGAAGAGAGTGGAGGGGAAAAAAATGAACAAGGAGAATGGGGTGGGAAAAAAAAAACTGGGTTGGGAATTCCGAAAAAATAAATTTCCCCGAAAAAACCAAAAGAGTGGGAAATGGAAAAAAATGGAAAAGTGGAAACCCCAAAGTAACAATGGTAGGATTAAAGGGGGACACAGAAAATGAAAAGAAGTAGAGATGTGAGAACTGGACACATAAAGGGAAAACATAGAAGATGGAACAGAAAATGAACAAGAAGGGAGAAATGAACGAAAGGACACATGAAGTAGAATTAAAAAGGTGGACACAAAAAAACAAGAAGAGAGATGTGAAAGGGACACAGAAAAAACAAAGAGATTGAAGGTGAAAGAAATTTAAACATGAAGTAAAATGGAGGTGGACAGAAAGTGAAAACAAAAAGTAGAGATGGAGAAAAAGGACACAGAAAAATGGAAACAAAAGGGAAAAGGGAAAAAAGTGAGTGGACAGAAAGTGAAAACCGAAGAGATGTAAATGGGGCACAAAAATGAAAACAAAGAAGATGAGAGTGGAAACCCCAAAAAGAACACGAAGTGAGATGTGAGTGGGACAAAAGTGAAACAGAATAGGATGGGGAGTGGGCACAGAAAGGAACACAAAGTAGAGATTGAAGGGGGAAAAGTGAAAAAAGAAGTAAGATGTAAGGGGTTACAAGAAAAGGAAAACCAAAAAAAGGGGATGGAGAGGGACACAGAAAGGAAACAAGAAGGGGAGTGGAACAGAAAGTGAACACAAAAATAAGTGGAAATGAAAAAAATAAATAAAAAGAAAGTGAAGGTGGACAGAAAGAACACAAGAAGAAGAGGGGGTGAAAAAAATGACACAGAAGAGAGAGGAGGTGGGCACAGAAAGGAACACGAAGAGAATGAGTGGGAAAAGAAAGGAAAAGAAGAAGATGGAAGGTGGACACAGAAAAGGAAACAGAAGAAGATGTGAGAGGTGGGAAAAATAAAAAAAAGAGAAAGGAGAGTGGGAAAAAAAGTGAACAAAAAGGGAAGATTGGAAATGGACACAGAAAGGAAAACAAAAATAAAAATGGAAGGGGAAAGAAAGAACACAGAAATAGAGATGTGAAGGTGGACAAAAGGGGAACAAAAAGGGTGGAGGTTGGCACAGAGGGGAAAAATGAATAAAATGGAGATGGACACAAAATGAAAAAGAAGAGAGATGGAAAAGGGGGGCTGAAAGGTAACACAGAATAGAGATGAGAGGGGCACAGAAAAGGGAAAACAAAGAAATTGAAGGTGGCCGAAATGAAAAAAAAGTGAGATGTGAGGGTGGACACAGAAAGTAACACATGAAGAGAATGTGGAACAGAAAGTGAACAAAAAGAGAGTTGAGATAACAGAAAGGGGACACATGAAGTAGAGATGGAAGGTGGGCACAAAATGAACACAAGAAAGATGGAAAAGGGGGACACAGAAAGTGCACAAAAAGAGTGGAGGGAACCGAAAATGAACCGAATGAGATGTGAAGGTTGGCACGGTAAATGAAGTAGAGAGGGGAGCTGACACAAAAGTGAACACATGAAATGAGATTTAGAGCTGGGCACAGAAAGTGAAAATAAGAAATAGAGATGTGAGAACTGGGCAAGGGAAACATGAAGTAAGGGGAGCTGGACAAAAAGGAAACATGAAGAGAGATCGGAGGGGGGACACAGAAAATGGGGCCCAAGAAAAGAGAAGTGGGGAATGGGCACAGAAAGTGAACCCCAAAAATAGAGAGGGTGGGCACAAAATGGGAAAAAAGTAGAGATGTGGGGGTGGGCACAGAAAATGAAAACAGAAGTGAACTGAAGTGGCCCCAGAAAGGAAAACAGGAAATGAGAGGGGGAAAAAGAAAGGAACACAAGTAGAGATTTAAAATGGGCACAGAAATGAAAAAAAGGAATGTGAGAGGTGGGACGAAAGGAAAACAAAAGAGAATTGGGGTGGAAAAGAAAGGAACACAAGAATAGAGATGGGGGGTGGGCACAGAAAGGAAACAAAGGTAGAGTGGAGATGGGAAAAGAAAGGGCCAAAATAAAAATGTGAGAGGTTAAAGAAAGGGAAAAAGAATAGGATGTGAGTGGGAAAAAAAGGAAAAGAATGAGATGAAGTGGCACAGAAAAACACAAAAGAATTGAGGGTGGACCAGAAAAGGAAACAAAAGTAGAATGTAAATGGACACAGAAAGTAAAGAAAAAGTAGAATGAAAGGAAAACAAAAAGTAGGGCCAAAAAAAATAAAAAGATTGAAGGGACACAAAAAAAAAATGAGATGGAAAAAAAGAAAAAAAAATAAAGATGTGAAATGGACACAGAAAGTGAAACAAGAAAGGGGGAAGGGGGAAAAAAAATTTTTGGGGAACTGAAAAAATGAACACAAGAAGTAGAATGGGAAATGAACGAAAGGGAAAAAAAAAAAGAAGATGTGAATGGGAAAAAAAGTGAACACAAGAAAAAGATGGAAGGTTTGGAAAGAAAGTGGAAAACAAATAGAGATGTAAGTGGACCGAAAGTGAAACATGAATGGATTGAGGTGGGCAGAATAAAATTGAGAAAGGGTGCCGAAAGGAAAAAAAGTAAGATGGGTGGACACAAAAATAAACATAATAGAATGGGGGTGGGGCCAAAAAAAAAAAGAAAATAGAAATGGAGGAACGAAAAGGGAAAAAAAATGAGATGGAAGGTGGACAAAAAATAACACAAAATGAATTGAGGTGGAAAAGAAAGTGGCCTTTGAAGTAGAGATGGAGGGTGAAAACAGGGAACACAAAGTGAGATGTGAGAGTGGGCAAGAAATGAACAAAGAAGTGAGGGAGGGGCGAAAGTGAAAAGAATAAAATGTGAAAATGACACAGAAAATGAACAAAGTAGAGATTGAAGGTGGACACAGAAAAAAAAACAAGAAGTAGAGATGTGAGAACTGGACACAGAAAGTGAACACATGAAGTAGAGATGTGAGAGGTGGACACAGAAAGTGAACACATGAAGTAGAGATCTGAGAGGTGGACACAGAAAGTGGACACATGAAGTAGAGATGTGAGAGCTGGACACAGAAAGTGAACACAAGAAGTAGAGATGTGAAAGCTGGACACAGAAAGTGAACACATGAAGTAGAGATGTGAGAGGTGGACACAGAAAGTGAACACAAGAAGTAGGGATGTGAGAGGTGGACACAGAAAGTGAACACAGAAAGTAGAGATGTGAGAGCTGGACACAGAAAGTGGACACAGAAAGTAGAGATGTGAGAGATAAACAGAATAGCAGGATGAAAGTCATGAATACGAGATTAATGAAGCGGGACAAATCAGCTTCAAGTATATCAATAAATGCAATACAGATCATTGTGTCTATGATCAACACAATTGTCTTGTATCTTTGTTTGTCTATGATCAACACAATTGTCTTGTATCTTTGTTTGTCTATGATCAATACAATTGTCTTGTATCTTTGTTTGACTATGATCAAACAATTGTCTTGTATCTTTGTTTGTCATGATCAACACAATTGTCTTGTATCTTGTTTGTCTATGATCAACACAATTGTCTTGTATCTTTGTTTGTCTATGATCAACACAATTGTCTTGTATCTTTGTTTGTTAAAGACATTTTTGTTGAAATGTTGCTGTATCTTGTACTTTGTCTAAAGCTACCCCCTTGCTTATTTTCATGACTTATTGACAACCATATAAATCTTGACTTATTGACAACCATATAAATCATTACTTATTGACAACCATATACTCGTGACTTATTGACAACCATATACTTGTGACTTATTGACAACCAATAAATCATGACTTATTGAGAACCATATACTCGGGACTTATTGACAACCAATAAATCATGACTTATTGACAACCATATACTCGTGACTTATTGACAACCATATACTTGTGACTTATTGACAACCAATAAATCATGACTTATTGAGAACCATATACTTGGGACTTATTGACAACCAATAAATCATGACTTATTGACAACCATATAAATCATGACTTATTGACAACCATATACTCGTGACTTATTGACAACCTATCTGACTTGACTATGACTTATTGACAACCAATAAATCATGACTTATTGAGAACCATATACTCGGGACTTATTGACAACCAATAAATCATGACTTATTGACAACCATATACTCGTAACTTATTGACAACCACATACTTGTGACTTATTGACAACCAATAAATCATGACTTATTGACAATCTGACTTATGTATATGGCCTTTTTCATCTTTACAGACGGTCAATTGGCAAGTGTTTTACTGTGACAACTTCTGAGTTTTCGCTTTTCTATCTTGTCATTCAGCTCATACATAAGTTTCTTCTCAAAAGGATGCGCCCTTGCGCAATATCGCTGTCCACACAACTCTATCATCAGCTAGTTTTTCCTATGTGCTGGAACCTATATAAAAGTTCTTTATTGAGGCCATGCAGACATCTTTATATCTGAGCAGTGGTCTGCCCTGGTGCCTCTTCTCCTCCGAAAGTTCACAGAACAACATTTGTTTTGGTATGCGACAAGTTTCCATTCTTCTCACATGCCCCAACAGTAGCCGAACTCCATATTCGAGAGTTGATTTCTTCATTGAGAGAAAGGCTGGCAGAGATCATGAACCCAAGATAGCAAAATCTGTGTAATCGGGATCTATTCTTTTTCTTCTTTCTTTCTTTTGTTGTCACACTACTACCGGGTTGTTGTCCAGTGTCGTCACACTACTACCGGGTTGTTGCCCAGTGTCGTCACACTACTACCGGGTTGTTGTCCAGTGTCGTCACACTACTACCGGGTTGTTGCCCAGTGTCGTCACACTACTAACGGGTTGTTGCCCAGTGTCGTCACACTACTACCGGGTTGTTGCCCAGTGTCGTCACACTACTACCGGGTTGTTGCCCAGTGTCGTCACACTACTACCGGGTTGTTGTCCAGTGTTGTCACACTACTACCGGGTTGTTGCCCAGTGTTGTCACACTACTACCGGGTTGTTGCCCAGTGTCGTCACACTACTACCGGGTTGTTGCCCAGTGTCGTCACACTACTACCGGGTTGTTGCCAGTGTCGTCACACTACTACCGGGTTGTTGCCCAGTGTTGTCACACTACTACCGGGTTGTTGCCCAGTGTCGTCACACTACTACCGGGTTTTTGCCCAGTGTCGTCACACTACTACCGGGTTGTTGCCCAGTGTCGTCACACTACTACCGTGTTGTTGCCCAGTGTCGTCACACTACTACCGGGTTGTTGCCCAGTGTCGTCACACTACTACCGGGTTGTTGCTCAGTGTCGTGGTTTTCTGTTTTTGTCTTGCGCTGTTCTGGTGGCTTGGTGATTGTTACTTTCGCTCTTTCACAGGATTTTGCTATGCCATATAACCGAGCATATACGTTAACGACCATATAACCGACTTTGTTTTACAACCACATAATAGTTGTTAATCAACTGTTTATTATTCATACTTGAAGAGATCATAAATATTACTGTAACCTGTTCTCACTGTATAGCGAAATCATGTTTATGTCTATAAAAGAGATTGATGGAATAGTCGTGAGAGGATATAATATAAATAACATGAGATACGCTGACGATACTGTCTCATGCAAGAATGGAAATAGAGCTCCATAATTTAGTTGCATCGATATAAGAGAAGACTGCAGTAAAACTATGTAAAACACGTAATCACAAAGTACTGTAGTTTTACAAATACAAAAACAATAACAATTCACTGCAACGTTTCGACCACAAGACCTTTATCAAGCAAAGAATACCAGAGAAGTGAAGAATTTCACTTCTCACACATCACAGACAACATGTAGAATCAAACAACAGGTTTCTAACCTTTTTTTTGTATGGAAATGCCGAAGAGTTATGAACTTACTGTTTGATTCTCCATGTTGTGTGTACTGTGTGAGAAGTGAAATTCTTCACTTCTCTGGTATATTTAGCTTGATAAAGATCTTTTGGTCGAAACGTTGCTGTGAATTGTTATTGTTTTTGTATTTTGAAAAACTACAGTACTTTATTTTAATGTGTTTAGCCAGAATTTAGTTGCCAAGGTTGTAACAGAAAGTAACTACAAAAGACTTGTGACTAAATATTAAGACGACAGAAGAGTTATGATTATCTCCAAAAAGAAGCAGACTCCGAGAAATGCACCAGCATAGCAAGTGGGACGGAGCTAAGACAAGTATATAGCAAGTGGGACGGAGCTAAGACAAGTACATAGCAGGTGGGATGGAGCTAAGACAAGCATATAGCAGGTGGGACGGAGCTAAGACAAGTATATAGCAGGTGGGACAGAGCTAAGACAAGATACAGGATGGGAGACAAGCACTAGCAGGTGGACGGAGCTAAGACAAGTATATAGCAGTGGGACGGAGCTAAGACAAGTATATAGCAAGTGGGACGGAGCTAAGACAAGTATATAGCAGGTGGGATGGAGCTAAGACAAGTATATAGCAAGTGGGACGGAGCTAAGATAAGCACATAGCAGGTGGGACGGAGCTAAGACAAGCAATAGCAAGTGGGACGGAGCTAAGACAAGTAATAGCAGGTGGGATGGAGCTAAGACAAGCATATAGCAGAGTGGGACGGAGCTAAGACAAGTATATAGCAGGTGGGATGGAGCTAAGACAAGTATATAGCAAGTGGGACGGAGCTAAGACAAGCACATAGCAGGTGGGACGGAGCTAAGACAAGTATATAGCAGGTGGGACGGAGCTAAGACAAGTATATAGCAGGTGGGACGGAGCTAAGACAAGTATATAGCAGGTGGGATGGAGCTAAGACAAGTATATACATTTAAATACCTGAAGTCCGAACATCAGATGGCAGATGCAGATCGAAATAAGAGCGAATAATAATAATATACAATTCTCTGACAGTTATACTTACATAGGGACTGGAGCTAGACAGTAATTTCTTCATACCACTCTATCCTGGGCAACTCGCCCAATCTCCTCCATGGAACTGAGACCGATATTTCTTGCCTCTCTCAGCAAAGTTCGTTTCATGGTCTCCTTAGGTCGACCTCTCTTTCTTGAACCCTTTGCATCCCACTTCAATGCCTGCTTTGATATTCGTTTATCATTTCTTCTCAAGGTGTGTTCAGCATATCTCCATCTGCTCTTTCTTATAACAGTTGTCACTAGGGGTTGACCAGACATCTCTCTGATTTCATCACTTCTCCTGAATTCGTTCCATTTTATATTCATTATTTTTCGCAGACATCTATTTTCAAATGCATTCAACTTGCTTTCTATATCTTTAGTCATTTTCCAACTCTCGCTAGCATATGTTAGGATTGATACAACATTTGAATTGAAAATTCGTAATTTAGTTTTAATACTATATAACTTGCAGTTTCATATTTTATTTAGACTTTTAAAAGCTGATGTTGCTTTGCCAATTCGTATCATAATTTCTTTTTAACATTTCCTGTGCAATCAAAATTGCTACCCAAATAGGCGAACTGCTCTGTTATTTTTATCATTTTAGATTCCAGTGTGATATCTGCATTACTTGCCATAGGTGTCTTCATTATATTTGTTTTTTCATAGCTTATCTGCAGTCCAACTTTGGATGCTATAGATGGCACGTTGTCTGTTTGTCTTTGCATATCTTGGTTGTTTCTACTTAACAAATAGGGTAGGCCAAATCAGCGTTTCAGAAAATGAGAAGCATATGCAAAAAGTCACTCTCAAATTGAGGTTAGAATGAGAGTTATTCAGTGCTATATAGAGTCAATACTGACATACGAATCCAAGTCTTGGACAGTAAACAAATAGAGAAAATCCCTAGAGGCCACAGAGATCAGGTTTTACAGAAGAATTATGACAATTTAATGGATTGTTAAAATGACGAATGTTATCAATATAAGAAAAAGTCAGTCATCATTTTTCAAACAGGTGATGAGAGGGAATGGTTTAGAACACAGTATAACAACTGGTAAAATTGAAGCCAGACGAGACAGAGGAAAACAGAGAGAGAAAATATTAGACAGTCTAACTTTATAGCACGGAAGTGCGTCAACATTTGAGATGATAGCAAATACCAGGGACATAGATTTGTGACGATCCATGATCGCCTACGCCAGCCGGCAGGCACCTGATGATGATGATGACTACTAAAACTGTTCATTTATTTTGTACATCTCAACATTTATGAGCTCTCTGCATTTTCAATTCTCAACAGATAATATTGTGAACATACTTGTACACGGAAGAATTTGATACAATCATTTTCTTGACAGACCGTGTGAACTTGTCTTGACTGTTGAAGTACTTGACAACATATACTTGATAAAGAATGTAAGCAAAGATCCACATAGTATAGCGATTAGAACCAGGAAGGTATTGTATGGTTTTTAGGAATAAATCCAGATCATTTGGCAAATAGTTTCAGTTGAGATTAAAACCGGATGTCGTGTTCATGGGAGATTCAATCAATCAAGTTTCATGCCTGCAGGCGTATGCGATCATGTCTCTCGCCATCTCTCTCTCTCTCTTTCTTTTCTTCTGGTGCAGTTAATCAGTTCTGACGTCGATTCTTTGTCGAACCACAATGTCAGACCATTAAACATATTCTTCCGTCTGTCTTCCACGGTCTTTCCTTCCTTGAATTTTACCTGTTGTCATGTTTTGTTGTGTAAACCTCCTCTTCGCATTTTATGTCCGAAGAACCTTGATTCTTTGATTCGTATTCTTTTGATAAGGTTTCTTTGTGTGCAGGCCAGAATTAAAACCTCATCATTTGTTTTCTTAGCTGTCCATGGATTTTTCAGCATTCTTCTGTAAAACCACATCTCTGTGGCCTCCAATGATCTTATTGACATCTTGTTCATTGTCCATGATTCGCTGCCATACATAAGTATTGGTTCAATATGACACATGAGTACTTGTTTCCGCAGTGTCATTGGTAGTGAATTAATAACGCAGAGTGTATTTTCTTTTCATAAAAGCTGCTTTTGCTTGAGCTATTCTACTCCTAATCTCTGTTGTACATCTTCCATCTGATGTTAGGAATGTTCCCAGATACTTGAATCGATGGACTTGTTTCAGTGTTGTGTTATTTATTTTGATATTACATTTTGGTGTTTGCTGTTTCTTAGAGATAATCACTACCTCTGTTTTCTTTATATTCATGCTTAATCCTTTCTATTCAATAATTAATACTTTATGACAGTGACCACCTTCCTTGTGTGGTGCTAGTAAATGTGGGAAAATAGCTGATATGAAGACATGATATATGAACACATTTTTATGAGTGTTTACGTTCCTTCTCAAATCTAAAAATGTAGAACTTTTTATTTAACATTTGGCCTTATTTATTTATTAGTTGGCCAATCCCACGAGTTTCAATAATAGCTGAAATTCTTCATTCCATTTCCGACTAGGGTGTCTCTGTGGCTAAATGGTTACGCCTTTGTCTTACGGTCCTAAAGTCGTGAGTTTGAATGCGGATCAGGCCGTTCTGTTCACGGGTGCATTTTTCCAGAGAACCCTAGGATTGTTGCCGGAGCTACAGAGTTCGTATTTTGTGCGATACTATCGACAGTGGCGTGTCATTTCTGGGAAGAGGAACCGAGTCATTTGGGGTCAAAACCACGCGCAATGAAGTCAATCCTTCGGCTTTAGACCCTTAAATGCAACCCCCGGAATATGAATCTTTAAGTTTCTACATCTACCTCTCTTCCATTTGGTGATGGTATCACTAGAACTTTGAAAACTAAAGCTCAACTTCTCTTCTCAAAGTGTGCATTATCAAGAGACAGAGTCCCCTACTGCGATAGGAGATAAGAAAGGAGAAATGTTACACTTGAATTTGAAATTTTGTCGTAATTTGGAAGTGCCTGTTCTACATGCCGGAAAGATGGACGTCTACAATCGTGCAACGTACCCATGTTCTCGGTGCAAACTACGCTAATCGTAAAGGGGACTTTTAGCAGATATCAATGGGCTTTTAGCAGATATCAATGGACTTTTGCGTATCAATGGGCTTTTAGCATATATCAATGGGTTTTAGCAAATATCAATGGGCTTTTAACGATATCAATGGGCTTTTAGCAGATATCAATGGGTTTTAGCAGATATCAATGGGCTTTTAGCAGATATCAATGGACTTTTGCGGTATCAATGGGTTTTAGCATATTCAATGGGTTTTTAGCAAAATCAATGCTTTTAACTTGATATCAATGGGCTTTAGCAGATATCAATGGTTTTAGCAGATATCAATGGGCTTTTAGCAGATATCAATGGACTTTTTGCGGGTATCAATGGGTTTTTAGCATATATCAATGGTTTTTAGCTAAATATCAATGGGCTTTTAGCATGTAACAATGGGCTTTTAGCGGGTATCAAGGGGACTTTTGTGTCCCTTTTGTTCACAAACGTTTTGTTAAAAAAAAAATGTGTATTCCCATTTCCTTTTCAGATCTTAGGATTTAAAGTGCCTGCCACTTCACATTTCTATGTCTAGTCAGCAGGAGGTAGGAGTGCCAATTCCTTTTCTTGTGTGTGGAACATCGACTGTGGGATTGAACACACAATCCCTTTGAGTTCTTGTAGATAGACAAACGCTTGCATATTACGCTAATCCTCAAGTCATGTAAGACAGGCGTATTTGAATTTCAGTCAAAGCGTATTTTACAACAGAACACACATTTATAAACACGGATAACTATGAGCTTACAAATACTAAAACACCACTTTAAAGTATCACATCTGAAGTTATACTGTAGCATAATATCAGATCTGATTGGTCACCGTCAGAGCTGATTCATGCCAGCTCATCATCATCAAATAGCTTGTCCTGGGCAGAATTTTGCTCCCTTAACAGTTCTTTGGAATGTATATCTCCCATAGTTCAGATATACATCTGCAGCTGTCATGCTCAAACCATCAGTTACATCCTGAATCCATCATATCTGTGGTCTTCCTCTTCTTCTCTTTTCCGGGATGATCCCTTCCATGATGGTCTTCTCCAGCCCTTCGTGTCTCTGTATATGTACAAAATACTTTAAGTTTCTCATTCTTATTTGTAGCATCAGCCAGTTTTCTTTGATTTTGAGTTTTTCTGGAAAGATCTGTGTGTTCTCTTCTCTGTCCATGATTTACAGAGGACTCTTCTGCAACACACATTCAAAAGCACATATATGTTTTTCCACTGCCTTGTTAAATGTCCATGCTTCACACCCATACACTGCTACTGCCAGCTATATCATGTCAGCTATAATTGTAAAATGGGGAAAATGAATTCTTATAAATAAGAATATGACAAACGTCAACAACGTCTGATTACTGTTGAGCAGGAGTGTATAGATTAGGAGAATAAGGAAGCGGATCTCGAAATTAAGCATTTGATAGCAGATAACACATGAGATACGACGCTTGATATACAGGGATATGTCTGTGCATCCTGATAATAGATTCAGTCTGGGGTTTTCTAGCTAGCGTGCACAGTATGATTGTATACAGGGATGTGTCTGTGCAACCTGATCAAAGATTCAGTCTGGGGTTGTCTAGCTATCGTGCACATTATTATTGTTGTAGAATGGTATATGTTATTGGTTTGCTGACCTGACGTCATAGCACTCCGGGCAGACCCATAGGTTCCTCAGCCTTCCCCAACAAATGTCGAAGGATATGCATACTGATGGTTCCTGTGGCTCACTGTAGAATGGAATGAAGCAGACAGGACAAATACTAGCAGTGTGAGGTTATAGGTTGATGCCACTAATGTTGCTATCCAATAGTTATCTGAGACTCTTTTAACTAGTCATTATTGTCTCAGGCTCGTAGTCTACTGCTAGGAAAATCCAAAACGACAAACTGCTTCCTGAGTCTTCTTCTTCCAACGTTTTCAGACATCGATTTGTATACTTTTAAAGTAGTTAGTGGTCAACCGGAGTCCATGTACATCTCCATATAGCATGTCTTGGACTGATATGGGGATTGGCCATGTGTTTTCTCTCTGT
This sequence comes from Arion vulgaris, assembly GCA_020796225.1. Classification (NCBI taxonomy): domain Eukaryota; kingdom Metazoa; phylum Mollusca; class Gastropoda; order Stylommatophora; family Arionidae; genus Arion; species Arion vulgaris. The sequence continues at coordinate 59,357,972 of CM036761.1, read as the reverse complement.
TCCATGTATGTTGGACATTCTTGCAGTATGTGTGTCTCTGTCATCTTGCTGGTGCCACATGTACATATGTCAGATGGGCCTATTTTATACTTGTTAAACAGATGGTACCTCAGTCTATTGTGCCCTGTTCGTAGACGAAAATGACAACCTGTTCCTCTCTACTTAGTTGGTGGTAAGCATCGTTCTTTTCATGCCCTGGGTGATCTCTCAGCCACTTGTTCTTGTAGGCCATTTTATCCGTACTTTTGCTTCCTCATATGTCATACTGGTGTCTGTCTGTGGTAGTCTGCTTCCTGCTTTTGCCAATATGTCCGCAGTCTCATTGCCAGGTATTCCGCAGTGAGATGGTATCCACTGTATTACCACTCTAGAAAAATGTTGCATACTTGGTGTAGTGATGCTTGCAGTTCCTTCAAGTTGTTATCGTCTTGATTTTTAGAGCAGTAATTACTGACAGGGCATCAGTAAGAAATACCAGGTTTTCATCTTGTTCCTCTGACACTATGGCTTCTGTCGCCGTTTTTAGGCCTCTGCCTCTGCTCTGTAATTGCTGGAGAACCTTCCTGTCGCTAATTTTAGCTTCCTGTGTTTCATGTCACTGAGCATTATGAGGGCTCCTCCTCCTCCATTTTCAGTTGCATTTGTTGCAGATCCATCTGTGTATACATGGGTCCACCTGCTATTAGGAAAGTGTTCCTTTAGGTACTCGGTGGCCAGGGATTTTCTTTCTTCACTTGTTTGTTGGTTTTTGCCTGCTATCCCTGTGATGTTCTCATTCAGCTCTGGAATTTTGTATCTTTCCATATCTGTCTTGTGTTGGTATATTTTAGTGGTTTGGGAGTAACTTCAGCACATGATGGTTGTTTGCTCATCATCATCTTGGTTGTCGCTGCAAAGTTGGTTCGTTTTAGTCTGCCCTTCCTAGCCCATTCATTCTGTGGTACATTGGGTGATCTTCTAATCTCTTGAACTTTTCTGCTTGTTTTTGTGCTCTGCTGTCTCTTATATCCTCCATTGGTTGTAGGCCGATGGTCTTCTCCATTTCTGTATTGGAGTAGATCTCATTCCCTGTAATAATTCTCATAGCTTGGTTCTGAACATGGTTGATTTTATTGAAGTTGGATTGGGCTACAGTTGCCCATGCAAAGATTCCATAGTCCAGTGTCGGGCGAACATATCCCATATGAAGCTTCTTTAAAACACTGTTATCTGCCCCCAGGTTGTGCCAGCTAGTTTTTCATGATTGCCATCCTGGATTTTGCTCGGGTTTTGTTTTTTCAATCTGAGCATGCCATGTCATGCGCTGGTCGAAGGTGATTCCAAGGTATGTGGGTTTTTCTTGGGAGCAATATATGGTTATTTAGTAGGAGCTTGGACTTTGGGGCTTTGTTGATAGGGAGAAAATCGTATATGTCGTTTTCTTTTCATTGGCTTTGATCAGCCATGTATTGGACCATTGGTCTAGGGATGTGAGGGCCTGTTGTATTCTGCTTGTTGCAGCGGTAATGCGCTCCTCTGATGTCCACAGGGCCAGGTCATCCGCATACAGGGCGTGGTGGATCCTTCTGGGTATGTTCTGGTTATGTCATTGATGTATATGAGTAACAGTGTTGGCACAGTACTCCACCCTGAGGAACTCATTGTTCTAGTGTTGTTTTCCTGCTGGTGAACTCTTGCACTTATTAGCAGTCTTTTTCTAGATACTGTGATATCCATTTGTACATTCGTCCTGCTACTTGGTTTCTGCGCAACTTCACTTTTAGGCCAGCCTTCCACACTTTATCAAAAGCTTTCTCCAGATCTACCCATACTGCTAGCGTTTGTTTTCCCTCTTGAAAGGCATCCTCTATCTCCTGGGCGATGTATGTCACTTGATCTTCTGTAGATCTGTGTTTTCGGAAGCCTGCTTGTTGGGGAGTAGTAAGCACTTTTCTTCCAGATGCCACATTAGTCTGGTGTTGATCATGCGCTCTAGCAATTTTCCTACGCAGCTCAGTAGGCTAATTGGTCTATAACTGCTAGGATCTGTGGGATCCTTCCCGTCTTTTTATCGGTATCAGTCTAGATTCCTTCCATTCTTTGGGTATAACGCCACTTTTCCAGCTACAGTTAAAAATTTCTAGTAGTTTCTTTTTCGCTTGTCGTCTCATTTCTATTAACATTTCGTTAGTTATCCCATCATTGCCTGGTGATTTTCTTTTCTTTAGAGAGCGCAATGCTTTTTCTAATTCATGTATTGTGAATTTAGTTGGCATGTGCTCCTCCGGGGGACCTTGAATGAGGTCTTGGGCCATTAGTTCTTCTTTTATGGTTTCCTCCCTTTCTTCAGGAACATCTATATGATTTACTTGTGTAAAGTGCTCACTAAGGATATTGGCAGCTTGTTTCTCGCTTAGCTGTTCATCATTCTGTTTGATGGTGATTGTGTGCTTGTATTTATTTTCTTGGTTTAGTGCCCTGCCAGTTTCACAACTTATTTCATCTCTGTCTAGGTTAAGGCTTTGTGTTTTTTCTATCCAGCTGTTTCTAGCATTTTCATTTAGTGTTCGTTTGTATCTTGCAGAGGTGGCTTTAAGTTTGATGTTTGCTTCTGTTCTGTTCTATTTCTGCAATGTCTCTTGCTTTGTTAGTTCTACTTCAGTTGTTCTAATTCGTCCGTCCAGAATGGGCTGTAGTTTGGTCTCACACCTCGAGGAATGGACTCAGTGGCTGCTTTTTGGAGGGCTTTGTTAAAGTCTACAACCCCAGCTTTTAGCATACTCTTGCGTATGTTTAGGCGTTGCAGTATAGGTTGTAAGGAGTGCAAATTTCCCAGTCTGCTCGTTTGTAGTTCCATCTTGGTAGCAGCTTTGGTTGCTGTGGGGAGTATGCAACATTTACGGCCAGCTTTACTGGTCTGTGGTCACTTCCTGCGAGTTGGTCTAGCACCATTCTATCAATTTTGTGGTGGATGTCACCTGTACTAAAGGCCAGGTCTGGTGTGGAGGTGGTTTCCAGGTTCTGGAGTAGTAACTAGGTTTATCCTCAGCATTGTTGATTAAGTGTAGGTTGCTGTCTATCTCCCAGTCCTCCACCTCGTCACCTCTGTTGTTAGTATCCTGGTAGCCCCACCGCTTGGAGTGACTATTAAAGTCACCTACTACTATGCAGTTTGTTGGTATTATGTTCATGTTCTCCAGTACTAAGCCTTTGTTTGGAGGGCAGTAGATGTTATAGATCCGGGTGCTCCCAATTGGGGTTGTTGCGTCTATCCCTACAATTTCCGACTGTCTACTATCACATACTGCTATTTCTTGACATGCAATCTCATTTCGGGCGAGAATCAGGACTCCACCTTTGGGTCCTTCCCTGTCTAGTCGGAAGGTCTGATATCCTCTAATGGAAAATCTGTGGCTAGAGTTTAGGTGGCTCTTGTATGCATGCTATGTCTATCTGTTCCTGTTGTAGATATTTTGTTAATGGGACCTTCTTCTTTAGTACTCCCTCTGCATTCCACTGCATAATGTTGAATGTTCTATGATTTGCTTCACTAATGTTTTTCCCTGCTAACTGTCCCCTGGCTCGGAGGGTTTGGATCGATCACTCCTGCCGTCTGTCGAAACTCCGGTTGACCACTACTCTTTTTTTGTATACCAGTCGATGTCGTCGTTTCTGTCAGGCTGCCCACCTTTAGCCTTAATTTATTAACCTACAAGGCAGCAGGTTGGACTCGCTCTTAGTCCATCGCCACGCGGTGCGCTACCTATCGATAATAGGTCACGCTATTCTCTGATGCGGCGTCGGCACCCCTCAAGGCCACAATCGCTGCCTGAGTGAATGTCGTTTCTCGATGATTCCAACCTTTCGAAAATTACATGGTTCTAGTGTCCAGCTCCTCCTGATTCCAACCTTCGGGAGATTACATGGTTCTAGTGTCCAGCTCCTCCTGATTCCAACCTTCGGGAGATTACATGGTTCTAGTGTCCAGCTCCTCTGATTCAACCTTCGGGAGATTACATGGTTCTAGTGTCCAGCTCCTCCTGATTCCAACCTTCGGGAGATTACATGGTTCTACTGTCCAGCTCCTCCTGATTCCAACCTTCGGGAGATTACATGGTTCTAGTGTCAGCCTCCTGATTCAACTTCCAGGGATTACATGGTTCTAGTGTCCAGCTCCTCCTGATTCCAACCTTCGGAGATTACTGGTCTACTGTCCAGCTCCTCCTGGATTCCAACCTTCGGGAGATTACATGGTTCACGTCAGCTCTCCTGATTCCAACCGGAGATTACATGGTTCTACGTCCAGGCCCTGATTCCAACCTGCGTGAGTACATGGTTCTACTTCGCTCCTGATTCCAACCTTCGGGAGATTACATGGTTCTACTGTCCAGCTCCTCCTCTTCTTCGTTACGTTCGTTCTTGAGGCCAATTTTAATCACTCTTTGTGATATGTTTGATCTTTCCAAGAACGTGTATACGTTGCACATTGGTTTGGTAGGCCCTAAACGCATAGACTTCTACACGTTTAGGACATGTACATCCGACTTCATCCAAACCTCCTCAGTCGCCTCTCACGACATGTATGGCAGGTAACATTGGTTCTATTCTTTACAGCCCAAATTTGGGCCCCGGTAACTCAACTCAGCAGGGTCATACCTGTCCAGCACATGCTGGTGGTAATGCTAAGGGACCCGTAACCACTCGGCATACTGTCCAGCACATGCTGGTGGTAATGCTAATGAGAGAGGAAAGTTGCTTCTTTTTACCTTATTTTTTCTCTCCGCTCCTTATGTAGCATATGTCATCAACAGTTGTCCTCCACAAAACCCGGTCTCTGGACGTTTTCTTTATGACATCCCTGGATAGGCAGACATTACTCATTTCTTTAAGAAGATCCCATCGATATATCTATTTAAGACCGTTCTTTTCTCGTTTTATTTGCGGGTTCCACTGAAGTGCTTGACTAGTGACACTCGACTTTGTCTTCGGCCAAATACGTCTGACTCACCGTCATTTTCCTTTCATGACCTTTATGGGTTTCTGCACTGTTCTTATCCACAGGTCTGTGTTTGTCACTCTGTCATACCATCTCAGCCTGAGAATACGCCGAGAATACGCCGAGAATACGCCGAGAATACGCCGAAAACATGTGTTGCTAAAGGTCTGAAACGTATTTGTAATTAACTTTGTGACTCGTCGCGTGTCCGAACCATACAAGACAGATTTCACAAGACACAACATTCATAGGATTACACGGTACTACCGTCCTGACTTGCTGGTTGTAATAGCATTGGGAAGGCAGGTATGCTTTCATCAACAGGACTGATCGACGGGCTGTTGAAGATGGATAAAGGAATTGTCGTTTGGTTGCTGCTCAACGACCTCTTGTTGGATTGAAAACACAGAAATTGATATTGAATCTTTTCCAAGTTTTATATAACGTGGAGTCGTACATTTTAGGAGCAGAACTGGACGAATGGGGGGCATAAAATAATATGTCAGTTTAACCGGTGAGCAACTGGAACCATCAGCATACATATCCTCGACATCTGCTGGCGGAGACTGAACCCCATCAGACTGCTGGAAATGTTATTATGTCACCGGTTTAGTAACCAATAACCAGTCTGTCTAGACTAGTAGTTTGCTCTTCTGTCTATCTATATGTCTCCATCTGTAGCTATATATGAATCTCTTCTGTCTATCTATATGTCTTGATCTGTGAAGCTATGTATATGGATCTCTTCTTCTTCTTCTTTCTTGTCACTACCCAACGTCACCCAACGTCAGGATAAGTAAAGATTTCTAGAATGGGCTGTTGTGTGCGCTTTATGAATGTTCCTAATATTGCTATCTTTCGTTTATTCATTTCGTTCACGATGTCTTGTGATTTTTGTTTCTCGATATATGAACCTCATTCGTTCTATATGAATCTATCTTGTCTGTATCTTCGTGTGTATCTCTGTTTGTTTCTCGATATATGAACCTCATTCGTTCTATATGAATCTATCTTGTCTGTATCTTCGTGTGTATCTATGTTTGTTTCTCGATATATGAACCTCATTCGTTCTATATGAATCTATCTTGTCTGTATCTTCGTGTGTATCTATGTTTGTTTCTCGATATATGAACCTCATTCGTTCTATATGAATCTATCTTGTCTGTATCATCGTGTGTATCTCTGTTTGTTTCTCGATATATGAATGTCATTCGCTCTATATGAATCTATCTTGTCTGTATCTTCGTGTGTATCTATGTTTGTTTCATTGTGAACAATTACTACATCTGTGTCTACAAACATCTAATTATATTTGACATATATGAGGTGGTCTCTGTTGCGACATGATTCAGACGTTTGTATTGCGCTGTGTATACTGTGGGTTCGAATCTGAATTCGTTTCAATTACCATGTACATTTGTATCGAAGATCTCCAGGATTGTTGATGGAGCTACCGAGTTCGTGCTTTGTGCAACACTCGGGACAGGTGGGTTGCTATTTCTGCATAGAGAATCGGAGCCATATATATATATATATAACTTAAATAGTTTGAAGACAACTAAAGTCTAACAAAATTCATTTTATTAAGACAAATCTACCCTATATGCGGTTTGTATTCTGTCCTTACTAGAATATCCTGTAACTTCCTGGTCTGTCTGAACTTGTGTTCTTCAAAAACTGCTACTTATATACCTGTGTATTTTTATCTCATGCTAGACTTCAGATAAGGTTGTAAATTATCTAACAGCTCGGTATTTATATTAACTAAAATGTCATACTAAATACCGTAAGAATTCTTGTCGTTATCTTTGTTGCTATTCAAGTCTTCTGGATTTGTTAACTTACGAACGTAATCACAACAGAGATGAAGTGTCTACGCAGAATGCTGGGGTAACAAGAAGAAACCGGTTGAGAAATGAAGACATCAGGAAAAAGTGGGTACAACAACATCAGTACTGAACTTCATCAAGAAACAACAAATTAAATGATTCGGCCACATAAGCAGATTACCAACAGACTGTGCACCTCAAAGAGCGATGCTGCTCCGATACACTGGATACAAAGCAAAAGGTCGGCCCAGCAAAAGATGGACATCAGAGATAACAGAGACGATGAAAGACACTATTTATGAAGTGCACACAAGGTCTCACTCTAGAAATCTCTTCTTATCCTGACGCTGTGAGGCAAAACAGAATTAGAGAAAAGAGAAGAAAGACGAACGTAATGGGCGTTACAAATTGTTGAATTTTTAAAAAGTTGTTTTGGGGAATTTATGCCATAGACAAGACAACGTGAGAACACAAGCCAAAAGATGTGTAATGTACTAGACATGAGCTCCATCCGTTACGGGTTCAAGTGACACGTTCTTGGAACTTTTCTGTTCAAATGAGTCGTTTATTTATATTCTTTGTATTCAAAAACATGCTTTTTTTTGCCTTTATGAATGCTAGTCTTCTATTTCTTCATGTTGTTTGTTTGTGCTAGTCTTCTATTTCTTCATGTTGTTTGTTTGCTAGTCTCTATTTTTCATGTTGTTTTTGTTTTCATTCCATATCGTTCTGCAATTCTCATATTGTTCTGCAATTCTCATATCGTTCTGCAATTCTCATATCGTTCTGCAATTCTCATATCGTTTTGCCATTCTCATATCGTTCTGCAATTCTCATATGGTTCTGCAATTCTCATATCGTTCTGCAATTCTCATATCGTTTTGCAATTCTCATATCGCTCGAATTCATATCGTTCCAATTCTCATATCGTTCTACAATTCTCATATCGTTCAACAATTCTCATATCATTCTGCAATTCTCATATCATTCTGCAATTCTCATATCATTCTGCAATTCTCATATCATTCTGCAATTCTCATATCGTTCAACAATTCTCATATCGTTCTACAATTCTCATATCGTTCTGCAATTCTCATATCGTTCTACAATTCTCATATCGTTTCTAGCAATTCTCATATCGTTCTCAATTCATACTCGTTCTACAATTCTCATATCGTTCTACAATTCCTATCGTTTTACAATTCTCATATCGTTCTGCAATTCTCATATCTTCTGCAATTTCATATCGTTCTACAATTCTCATATCGTTCAACAATTCTCATATGCAATTCTCATATCGTTCTCAATTCTCATATCTTCTGCAATTCTCATATCATTCTGCAATTCTCATATCGTTCTGCAATTTCTATCATTCTCATTCTATATCGTTCTAATTCTCATATCGTTCTGTCAAATTCTCATATCATTCTGCAATTCTCATATCATTCTGCAATTCTCATATCATTCTGCAATTTCATACGTTCGCAATTCTTATCGTCAATTCTCATATCGTTCTGCAACTAATCATTCTGCAATTTCATATCGTCTACAATCTCATATCGTTTACAATCTCATATCGTTCGACAATTCTCATATACGCAATTATCATTCTACAAGTTTACAATTTCATATCGTTCGATTGACACTCTATCGTTCTGCATCTCATATCGTTCAACAATTAATATGGTGAACTTGCTTCTAAGACGTTTGGTCCGTGTTCAACTCCCACAGTGGGCGTGGAATATATTTTGTTTAGTAACAGCTCTCAGTGAACGAACAGGTTAAAAAAAAGATGCTGGCGCTGGATAGGACACACTTTGCGAAAACCGGGGGGAATATAACAAGAAGGGTCCTTGCCTGGAACCCGCAAGGGACAGCGAAAGAAGGGGAGGCCGAGAAATACATGGAGACGAGATTTGGAGGTGGAGATCAACAATATAAAGAAGAGCTGGAGGGAGCTGCAGGAGATAGCTAGAGATAGGAAGACTTGGCATGAGTTGTTGAGGGCCTATGCCCCAACCCGGGGTAAAAGGCAAAGAGAGAGAGAGAGAACAGCTCTCAGATCGACTCATCCTCAATTGGGTGCTAGGAAAATAATCGGGAAGTAAAGGTGGCCGGCTTGATGTTGATCACATCATCTATCGTATGCCGACGGTCATGAGGACTGCGGGGCTTTCGAGACAACAACATCGAGCATACCTATGGAGATCACCGCTGTCTCCAGAGCTCTGTCATGGGTGGCTGAGCAACAGGTAACCCATACGATTATCATATCAGACTCGATGAATATGCTTCAAATGACTGAATCTGGAAGTATGCGAGTGGAATGGGTGGACATCATTCGAAGATCACATCTCAAGAAAATGACTTGGCTGTACACGCCTAGACATGCTGGAATACGGTGTAACGAACGTGCTGACTCTTGCAAACAATGCCCCGACTCAAGCGAGCAGAAGTATGGACAGAGCATATATCATCAATGCGGTACGCTCTCAATTGTGTGCAATGGGCATGTTTCAGACACCGGAACGAGTTCGAGAATTAGGAGTTCAGTTTGGACATGCCAGACAGTGTCGTCGTCGTGGTAAAAGAGAAGATATAGTAATCAACTTCTCATGGGTACTGTGAGCAAATGGACTTTGTGATGGCTGCTGTAGCGGAGGACAAAGCACGAATGGGACTGCCCAATGTGTCATGACGTTGATCGCATAACATAACATACCGACGGTCAATGAAAAATACAGACTTAACATCCTTTTACCCATATACCTCCAGGTATGAAAGATCGTTCTCTTTTATGTACATTTTTCAGACATTTTGTTTGTATATGTTTTTGTCTTATCATCATTTTAATGAAGAATTATATCAGCATAACTTTCCAACACAACAGACATTTCTCGCTCGGGCATTCTAATGTCAACCGTTCGTCCATGCAATGAAAGGATTTTTATGCCATGTCCAACAAGGGACATAACCGTTTTAATGTTGAAATTCTCTATAACGCATAACTAGAGATATATTGTCATGAGTTATCTAACCTTGTATCAACTGCTTTCTCCCATTTAATTAATTGATTAATTGATGGGACTATAATCATTGCAATTTGGTAAGTAACCATATGTGCTCATATCTCTTTCTTACACAGGAAGATCTCACATTTGTTCGTGTCTATCCATTAAAATAAGTCAAAGAGATTACATACCTATTGAGCATTTTTTTCATCAAGTGGAAGTATAACTAACGAAATCCGACAAGGATGCAACATGCAAGCCAAATTATAGGACATATGGCGCCAATTTCGAAATGCAAACATATCACCATGAACACAAAAAGAGGATTGTTCAAAACAATCTTTCTCCAGCCAGATGCTCAGTCTGAAGTCACTTGGCATAGATTCAATACTGGCCGAGGTCTTTAAAACTGGAGATCCCATACTGATGGTGATGTTGGCAGATATCTTTGCATCAATCTGGAACAATAAAAGCGTTCAACATAAAATGAAGGATGCCAGTCGCTCATTGGTATAAGCGTAAGAATAATCGGCACGTCTGCCATAACCCCAAGGTGATATCTCTCCTGTCAATCGCCAGAAACATTCTAACCTAATCCTTCTCAGCCACTTAATAGATCAAATGGAACATGAACCTGAAACCCAATGTGACTTCCGAGCTGGTCGTGAACAGCACAATGATATTTGCAGCTCGACAATTGCTGGAGAAATGTCATGCAATCTCTGTATGATCTTCGTCGATCTGATGAAGGCCTTCGATACGGTAAGAGAGAAGGCATGTGGAAGATCATTGAATATGTGGCTGTCCGAGTAATTTCGTGCAGATTGTCTAACAATTTCAAGAGAAGATGATCGATGCAGCCGTGTTCAGAGTCCCATACCATTTATGTAGATCTGCGTCTAATAAAGTTATGATGATGCCTAACGCCTTCTCGTCCGGATACTGCTTAAGGGTGAATAGTAGACTCCCCTCCATATTAGCCTACCTTATCGTGGTTGGAGGGTTTGTGTGCTTTTAGGATCCTTCAGGCTATGTCGGCGGGAGTCTAACTCCTGGCAGGTCTAACCAAGCCGAACAGACCGAAGGTGAAAGGCCAGACCAAAAGGCGGGGAGCAGGATGGGGCCTCATAAGGTGACAGTGCAGAACCCACCGGCGAGTGGTAAATGCTCTGGCTGCAACCAACCCATCCCCCAGCTATGGGACAAATAGCACTTGTCATCTCTCTCTCTTGAGGAGGACATCCTTTTTCTTGTCTTGTCTTCCACTTCTATGACACTTTCCCTTAAGCATAAGGGATTAAACTACAGTGTCCAGGAGCACACCTGCATAAAAGCCTGGGTTGATGAGCCTGGCAACAGAAGGCTGAAGTCATCTAGAGTAGGACGACTCCAGACAAACCCTGGAAGACAGATCTCGTCAGCAGGGGACTGCAACTGTCTAGAGAACAACCTCAAAAAAAGATGTCCTCAGAAACGGAATGTATCAGCCATTATTGGCGGGGAGGAATCGACATATACGAACAACTCAAATGGCCATGCGCAAATATTTATATAATGGGTGCCACCACCATGGGAAACAGCCAGGTGGTGGTGGGACCGACCCTCTGCCTCGAAGGAGTCCACCCTTAGCTACTGGCGGCCCTGTTGATTCTTGCAAAGCCAGGGAGGACAGGGTATTACTACTGGCAGCAAGGACAAACTTTCACCCTCACAATTATGCAATGGAATGCAGAAGGGGTAACCAACAAAAACGAGAGCTAGAGGAACGTCTGCGAGCAGAAAAGATTGACATCTGCTGTATCCAAGAGACGCACCTTAATCCGGGAAATAGATTCAGCATTAGAGGATTTGAAACCTTCCGTCAGGATAGAGAAAATAGACATAAGGGTGGAGTAGTAACACTAGTTCGTAACTCCATACCGGCAGTTGAACTACACAGGTCCAATCAGATGAGCACAGAATTCATAGCTGTTCAACTCCTTATCAACAACACTAAGATGACACTATACAATATATACAAACCCTCCATTCAAACTGAGCTGGAAGCTATCAAAGTTCAAGATGACAACTTGCTTATAGTAGGAGACTTCAACAGCCACTCACCAAGCTGGGGCTATGACACGCTAGATCCTCGAGGTGAAAGCCTTGAAGAATGGCTGATCACCAACAGTCTCACCATTCTCAACCACCCAGATGATCCTCACACATGTTACTCACGACGGTGGCGCACAACAAGCACCCCAGATCTGGCTTTGCTACAGACGACATTCACAGGATAACTGAAAGGCAAGTCTGCGACCAGATTGGAGGTAGTGACCATAGACCAGTGAAACTCCTCATAAATAACATTAACAAGGAGGAACTTACAAACTCTGCCCCTAGTTGGAATTACAAAAGGCAGACTGGAAGCTATTCCAAGAACTAGCAGACAAGTACTGTAAAGAAATTAATCAATCAGGAAAAGTGGACAGAGATGCACGTTCATTCAATAAAGCCATTTTAGATGCTGCAAAAAGGCTATACCCAGAGGGAGGAGAAAAAACTACAAGCCATATTGAACACCAGAGATGGAAGTTCTCCATAGCTCTCTTTGCAGTGCCAGAAATACAATGGAACCTGCACCAACGGACCAAATGTAATGCAACACAATAGAGCAAGGGCCCTTTATGTTAGAGAAAGAAACCAGCAGTGTAGAAAATCCTGGAAAGAAAGACAGCCTCTTTGAACATGGAAAAAGATACTCAAAAGTTGTGGAGACTTACAAAAGCCCTGAACGATGACAACCCATCTAGAGGGAAACAGTTCTCCAGCAAGGAGAACAACTTCTCACAGGAAAGCGAGCAGCCACCCTGATGGCCCAGTGTTACAAGCAAGAAAGCTTATGTTCAATAAGTCAGGAGCAAGAGAAAGAAGTCAGAAGTGAGATAAATGCACATTAAAAAAGCAACAAGTGAACTCCTGATGGAGGTAGACATCACACTGACTGAGCTGCAGAGAGCACTGAAAAAGCTCAATCGTAAAAGGCCCCGGGACCAGATGGAGTATCAAACGACATGCTCAAACAAATAGGCCCTAATAGCACAGAGTCTTCTACTCCAGATTTTTAACAATAGTTGGAGACAGGGGAGAGTCCCAGACATCTGGAAAATGCCACAATCCACCCAATTTTCAAAAGTGGAAAAGACAAAAAGGATCCGCAGAGCTACAGACCTATAAGTTTGCTAAGTTGCACTGCAAAACTGCTGGAGAGAGTGATAACCACTAGACTCCAGTGGTTTTTAGAATCCAACCATAAACTGGATCCAGCCCAGACAGGCTACAGGCAGCATAGAAGCACTGATGACCAAGTGGCATACCTGACACAGGACATAGAAAATGGCTTCCAAGAAAAGAAGAAAACCTTCACAGTGTTCTTCGACATGTCTAAGGCCTTCTGACACAGTCTGGAAAGATGGTTTGCTACTCTAAGCCTTACGCAGTGGAATACGGGGTAGAATGTACTATTGGATAAAAGACTTTCTACCCATAGACAAGCATCTGTAAAATTGGATGGGGTGCACAGTCCCAGATTCAAATTAAGAGCAGGAGTCCCACAGGGCAGCGTACTGTCCCCATTGCTTTTCCTGGTATATATTAATGATCTGCCACAAACTCTGCCCAGACATGTATCACACTCTCTCCATGCTGATGATCTAGCTGTGTGGTACACCTCCGAGTTTCTGGGTCCTGCCATCTTTAAACTCCAGGCCAGCCTGAACAGCGTCATAATGTGGGCAAGTAAATGGGGTCTAGAAATAAACCGAAGCAAAACTATAGCAACGCTTTTCTCATTGTCAACAAAGGAAGAACACTTCAGACTGAAATTTAACGGTGATATCGTTCCCCGTTCCCATACTCCAACCTTTTGGGAGTTAAGCTTGACAGTCGTCTGACATGGAAACATCACATAATGGAAACAAACAGAAAGGCTATGAGGAAACAAAGTGTGATGCGGAAGCTGGCTGAAACTACCTGGGGAGCTGATATTCGAATCCTGAGTCAGGTGTACACTGGGTGCAGTTAGACCGACCCTGGAATATGCATCATCGACATGGATATCAGCAGCCCATTCAAACAAATCGATACTGGAAAACACAAAACAGGTGTCTGCGTACTATTTTGGGAGCCATGAAATCTACACCAATTGTAGAAATGGAAAAGGCAGCCAACATCCAGCCCTTGGAAGACAGAAGAAGGAGAAAAGTGATTCTACAGACTGAAAGGATCAAAAGAATGCTTCACCATCCACTGCATGAAAAAATGGCGGCTAGAATAAAGAACAGACTAAAGCGCACAAGTCTAAACCACAAAGCAAAAGAAATAGGAAAGTCATACTTGAAACTACTAAATCATAATTCCATACCTGAAGAATTGCTTTTGATCACTGGGAACCAGACTCAGTACCACTAAACTTCACAACCTCCATCCCTAAATTATTAAGCAAAGATGCCGAGCCTAATCTAGTGAAAAAGCAATTACAATGGAACATCTCCATTACATGTTTCCAGAAGACAGCGGGATAAGAATTTACACAGATGGATCGGCAATGGAGGCAACCATGAATGGTGAGCAGGAGTGTACATTAGGCACCCAGATGCTACCACTGTGTCTCTAGCGGCTCCTACTGGAAGAATATGTTCCAACTACAAAGCAGAACTTTAGCTCCTTCTGATGGCAGCACAGCACATGAATAAGCTGCAAGCACCTGCAGGCAAGATGGTATTTTACAGACTCGCTGTCAGCTATACAGCCCTGGAGGCTAAATCCACTGACAGCACAGTACAAAAACTACAAAGAGAACGCTCAGCTTTCAGAAAAGGCAGAAATTCACTTGCAGTGGATTCCATTTCACTGTGGCATTGCAGGCAATGAGAGTGCTGATGTCTTAGCTAAGGAGGGCAGTGCCAAAGAGCAAATTTACCAACCCTTGTCTTTTCAAGAGGTCAAAACCTCAAGAGAAAAATCTGTAGACTGGAAGACAAACACTGGATATGATTATGGAAAAGACTCCTCAAAGACCTAAGCAGAACAGACCAGGTCATTATATTTCTGACTACGCCCCGGGACACTGCAGACTCAACAAACACTTATACAGACTGGGAATAAGTCAAACAGCTCTCTGCCAGTGTCAGCAGGCAGAACAGACACCAGAGCATATCCTGCAAGACTGTCCTCTTCTGTGTGAGCTGAGAAGCAAAATGTGGCCACACCCAGTCGACCTGAAAACTAAGCTTTTGGGGAAACCTGACAGACCTGAAGCTGTCTGCCCAGTGTGTGGTCCACAGTAAATTAAGAGCATGACCAGAGATCGCTGAAGAAGAAGAAGAAGAATAGTAGACTCTAGACACTTGCCTAGAATTGGTCAGCACTAAAGTTCATGTGCGATGTACGCTTCCACCTTCTAGAACTTCATATGCCTTGACAACAAGTGATGACATTTTATCTGCCATTCTTTTCTTTGTTGATCAACCAATTCTTAAATCCTATCATTTATAGGAAAGTATCTATTCTCCTGGTAGATTAAGTATTTAATACATAATTGTCACCAAATTTAAACGATCAAAATGGTTGTAGTTATGGTCCTTCCTAACAACTCTCATGCATGTTCTCAATTTATGTTAAATATATATTTGGAGAGAATGCAATCTAGTATATTCCTTTGCACATCGAACCAATCTAAATATGTTTCTCCAGCTAGCTCTAACTGTTGCTTATTATTTATGATAAAATAACAATCTAAATATGTTTCTCCAGCTAGCTCTATCTGTTGCTTATTATTTATGATAAAATAGCATATATAGTATTATATAGTTATACTTATATACAATCAATCAAGTGCCATGCCTGCCGGCGGATGCGATCATGTCTCTCCACAGCTCTCTTTGCTTGGTGCATGTAATCAGTTCTGACGTCGATATTTTGTCGAACCATGATGTCAGGCCATCCAACATCTTCTCCCTCTGTCTTCCACGATCTCTCCTTCCTGAATTTTACCTGTAGTCACCAAATGTTCTAAACCTTCTCTTCACATTATATGCCCGAAGAACCTTGATTGTCGGATTATTATTCTTTTGATAAGGTTTCTTTGTGTGCAGACCTGATTTAAAACCTCCACGTTTGTTTTCTTTGCTGTCCATGGAATTCTCAACATTCTTCTGTAAAACCACATCTCTGTGGCTTCCAATGATCGTATTGATTGTTTGTTCAGTGTCCATGATTCGTTGCCATACATAAGAATTGGTTCAATATAGCATTGGAGTACTCGTTTTCGCAGTGTCATTGGTAGTGAGTTCACGCATAGTGTGTTCTTCATTTTCATAAAAGCAGCTTTCGTTTGAGCTATTCTACTCCTAATCTCTGTTGTACATCTTCCATCTGGTGTTAAGAATGTTCCTAGATACTTGAATCGATGGACTTGTTTCAGTGTTGTGTTATTTATTTTGATATTGCATGTTGGTGTTTCTTGTTTCTTGGAGACAACCATAACCTCTGTTTTCTTTATATTCATGCTTAATCCTTTCTTTTCACTTTCTCTCACTAGTATGTCTATCAAGTCTTGCAGATCGTGTTCATTTGTAGCCATGAGAATTGTGTCATCAGCGTACCTAAGGTTGTTTATATTTTGTCCACCGACTGCTATTCCTGTCTTTTCTTCTATAGATCTCATGATGTTTTCGCTATATAAGTTGAATAGGTCTGGTGAGAGTACGCACCCTTGTCGTACTCCTAACTGTATCGCCTGATAGATTCCAATCTTACTCTCTAGTCTAATGGCTGCGTTTTGTTGCCAGTACAAATTCTTGATCAGTCTAAGATCTTTACCATCAATATTTATACTTTCTAACATGCTGATTATTTCTCCATGTTTTACTTTATAGAAAGCTTTCGCGTAGTCTATGAAACATAGGTATAAGTCCAACTTCATTTCTATTGATCTTTCCATTATTGTTCTTATTGTATATATTGCGTTGTTTGTTCCTCTGCGTTCAACAAAGCCTTATATACAGCGTTTCTATTAGGTAAATCAAATATGATGGAAAAACACATGCCCTTCATGTTGTTCCACAATTTACGAGCTTCCTTTATATGT
This sequence comes from Arion vulgaris, assembly GCA_020796225.1. Lineage (NCBI taxonomy): Eukaryota > Metazoa > Mollusca > Gastropoda > Stylommatophora > Arionidae > Arion > Arion vulgaris. The sequence continues at coordinate 59,341,028 of CM036761.1, read as the reverse complement.
ACGGAAAAATTATGATGTTTGCATCTTTCTTAAGTAGTTTGTGAGTTTTTTTTTCTGTACCTTGGATCTCTTTCACATACACACAATTACAAGCAATCATAACATAACATAAACATAACAAGCAATCAACTATTGAGATTTTCATTTCTCACACCTGCTGTCATTTGATTGGTTGAATGATACTACCTGCCCTGTCGGAATAGCGGAAGTTAGTACATCAAAATGGTGGAATCCAGTTCGGTTGTGAAGACCGATAAACGACCGGCAATGTGGAATCCAGGCGGACTAGAAAGTCTGCTAACTTTTTCCATACTTGCGTTAGCATGTCTTGCAGCTTTCAGTTCCAGATTGTTTGCAGTGATTAGATTTGAGAGCATAATTCACGAATTCGATCCTTGGTAATTTGTTTTGTTTTTCATCTAATTTACTTCAAACACTGAAACACTACTGACTACTAACTGCAGATTTAGCCGTAGGTTAACTGGGATTGGTGGGATAACTCAATTGTCAGATGACGTTGATACGCAGTTAACTCAGAATACTATACTACTACTATAGTGTTATTATCTGAAAAGTGGACTCACTAGTCAGTGTTAAAATAAAAATGCATCTAATGACTTGCCCTAACTTAAAACTTTTTAAAAGTTACTTTTGTTTTTAAATAGTTTACTTTACTTTACGTCTTGCTTGCACTGTTACTTACAAGTTTAAGTTACACAGTTAACTCTGTTAACTTAAGCAGTTCCAAGTTCTTGCTGTTGTCTGTTGAACTTACAGTGCAGCTTAGTCAGAAGACCAACCCAACCATTTTCAGAAAATGTTTAGCCATTGTTTTAATATTCTGTAATAGGAAACTACTTATGGTTGCGAATCATGGACTATTACACAAAAAACAAGAACGAAAATCCAGTCCTGCGAAACTAAATGCTACAGAAAGATTCTACGAATACCATGGACAGAAAAAGAAAGAACACTGATGTCCTGAAAGAACTAAATGTTAAAGAGAATTGGCTGATAAACAACATACTTATACCATACAGAAAAAATAGATACTTTGGTCACATCAAGCGTCACGATGGCCTGGAATGAACAATATTAGAGGGCAGGGTCCCAGGACGCAGAGGCAGACCAAGAAGAAGATCACTACAAGATATTAAAGAAACCATGAATATGACCATCAACGAAGTGGGGCTAGAGACCGAGTGAATTTCAGATGCGCTGCAAAGAGAGCAATGTCCTATAAAGGATACACACCTTGATGAGAATGAATAGAAAACACACATCATTTGAAAATGTATACATAAACTTGATACAAATCTTTTCCAAAATAATTTTTTCTTACTAATAGTTTAAATTGTTACAGAAGAAAACTGTGAATAAAATAGAATAGCTGAAAGCATGATAATCTACAACATTTTATCACATTCAAGAATATGGTGCATGGCTTTTTTAAGCACAACATGCGCTGAGTCAAAGAAAATCACTACCTTACACTTGCACAACACGGTCAGTCCTGTGTAAGTGCCAGAGCTCCTCTACCTAGCGTGCAGCTTCTCATCTCGGTCGGACATGTACACAGGCACACAACAGCCAAGCACAGCGTTATTGGAACTCTGAAGCGCACAGTCCCTTTAAATAATTTTTTTCATGAACAAGGGAATGGCTACTGACTTGCTGATTATATATTGTACAATTAAGACTCATTATATTGAATGTTATCGATAATATTGAGTGAAAATAGGGGGTGTCAGTTCCACAATGCCTCTTCATAAGCTGCAACTGTGAAGGACTAGAATGCAACAAGGGCAAAAAAATAACAGCTGATAGAAAAACATGTTTACCAAACATGACGGTGAAAGTTTCTTCCTTTGAGTTTGGTAAGTATAATTAGTATTTTATTTTTAAAACCATTTAACACCCTGCATAACATCATAATCTCTGCGGAACACCATAATTCAGGCGTAACTACAGTTTCATTTTGAGTTGAAAAATATAGTACAGAAAATAAAGACTAATAATAATGCATAACTGCACAAATATAATAACATACCTTACTCAACTGAGTAGTTAGTAGTACTTGTAATACCAACTAGTCACTTCTCTCTAACATAGTTTAACCAGGTTCACAGAGTTCACATTTTTGCCCTTAGAATTATACCAGATGCAACACATTGTATATTTATAATTCCTTAGTCTTCTTTGCGATCGCTATTTTGATGATTATACCGTTCGACGCGTTCTTATGATGAAGTCGACTGTTGTCTGGAGCTCATCTCTGGTGCCATGGAGTGTTGTGTTGTAGGGCCAGCATTCCTTTCTTGGGAAGACATACATTCCTTAGTCAAACTAACATATACACTGCAGTTTTATCCCATATATCCAATATTATTCTGCTGGCATTGGTGCAGTCTAGTCCCTTAGTTACTTACGTCCATCACAACTTCTTCTTGAAGATGTAGAGTATCAGCAAAAGGAACACTACTATTTCAACAGTCTGCCATCCTCCGTTGTTGCAGCATAGTCCTTCACTTACGTCTGTCACAACATGGGACATAATTTATGTGAGATTCATTATAATCAACCTTTAATGTGAATATGGTATTGTTCTTATCTAATCAATATTTATCTTTATTCGATGTATAAAAGATAAATCTCCAGCTAGAGTGAGATTTCTTTCAACAGCAAAGTCCCTCAATTAAGTACCATAGAAACACTGGAAAGTAATGGCAATAGAAATGAGTAGTTACTACATTTACCCATATATGCCGTTTGTTAAAGAATTACAAAGCATATTGCTGTATTTCTCAAGGACTACATGATATGAAAACGGATTCTTTACTTATTTTTACTTCTTATCTATTAAGCGCCACACACCTGGCACAAGATAGAAACTAACTCTTCCCATGGCGCTTCACAGAAAATGTGGTTAAGATAAGATCTATAAAATGTACACATCTATCTATCTCTATCTATATCCTCTTTGTGTCCTGTTTAATACATAAGACTTCGTGCCCAGAGTGTTCGTAGCGCGTTGGACTACGGGTGACAAGTCCTCTGTGAGTGCGGGTTCAACTCCGCGAACTGGCAGAAAAGCTACAGGTTCCCCAGATTTACGGTGTTCGTGGCACCAAACCGAAGGGTTGCGATGTCCATGACACCGCGCCAAAGAGCTTTCAGCTGAAGTGCTTCTGGATCGAAAAAAAACATAAGACTTCCACAAGAGATTTCTATTGTTGCTGTTCTACCATTTTTCCCACTAACTGTTTGCCATGCCACAATATTTCAATTCTCTTTCCACAGTTCTCCATGTTTTCTGTTGATGCCTTCTTTTCCCATCCGCTGTCCTAGCCAATGCCCCTACTGGTATACAACATACATTTCAAATCTACCTCTTTCTTTGTCTTTTAATGATGTTCTCCAATGCACAATTTGTTTATTTTAAAAGCTCTTCATTTGCCATCATATTTTGCAAGAAAAGTTGCATGATAAAATATACACATATTTATGTATAATTTGTTTCTTGCGCAGGTTCAACTATAGGGCAACACACTACATGGTGGAGAATGGATTCTATAATTTCTTGAACTGGTTTGATGATCGAGCATGGTACCCATTGGGCAGAATTGTAGGAGGCACTGTGAGTTATATTACATCAATTATTATAATGATGACTTAAGTACTTTAGATGCATGCTGTCAAATGTCATCTTTTATATATTCCATGTCATATTTTGTACTTTATTTAAACCTGCCATGTCACATGTAATATTGTAGATATGTGGTGTCCTGTATAGTCTAACATGTCATATTTTGTACTTTATTTAAGTCCGTAACATTCTGGATATGAAAAACTCGAAAAGTTAGCCTCGACGCGACATGCTTATTTCAGTGGCCGTAATTTTGTATTAATTTTACATTTAAATTCATATAAGTTATGTTATCTAATGCAAAACATATGATAATTTCATAAATAATTGTAAAAAAATATATTATATATTTGTAAGATGTCTAATCTCGTTGTTTGAAGCATGTTTATTTTCTAACCGGCACATTTGAACCTACGCCATTTTGTCAAAAGAGTCTCGACGTCGTTTCAACTTGCTCCAGCCAAAATCGAAATATTTTTAATTAAATGGATTCTAACAACCCAAATTACTGTCCTGATGAAGACAACAGTGAATCTTCGAATTTGTTAACATCAGAAGTTGACATATCCGAAGCGGAGATGGAAAATATAACAAAACTATCACTGAACACTGTCGCATTGAACAGGTAGGAGTTTACGTTTTCGCCATTAGACTTACCTATGTGAAACTGAAACTAACATTGTTTTTTTGTTATGGGGACTATGGTGGATTCTGTGATAATAATATGTTGTCTTGTTAAATAAATTAGCAATGTTGATGAGTTATATTGTTATAAATGCTAGAAAAATAAGTTATTGATATTTAATATGCTTAGCAACTGGTTGCTAGGAGAAAGCTATAATTTGTTATTCAAGATACAGGCTTCTTGTTTACGCTATTGTACTTGTTAGATCTTGTTTATTTCCACGTTTTTTGTGATTTTCAGGTCAGATGCAATGTTCCTACACTATGTATGTTTGTATGAATGTTAAAATTATTTACTTATTCCTATATGCTAACAATTATATTTGTTTCTATTTTTGTCAAGCCCTGTAGGACATGACCAGTCCTATGACAATCTTGACTGTGGTCCAGAAGATACATTGCCACCTTTTCGACCTGCAAGGCTCCCTGGTCTGCATCTGCCAGATGTCATAACAAGAACGATCATCTGCAGTATCTCACCCTCGTAAGTAATTATTAACAATAGGGAGTGTATGGCAATTTTTCTCATGGAAATTTTCTCATCTTACGGTATGGAAAAAGATGTGATTGATAAGTGCATTATGACTGATTTTGTGATTGATAAGTGCGTTATGACTGATTTTAATGTATGTAAAACTGACAACTGTGTGTTCATGTTATTCACATTGTGTTAACTGCTTTTCCATGCATTTTGTAAAGTAGTATTGCAGGTTTTGAATCTGAATTCCCAGTCAGTGTATTTTAACTAAAATAATTTCACAAATATAATGTTTTTAAAAATCTTTTTCCTCATCTACAGTAAGCTTCTTCAAGCTGTATTTTTGTACAGAATTGTTGCAGCAAATGTGCAATTTTACCAACCAACAAGCAGCTGCAACAGGGCACACAAAACCATCATATGGTACATGGGCAGACCTACATGAAGAGGAACTTTTAAAATTTGTTGGTCTGCTCATGTATATGAGTCTAGTACAGGCTCCAAATGCAGAGTTATATTGGTCTAGTAAGCAACTCTTTCATGGTTTGTGGGCTAGGGCTTTTATGCCTATAAACCGATATAAAATAATTCAAGCATTCTTGAAAATCTCCAATCCTGAAACTGAGCGAGCTGACGACAAACTAAAAAAGTTAGGTTCGTGCATGATTTTCTTAGGATGAAATGTATGAAGTTTTGGCAGCCGCATGAGTGTATTAGTGTAGATGAGAGAATGGTTAAGAATAAGGAAAGATATGGGTTTAGACAGTACATCAAGGATAAGCCAACTAAGTGGGGGATGAAATTATGGGTGGTTGCAGATTCAATAACGGGATATACATATAATTTCGATGTTTATACAGGGAAAGCGAGCTCGCTCAACTCAAGGATTGGGATACGATGTTGTTTATAAATTATGTAGATCTATTTTCCAGCAAGGGTATCGAATTTTTATGGATAATTTTTATACTTCTTTTCATTTATTTGTAGATTTATTAAAGGTGAAGACTTTAGCATGTGGGACTATTTTGGCAAATAGAAAGGGATTTCCTCAAGAACTAAAAGATACTAAATTATTTAATAGAAATGCTAATAGGGGAAAATGAGATGGGTTAGGAAAGGTAATGTGGGATTTGTTCAATGGAAAGATAATAAAATAGTTAATTTAATTAGCACTATGCATAAGTCTGTAAGTAGTAATACATTTTGTACCCGCAGGACAAAGTCGGATGGCCAGTTTCGGAATATCTTGGTGCGTCAGCCTATAGTTATTAAAGATTATAATAAATACATGGGGGTAGTTGATAGGTCAGATCAAATGATTGGGAAATATAATGTTCTTCGTAAAACATCAAAATATTGGAAAACTCTCTTTTATCACTTTATTGACATTGCTAGGGTTAATTCTTTTATACTATTTCAGGAATACCCGCAACATCAGGATATTCGGAACTGGTCAGACCGAAGAGATATAGTCAGTTAGATTTTACTATAGAGTTAATTAAAGAGCTAGCTAACTTTGATAAAGACATTTAAGTTCCCTTGCTGGATAATAGAAGTAAAAATGTTCTCAAATAGTACCTGGTCTTAGAAAAACTCAAAAATTGTGTTAGATGCTATAGGATTAGAAAAGTTGAAAAGAAATCAAAAGTTTTTTTGTCAGATTTGTAAAAAAAGTTTCTGTTTTAATCAGATAAGAAATTGCCTGGTTGATGAACATTCTGTGCCTGGGTTACCTTGAGTCATGTTTGCAAGATGCCAGATAACTTTTTTCCTGTCTATTTTGTATATCACATATCATTGTTTGCTCATATTTTTGTTCAATAATATCTTTTACTTGCTATGGTTAGAAATTATATACCTATTTAATGTTTATGTATCATACTATAAGTGTTAGTTCTTTATAGGCTGCTTACTAGACCAATTCGGTGTCTTTTTCTCTTGTATGTCATATTTATTGACTTTTTTCTTTAAAATATGAAAATATGCATGTCTTATAAATTTTATGATTACTGCCTTTCATATTGTCCAAACATGTTCAATTTCAGATATGTCCTGGATAAATGAATATTCTAAAAGACTGTAATAAAAGATTTCATTATATTTCTCATACTTTTTTTTCTTCTTCTTTGTGATTGTAAAATTATTTGTCATTTGTAGAAAAATCTATTTTTAGACTTTTCATAAGTAGGTCACGGATATCATAAATTACATCACACATATGTTAAAACCACATATCCAGATAGCCCATCCAATTAGCTTTCCAACCATATATAACATGCCTATTTTCAATGCAAAGAATTTGTATGTTTGCTAAATGTAGAGCAGGACATCAAAAATATCAAAAACCTTAAAACCTGCCAATGGTTAAGAGTTAAACCTGCCATGTCACATGTAATATTGTAGATATGTGGTGTCCTGTATAGTCTAAAGGTGAAGGATTAACTTCATTGCACTGGGTTTCTCGATATGGCACCATCCCTGTCTGCAGAAATGGCATGTCATTGGCCGAAAGTGTTGCACAAAGCCCAAACTCTGTAGCTTCAGCAACAAGCCTATCGATCTCATTTTAAAAATTGCACATTTGACTCGGTCTGGATTCAAACCCACAACCTTCACAACAACAGGCAAATATCTTAACCACTTCTGCTGTTACACATTGGTGAACTATTTTGCACCTTTTGGTACAATGCCTACTTCTAGCATATTTTATTTTGGACAAGATTTGTTTCCCTTACTCATCCAAGTATTATTAAGAAAACATTGAAGATTTGAGATTGAAATTTTTATTCTCTTTTATGTCTTGTCTTCCAGGTTTAACAAACTCCATCTGCACTGGGTTTGAAATCAGAGCTACTGCTCTTCTATAATAATTACCATCTATAGTTTATTTCAGAAGATAATATCCTGACTTTTCCCACATCTGTACTGCAGAGATTTTATCCTCTACCTTTGACAACTATTTCTGGTTGTCAGATTGTTGATGCCCACTTATGCCGACGAATGCTCAGTCCCTAGAGCTGCATTTACTACCCTAATGTATATACCAAGTAAAATGTGGTGTAGCTAGAGGAGAGCACTGTACTAGTAGCCAAAGAGGACTAGTAAATCAACAAAGAATTGGTGTTGTTAGTTGCGTGACCAAGACGAAGCCGGCAGCAGGGCATCAAAGAAACCGTAAATATGATGCTGGAGAACTTTCTAGAGACAGTTTTTCAGCCAGGCTGTGATGAAAGCGAGGTTCCGCAGGGGACATACTGCTACATGACTTGAGTGTATTATAAATAATGAAGTTGAATCAAATAGATAAAACTTGAAATATTACATCTGTATTCAGGTCTATCCTGGTCTTATGGTTACATCTGGATTAATACACTGGATCCTGAACCATCTACATATCCCGATTCACATCCGAGACATCTGTGTGTTTCTGGCACCAATTTTCAGGTAAGATCTGTCCGTGATTGCTTCATTTTGAATTGGTGTGTGTCTACATTTGTGTTAACTCTTTATCCCCGATAAGCCACTGGTAGTGGCTTCACAAGGAATGACTGATGACAGGGACTTTGCACATTATAAGTCATAATTATATTACAGCTTCCAAAAATGCAGCGAAAAGGGTATTATTTGGAGCAATTTATCACAGCTCATAGTTTCTCAAGACATCTATACCATTTTCTCACAGTTATGTCTATTTTTTTGACTGTTTTCATCCTATAATGAAGTGTGCCAATTTTAAAATGCAAACAGGTCACCGTGAACACTAAAAGATCATTGTTCAACACAGTATTTCTCCCTACATTATGCTACCAGTGCCAAACCTGAACACTGACATTAAATGACAGAAGAAAACTAGTCACAACAGAGATGAAGTGTCTACACAGAATGCTGGGAGTAACAAGAAGAGACCAGTTTAGAAATTTAAAGGGCGTCAGGAAAAAGTGGGTGCAACATCAGTACTGAACTTTATCAAGAAGCAACAAATTAAAGGGTTCTGCCACATAAACAGATTACCAACAGGCAGTGCGCCACAGAGAGCAATGTTGCTCCGATACAAAAGGCCAGCCATGCTAAAGGTGGACCTCACAGAGATAACAGAGACGACGAAAGACGCTATTTATGAAGCACACACAAAAGCCTGTTCTAGAAATCTCTTCTTACCATGAAGCTGTGAGGCAAATCAGGATTAGAGATGAGAAAAGAAAGACAAGGTGCATAGATAGGCTTGCTTCAGATGTCTCCTTTTTTGACCTGATGCTGAAAGGGAAATAAGATTACAGAATAGAGATATAATGAAGTGTGTCAATTTTCCAAACTTTCACACATTTTAAAGTAGACATAATCATTTAAACTAATGGAATGCTTGAAGACAGATGTTTGTGAAAGGATTTGATTGACAGAAGACAAATGCTTGTTGGAAGGAATTGATCATCAAGATCATTAGACATGATGATGATATTGAGAAAGTAATTATACACAATTTTTTTTGTCTATTTCTGTCACTAGTGGCCTGACCTCCATGGCAGTTTACCTTTTTACAAAGGAGATTTGGAATCCAGGAGCTGGTTTATTTGCAGCTTGTTTCATTGCTATTGGTAAGTGTGTAGTCTTCTGTTGCAACAAATTCATCTAGACATATTGACATGTGTTATGCCTATTGAATTTTCACACCTCAAACTAGTTTATGAATTAGTTCTTGTTCATTTTTTGCCTGAGAAGAACTAGTTCTTATTTGTTGCAATGTCTCACATTCTGCTGTTTTGCATTATTTGGAGCAAAGGGCATTTATGTTGTCCATACATTTTTCTCCTTCAATGGAAACATCGTCAATGAGCTTGTCTGCTGTTTTATTTTCCTTTACCCTCATCACGTTCAGGAATTTAAAGCCAAGACAGTTTCTTGAGGTAAGACTGATGAATGCTGTCTACGAATTCATTGCAAAGCTTCCTGTATCAATCCTCCTATGCATATTGATTAAGTCTGTTACTATTATTGCCTGCATCACTGCTTGTCTAATCAGCCATGCCAGTACCCCAAAGACGGCTACTATCTCCACTGTCTTGCTTTATATGCAATTAATATTTCACCCAGTTTTGGAATCTCAAAATTTACACAACAATTTGAATAACTGATTTTTGCCCATGTGGTGCCGGGGCCTGCAAGTAAACAAAGAATAGTTCCGCTGCGACCTACAATACATGTCATAAGAGGCGACTGGTGTAGCCCTAGGATGCTACCTAGTAAATAAAAGCAGCGCAGAAATCGGATGTGCTGACCTACTTGTGGGCGCATAACTGGCACAGCGTACAATCGCTCTTAGGCTCAGATCACATACAAATCACACAGAGTTGTTGACAAGTGGTCGATGTGGAGCGTTCGAAGAAAAAGGAAGAAGAATAACTGATTTGAAACTTATTCTTGTTTATTTCCTCCAGTTCCTGGATACATTAGCAGATCTGTGGCAGGGAGTTACGACAATGAAGGAATTGCTATATTTGCTCTTATGTTCACTTATTACTTATGGGTAAGTATATAAACCCTGTCCTTTAACATATACACAATATATATATATTCACTAAATCTCTCAGTGTGTAAAGGTCTAACTCTGAAGGATTGACTTTATTGCACCAGGTTTTACCACATGTGGCCCGATCACTCTCCGCAGAAATGGCACGCCACCTGCCTAGAGTATTGCACAAAGCATGAACCACAGGTCCTGCAACAATCCTTGGGGGGAAAATCCACTCAAACAGAATAGCTTGTTCCGGATTCAATGCTACGACCTTCGGAGCGCAAGGCAAAGGCGTAGCCAGAGAGACTCAGTGTTGTTATAGTTAAGTTGTTAAAGTAGCTGAATCGCAATCTTCAAGTATTGCACAGTTTTTAGAATAACAACATCCTAAAGTTTTATGGGGGAAGAATGTATGCATCAGTTGCTGCTATTTTCTGGCAACCTTTATATCAGCAAGCTGTCAGTTATCAAATCTGTGTTCAGAGTCTGACCTGTCCCAGACACATTTTTATGAATGGATGGTCAGTTCTTAGACCTGTATTCAGAGCTTGACCTGTCCCAGACACTGGTACCAATGAACTGTCAGTTCTCAGACCAGTGTTCAGAGCTTGACCTGTCCCTGACACACTTATATCAATGACCTGCCTGTCAGTTCTTAGACCTATGCTTAGAGATTGACTTGCCCTAGGCAAGCTTTTCCCAGTTTGATATATTCAAATCTAACACTTTCAAGTCTCTTCTGCAGACATCTTTGTGGCAAAGGAAAGGGCTATCCCACAGTTTTCTTGCCAGAAACTAACTCTAAAGTTGCAAGATACCATTGTAGGTCCATTTGGCACAGCTGACCCAGGCATCTTATGAGGTGTCAGCCAACTAGAATGACCATGCTGGGTATGAATAACCAAAAAAAAAAATATCGGCATGCATACCACTCAATATTTTTTTGTGAGCAGACTCAGTTTGCCAGAAGTGCTGTAAAATTGATATTAATCAATGACTGTGAGGTCTCTTGATGCTGCACAACCCTGCAACATTAACTGTTATTTGATTACTTTTTTTTAACCAATCCAAATCTAAGGTGAATAATAAAATTAACTAACAATGAATATCTACATAATTTGATTGATTTTGTTTATTTTATTTTCAGATCAAGTCTGTGAAGACAGGTCTTGTATTCTGGTCTGTCTGCTCCGCTCTTTCTTATTTTTACATGGTACGTTGTTTTATTGTATGTGTAATATATTTACTATATGTGATAAACAGTGCTGATCTGCAAATAAAGAAAAACAAACAGAGGATGCAACCCAGAGCATGACAACATCAATATATTAAACAGGAAAGCACAGACCACAGTCTTCAGACTTAGAACAAAACACTGCGGTCTCAGAGCACACCTCCATAGAATGTGTCTCATGGACTTGGTTGCATGTACCTGTGGAGCACCAAAGCAGACCCCAGAGGATATCTTGCAAAACTGCCCCAGCTTGAGCAGCATGAGAATGGAAATCTGGCCAACAGAAACAACCCTTCAGAACAAACTATGGGAAACAGGTGAAGGCCTCAAGTGCACCGTCCTGTTTATGACACATACCGAAGTAGCCACATAGCAGAAGTTGATCACATAAGAAGATCTCCAAAAAAGAGACTACAGACCCTAGAGAAGGTCAGCCCATTTAACACTTTACTGACTACCAATCCTGATCATTCTTGTCATCCATTTTCAAGGTTCTTCACAGATTTAAATCAGTGTCTTTTTGTTTAAAATTCATTAAAAATTGAAAGCACAGGGCCCAGAAATGTGTAGTTCTCTGTGATAAATGGTTGTTCTTCCTAAGGTAATCTGTTATCCCAATTTGGGTAAATTCTGAACAGTAGAGAATGTGTTGTTCTTCTTCTTTGCAATCACTATTTTGATGATTATACCATCAGACGAGTTCTTATGATGAAGTCAACTGTTGTCTGGAGCTCATCTCTGGTGCCATATAGTTTTGAATATAGTATTGTAGGAGCAGCATTTCTTTCTAGGAAGGACATACAAGAAACAGTCTTATATATGATAGAATGTGTTGTCATATCCAATGATTATTTGTTCATCAGTCATGGCACACTCAACTTCTAATTAGTTCACTAAATGATTCAGTCCTACATAAATACTTTGAAATGCATTATCAAAACTAAATAGCCTAATGATAGTAAGATAGTAACTAACATTTATTTCTCTATGTTAATTTATTATTATCCATGAGATATCACATTCTGTAAACATTCTTATGTGCTGGAATTAGAAGTTGTTGTCAGAAGTCTGGTTTCACTGACTCTCTGGTTGGTATGAGTTCAGCTCTGATGGCCTCCCTGTGACCATTCAGATTAGGCCAAAATTCGGAAGCCCTGTCCTACACATGTATGGTACCATACACATGTAGCTGCCTAACAACCGGGGGTGCAACGTATGGTTGTTCTTGGCAAACACATTCAAAAAGATTTTTAAAATAAAATTCCTACCAAGAATATCTTCCGAAATTACATCGGGGGGCCCTCGCTGGTGCTACGGAGTTAGTGCACTGCAGCTGAGATCTTCATGTAAAAGAAAGAGATCTGAGCACAGATGGTTACCCACCAAAGTGCAATGATGATGGTCCAATCAATCACAAAGAAGGGTTAACTTGATTGATTCAAATGAATACAAACAATTAAGGGAGCAGAAACATAGTAGATGTGAACAATAAGTAAATAATTAGATAACTATAGCATTGATTTTGAAGATTTATAGATATGATAACATTAATATTTCCATTCAAAGGTGTCTGCATGGGGTGGTTATGTCTTCATTATCAACCTGGTACCTCTACATGTCTTTGTGCTGCTTTTAATGGGCAGGTACTCCCAGCGTATTTATACAGGTACGTTTTGTAGCCTATACCTGTAACTTTACACTTGCTATATGTCATCAGTAATATCATTGGTTTGAAGGGGAAATGTAAACTTTCTGTTGTCATTGGTCATGCTATATCTACAGGTATGTCTCCAGGACAAAGTTAAGTCTTCTTGGTTCCGGACAGCTTCAGTATAGTTTCTACAGGAATGTTATTATCATCTGTGCTCAAGTCATTATGTTATATCTTCAGTTCTGTCACCAGGACAAGGGCCAGAAAGCATAAGCAACACCCTCTCTCTTTTCTTCTCTGCATAAATATTGGAGATTTATTACACTCAACATTTGAAATGATCTAGACAAGAGACATCAAATGATCTATTACAGTCAAAGGTTGATGTGGACATGGCACTTTATCTGATGTAGACAAAAGACATAAATATTGGAGATTTATTACACTCAACATTTGATGTGATCTAGACAAGAGACATAAAATGTTGGAGATCTGTTACAATCCAAGTTTGAAGTGGAGATGGTAGTTGATGTAATGGCGACATATCATGTAATATTTCAACTTCTTATTTCCTCAGCGTATTCATGCTTCTACATAGTGGGTCTTCTTCTATCCATGCAAATTCCCTTTGTGGGCTTTCAACCTATACGTACCAGTGAACATATGGCTGCTGCAGGTATGTTATCATCATCATGTTCCTAGTATATACATCATATAGCTTGTCCTGAGCTGGACTTTGCCACCCTAATAGTCCTTCAGAATGTGTCTATCCTGTAGACCAAATGACCCGTCTCCACTGTCATCACACTCAAATCCTCTATCACATTTTAATCCTTTTTTTTCCCGTTGTCTTTCTCTTTGTAAGGATGCCTCCATAATTGTTTTCTCCAGCCATTCCTTTCTTTATATGTCACAAACATTTTTTTTTTTCCTTCTTATTTGATAAGAAGTCTCAATTGTAAAGACCTTTTGGTCAAAACGTTGCGGTATCTTTTTTTTTTGTGAGCTTCTGTAGCTCAATCGGTTGTGAGCTTGATCACGAACCCAAGCATACCTGATTCAAACCCAGCGGTGGGCAATGTTTGGACGCAAATTTGATGGCTACGTCTTTAGGATATGCCACGATTTTCATTTCATCTATTTTTGTACTTTGTAAAACTACATTACTTTGTTTTTGTGTGTTTCACCTTTGTCACACAGTTTTACTTTATTTTTTCATGTTGACCTCCCTTGGGGCATCTAGTTCTTTTAGCTGTCCATGGAATTTGTAACATTCTTCTCTAAACTATATCTCTGTAGCCTCCAGCATTATTTTTGTTGACCTGTTTGTTTATTGTCCAAGATTCCCTTCTATATGTCAGTATTGGATACATGTAACACTGCAGAAGTCTTTTCTTGTAAAATCTCAATAGATAAGTTACAAGTAATCCTTTCTGACTAGCTTTTCTATTCTCCAACTCAACAAGTAAGATACATGCTTGTCATGAAGATCGAATTGTGCATACCTGAGTCAGTTAGTTGGATGTAAGGTGTTATTGGTTACTAAACTGACATCATTGCACTCCGGGCAGACCCATAGGTGCTCAGTCTCCCCCAACAGATATCGAAGAGTATGCATACTGATGGTTCCTGTGGCTCGCTGATTAAACACACCTCTCACTCTGCCTCTCAGGCATCCAGTTCGACTTGAACAATGGGTAACTCCAAACTGCTTAAATCGCTTGATCGATTCAACATCGATTTTAGTGTCCTCATCCAACAGAGAGTCGTGAAGAGACCGAAGAATATCCCCTTATCCATCTTCAACTACCCAACAATCGATGCTGTTGATGCAAGCCTGTCCGCTCTCTCATTCCCGGAAACACCCGCATGCCCAGGACAGTATATCCATGTAAGCCGCTGGAGGTTAGAAACTTCTATAGACGACATCCACTCATACCGAAACCTGCCCTTCTGGATCTTGTGAAGCATCGACTGAGAGTCAGATACAACAACTGCCCCAGTAAATGAAGTCCCAGAAATGTAAGGTGTAGTAAATCCGATGACAGAAGTGTGAGTCATGAACAAGAAATTGTTGAGTTTATCTGGTGTGCATTGTGTTATAATCATTCCATCTGGTGTGCATTGTGCTATAGTCATCCATCTAGTGTACATTGTGACAACCATTCCATCTGGTGTGCATTGTGCTATAGTCATCCATCTAGTGTGTATTGTGCTATAGTCATCCATCTAGTGTGCATTGTGCTGTAGTCATCCATCTGGTGTGCATTGTGCTATAATCATTCCATCTGGTGTGCATTGTGCTATAATCATTCTATCTGGTGTGCATTGTGCTATAGTTATCCATCTGGTGTACATTGTGCTATAATCATTTCATGCATTGTGCTATAATCATTCCATCTGGTATGTACTGTGCTATAATCATTTCATGCATTGTGCTATAATCATTCCATCTGGTGTGCATTGTGTTATAATCATTTCATCTGGTGTGCATTGTGCTATAATCATTTCATGCATTGTGCTATAATCATTCCATCTGGTGTGCATTGTGTTATAATCATTCCATCTGGTGTGCATTGTGCTATAATCATTTCATCTGGTGTGCATTGTGCTATAATCATTTCATGCATTGTGCTATAATCATTCCATCTGGTGTGCATTGTGTTATAATCATTTCATCTAGTGTACATTGTGTTATAATCATTTCATGCATTGTGCTATAATCATTTCATGCATTGTGCTATAATCATTCCATCTGGTATGTACTGTGATATAATCATTTCATGCATTGTGCTATAATCATTCCATCTGGTGTACATTGTGCTATAATCATTTCATCTGGTGTGCATTGTGCTATAATCATTTCATGCATTGTGATATAATCATTCCATCTGGTGTACATTGTGCTATAATCATTTCATCTAGTGTACATTGTGCTATAATCATTTCATCTAGTGTACATTGTGATATAATCATTCCATCTGGTGTACATTGTGATATAATCATTCCATCTGGTGTACATTGTGATATAATCATTCCATCTGGTGTACATTGTGATATAATCATTCCATCTGGTGTACATTGTGATATAATCATTCCATCTAGTGTACATTGTGCTATAATCATTCCATCTAGTGTACATTGTGCTATAATCATTCCATCTAGTGTACATTGTGCTATAATCATTTCATCTAGTGTACATTGTGATATAATCATTTCATCTAGTGTACATTGTGATATAATCATTCCATCTAGTGTACATTGTGATATAATCATTCCATCTGGTGTACATTGTGCTATAATCATTCCATCTGGTGTACATTGTGATATAATCATTCCATCTGGTGTACATTGTGCTATAATCATTCCATCTAGTGTACATTGTGATATAATCATTCCATCTGGTGTACATTGTGCTATAATCATTCCATCTGGTGTACATTGTGATATAATCATTCCATCTGGTGTACATTGTGATATAATCATTCCATCTAGTGTACATTGTGCTATAATCATTTCATCTGGTGTGCATTGTGCTATAATCATTTCATGCATTGTGATATAATCATTCCATCTGGTGTACATTGTGCTATAATCATTTCATCTGGTGTGCATTGTGCTATAATCATTTCATGCATTGTGATATAATCATTTCATCTGGTGTGCATTGTGATATAATCATTCCATCTGGTGTACATTGTGCTATAATCATTCATCTGTGTACATTGTGCTATAATCATTTCATCTAGTGTACATTGTGATATAATCATTCCATCTAGTGTACATTGTGCTATAATCATTTCATCTGGTGTGCATTGTGCTATAATCATTTCATGCATTGTGCTATAATCATTTATGCATTGATATAATCATTCCATCTAGTGTACATTGTGATATAATCATTCCATCTAGTGTACATTGTGCTATAATCATTCCATCTAGTGTACATTGTGATATAATCATTCCATCTAGTGTACATTGTGCTATAATCATTTCATGCATTGTGATATAATCATTCCATCTGGTGTACATTGTGCTATAATCATTCCATCTAGTGTACATTGTGCTATAATCATTCCATCTAGTGTAGATTGTGCTATAATCATTCATGTCTACTGAAGGATACCACTACAATAAGTTGTTTTTTTATCATTGACACACTTGTACAAGTTTTACATTATTTTAAACATATCACTGTGTCCAACATATGTCTACAGGTGTCTTTGCTGTGTTAAATGCTTATGCAGCCTTCAAGTATGTACAGAAGTTCTTAACAAATGCAGAGTTTAAGCAGTTCTTCTTTGTTGCTGTGACTACTGCTGTGTCTGTTGTCATTGTTGCTGTTATTGGACTGACATGGGCAGGTCAGTGCATACAGGGTTACACATGATACCGGGTTACACATGATACAGGGCATACACATGATACAGGGTTACATATGATACAGGGTTACATATGATACAGGGTTAGCGTTACATATGATACAGGGTTACACATGATACAGGGTTACACATGATACAGGGTTACACATGATACAGGATGATACGGGTTACACATGATACAGGATTACACATGATACAGGGTTACACATGATACAGGGTTACACATGATACAGGACATGTCCGGAGTGCTATGATGATAGTCCTCATATAACTGATAACTGATGATACAGGGTTACACATTGATATTTTTTACTATAGAATTTCAATATTTAATATGAAATTGCTAAGTTTTGTTTGGATAAAATTTCAATGTTTGACATCATACAAGCTCATGGACTCAATGCTCTACATTCTTATGCTTCGTAATAGTCTTTTCTCATGCTCCATAATATATGTGTGTATAATAATAATAATAATATCCTCTCGTCGTTATCGTTACATAGGACCTGCAAGCAATTTCTCCATACCGCTCTATCCTGGGCAACTCGCTCAATCTCCTCCATGGAACTGAGACCGATATTTCCTGCCTCTCTCAGCAAAGTTCGCTTCAGGGTCTCCTTAGGTCGACCTCTCTTTCTTGAACCCTTTGCATCCCACTTCAATGCCTGCTTTGATATTCTTTGATCATTTCTCCTCAAGGTGTGCCCAACATATCTCCATCTTCTCTTTCTTATAACAGTTGTCACTAGTGGTTGACCAGACATGTCTCTGATTTCATCACTTCTCCTGAATTCGTTCCATTTTATATTCATTATTTTTCAGACATCTATTTTCAAATGCATTCAACTTGCTTTCTATATCATTTTCCAACTCTCGCTGGCATATGTTAGGATTGATACAACATTTGAATTGAAAATTTGTAATTTAGTTTTAATACTATATAACTTGCAGTTCCATATTTTATTTAGACTTTTAAAAGCTGATGTTGCTTTGCCAATTCGTATCATAATTTCTTTTTAACATTTCCTGTGCAATCAAAATTGCTACCCAAATAGGTGAACTACTCTGTTATTTTTATCATTTTAGATTCCATTGTGATATCTGCATTACTTGCCATAGGTGTCTTCATTATATTTGATTTTTCATAGCTTATCTGCAGTCCAACTTTTGATGCTATAGATGACAAGTTGTCTGTTTTTCTTTGCATATCTTGGTTGTTTCTACTTAACAAGACAATATCATCTGCAAAATCCAAATCTTCTAGTTGACTATTTTATATGTGTGTATATGTTAAATATATATATATATAATGATATGTATATATATTTGATTATTATTGTTTTATCTTATTTTTTCCATTTCTTTTTTTTTAATATTTATTTTGACTTTAGTTACATATTTTCATTTTATTGTCGTTAGGGATTTAATGTCTGATTGTATATGTTATGTCTCCCCTTTTGTATCCTCTGCTTGATAAAGGCCTTTTGCTCGAAATGTCGCAACATATTGTTTTTGTACTTTGTAAAACTACAGTACTTTGTTTTACATGTTGCCAATGTTGACATGACCTACTACTTCTTCTACTACTGTCTATTGCTGCTACTGTCTATTGCTACTACTGGCTATTGCTGCTACTGTCTATTGCTACTACTGGGCTATTGCTTCTATTTGTCTATTGCTGCTACTGTCTATTGCTGCTACTGGCTATTGCTTCTACTGTCTATTGCTTCTACTGTCTATTGCTGCTACTGTCTATTGCTGTTACTGGCTACTGTTAGTTCTTCAATAAAACAACATTGATTTTATATATAAATTCTATTTACTATCTCTGAAGGTGTGATTGCCCCTTGGAGTGGTCGCTTCTACTCATTATGGGACACTGGCTATGCCAAGATTCACATTCCAATTATTGCATCTGTGTCGGAACATCAACCCACCACATGGGTATCCTTCTTCTTTGACCTTCACATTCTGGTCTGCCTGTACCCAGTGGGAGTCTGGTATTGCATTAAACACATCAATGATGAGCGGGTTTTTGGTGAGTCCTGTAGCATCCATGTTGTCAATAAGTACCCTAGATAAATTCATTAATTATTTCTGTGTGGATGTAGGTTTTTGAAAAGTAAGTTGGCAGTTTGCATGTAGATTACCTTTTTAAGTAAGTAGAGTTTGGTAGTTGCTGGAGTTTGTAAGTAGGTGGGGTTTGTAAGTAGCTGGAGTTTGTAAGTAGGTGGGGTTTGTAAGTAGCTGGAGTTTGTAAGTAGGTGGGGTTAAACAAAAGTAAAGTAACCCTTTTTATACCATGTAGTATATATTGTGTTATGCCTGTATTTTGTAAGTATTTTGAGATGAACCACATTACCCATCGTGTGCTGGCAGTCAATTAAAAATACAGTCCTAATGCTTTATTACCCAATATAGCTCCAAGGTATGAAAAATAGTTACTTTACATGTATACAGGAATATGAACACATGATCATCAGATCTGTCATCATGACATCATAGATCCAAGTGAGGACTGTAGACTTTAACCTGGCTGCAAATTAGATCACCTTTCTTCAATAATAACCTGAATTCAGATGAAGAAGCAGAAGAAAGTTCAGAATAAACCATTTCTGTAACATTGAAACTATTTGATGAAAGTTCATACCATTTCTGTAACATTGAAACTATTTGATGAAAGTTCATACCATTTCTGTAACATTGAAACTATTTGATGAAAGTTCAAACCATTTCATGAAATAATTTTGTAAACTTTCAGTGGTTCTGTACGCAATATTTGCCAGCTATTTCGCTGGGGTCATGGTTCGTCTCATGCTGACTTTAACACCTGTAGTCTGTGTTCTTTCTGCTATTGCATTCTCCAAGACCTTTGACACTTACCTCAGAGATGATTCACAGAAGCAGGTCCAGAAAGGTCAGGATGAGAATAGTGACAACAAAAGTAGTAAACTTTATGACAAGGTCAGTTCTATTTGTTGATTTCACAAAGTCTTGTAATTTTTTGTAAAAGAGTCTGTTTTTGTCTCTGCATTTTCATGAGATTGGTTTCTCGTTTTTGTCTCTGCATTTTCATAAGTTTCGTATCTTGGTTTATGTCTCTGCATTTTCATGAGTTTTGTTTCGGGGTTTCTCTCATATATTTCTGGTTCTTATCTGTTAGCTGTATTTATCTGCTTCTTGTTATAAAATGTTTTCTGTCTTGTCTATTTCATGTCATTTGTTTCCTTTGATTGATTGATAGAGCCATGATCATTGCACTTCGGTGAGTAACCATGTGTGCTCCAATCTCTTTCTTACACAGGAAGATCTCAACTGCAGTGCACAAACTATGTAGCACCGGCGAGGGTGCCCGATGTCATTTTGAAGATGGTGAAAATATTTTTGTAGGAATTTTATTTTAATCTTTTCTAATGAATTTTGCCTGAGCAGCGACTGTCCAGTTTGCACTTCTTGATTTTGAACTGTCAAGGGTCTTTTACATGTTCAAATTGAACACTGTACCTATGTTTTATCGTCTTGTCTCCGATAGGACTAGGAACTAGATCTCACCTACACTGAGATCTCTGGGAAAATATCCCAATGGCTCCACGAGGGAGCGAACCTGGTACCTTTGGCACAAGAGACAAGCACCTAACCTCTACACCACAGAGACCCCCTGTTTCCTGTGTTATATGTGTCATGTCTATATCTGGTTTATATGTTTGGATACCAGATACATGTCTTAACTGTTTCTTGTTCTGATCTGTATCCTTTTCAGGTATGTTTTTTTTTCTCCTTATATGTCCTATCCATGTATGTTACTAGTTAAAGTCAGTCACTTGTGTATTCCTCTTCTATCTCTTGTCAATGTCTCTCAATTTCTCTTCTTGTCAATGTCTCTACTTGTCAATGAATCTGTTCGTCAATGTCTTTTCTTATCAATGTCTCACCTGGTCAATGTCTCTTGTCATTGTCTTCCTATCAGTGTCTCTTCTAGTCAATGTCTGTTGTGTCAGTTTACCTTTTCAACGTCTTTTCTTATCATTGTTTCTTCATGTCATTGTCATCAATTTATATTTGTTGATAGGTTGGCAACAAAAAGAAAACTCAAGATGAGAAACCTAAGGAAGATGAAGGACTTGGCATGAACATTAAGAGCATCATTGTCGTTGCTCTTGTTATGTTACTAATGTTGTTTGCTGTACACTGTACCTGGGTGACCAGTAGTGCATACTCAAGTCCTAGCATAGTGCTAGCTTCATATGGCCAAGGAGGGTAGGTTCTATATCTTCTTATCTCTTTATTAACATTTTCACTCAACACTTGAACACCAGGACACAGTTATTTTAACACTGTGAAACTTCTTGTGGCTCCCCAGGACACAGTTATTTTAACACTGTGAAACTTCCTGTGACTCCTGTTCAAAGTATTTAACAAAATTAACCTCTAGGTATATTGGGTAATACGGTGTTGGGACCAACCATATTTTTCATTGATCGTAGACACACAATGGGTGATGTGGTTAGCATCGCGCTGGCTGCCTTTACTTTAGAGTGCTTTTCCTTGAACCCAATTGAGGCTGGGTCAACCTGAGAGTCATTAAGGTCTGAAAAATATTATTATTGATATACATGAATACTGCAGTCAAACTATTTAGCAATGGTGAAACACATGAAAACAACAATGTTCAACAACATTTCAACCAAAAGGTCTTTATCAAGCAAAGGATACAAGAGAAGTGAAGAATTTCACTTCTTACATGGCACACTACATATAGAATCAGAACATATAGAATGGTCCTAAAATGAAAATCTGTGACTAAAAACGAATAACGAAATAAATGCAAAAACTAGAAGTGGAAAAAAGAAGATAAACAATAACAAATAATATATATATATATATATATATATATATATATATATATAACATATATACATTTAACATATACACATATAGAATATGGAGTATGAGAAGAGAAAGTACTCAGAAGCACAGGAATGTAGTGTGTTGAGCCCATGAGGTCACAAGGTACAAAAAAAATATATATAACGATTCTCTAGAGCAAATCGACTTCAATCATCAGGGGAGCATGATCAGATGGTTGTGACCTGGATATTGCGAGCTCCCAAATGGTCCGTTCCGTGAAATGAGTGGCTACAGAGGTCACAAAGCATTTGCGTATATCACGTAAGTGTTAGCCGAAACGGTCACTAAGCTTTTTTAGAAAATCCACATACTTCTTAGTTCTTCATTTCTATGTCTACATGGCATTGGTATGAAGGTCAAGAGCACAATCCGCCATTGAATCATTGTAGAAGAAGAAGAAGATACATTCTTGAAATAAACATTAACTGTATCATTAGAAATAATTATTTTTGTTAAAGTTATCAATAGAAGAGATATAAGAAAAAGTAATATGCTTCTTGTTTAGTCATATTTCATTTGAATTGTTATTTTCTGTATACTTTTCAGAAGTCGTCAGATACTTGATGATTTCCGTGAGGCATATTATTGGCTGAGACAGAACACAGATGATAAAGCTCGAGTGATGTCTTGGTGGGATTATGGGTATCAGATAGCTGGTATGGGCAATCGGACAACTTTGGTTGACAATAATACATGGAATAACAGTCATATAGCTTTGGTAAATTTGGGTTACTTTCTCCTGGTTTTGTTGATTTGATAAAATGTATCGGTAGATTGCAGGTTGCCAAAGATGGATAATATCCACATGGAGTACCACAGTTTTACAAAGTTCATACTGGCAGTAGGAGAAGCTGACCCCATCCTGGAGCACTCTTCTTTTCTCTCTAATCCTGTTTTACCTGACAGCATAGGAGTGCTATGATGATAGACCTCAAATAACTGATAACTTGGGTAGATGAGATAGGGTGCCTTGTCCTATCAAAAGTAAATGATAACACCTGTGTCCAAGTTGAACATGTTAAAGAAAGTTGTGGTGATCCATGATCTTCAATTCCAGCAGGCATGGCACCTGATGATGATGATTATCTAAACTTATTTCTCAATATCACTGATCTTTTTTTTTTAGTGTTTATTAGTGTTTTTGAGATGTTCTCTGCATTTTTTTATCCTGAAATATTTCAGTTTTATATATAGTTTTAATCACTGCATTTTAATGACTGGCTTACTTGACTTATTCCTCTCTACTCCTGGTGGAGCATAGGGCCTTAACAGTTATTTGCCACTTTTCTTGGTCTCTGGTTGTTTTCTGTATGTCTTCTCAGGATAGATGAGCACCCTTCACTTCCTCAAGAAGACTTCATCTTCTGGTATGTTTAGGATGTTCTGTTTTCCCTGTGGGCTCCACTCAAGTGCTTGTCTAGTGACACTGGACTGTGTCTTCCATAGTGTATGACCAACCCACTGCCATTTTCTCCTCTTAGCCTGGGTCATTATGGGTTCCTGTCTGGTTCTTATCCACAGGTCTGTGTTTGCAACTCTGTCATACCATCTCAGTCTGAGAATCAGCCGAAGACATCCGTTGACAAAGATCTGAATTTTATTTGTATTTAACTTGATGACTCGCCACGTTTCTGAGTCATACAGCAACACAGATTTCACATTTTAGCTGAATATCCTGAGCTTTGTTTTAGTGGAGATGGTAGTAGATTTCCATACTGTGTGCAAGATAGCAACAGCTTGTCAGGCTTTCCTAATCCTGGCATTAATGTCTTCATCTGTACCTCCTGATTGACTGATCTTGCTTCCACTGTATAAAAATTTCCCATCATCCTCTATTGTTGTGATATGGATATCTTTGAACGAATTCTTCTTTTCAATCAACTTATAGTCACACTTCCTTCCTTTTTTTTGGGTCTGAATCTAGGTTGGCAAGGCCATGTCATCCACCGAGTCTGCAGCTTATGATATCATGAAGACCCTGGATGTCAACTATGTTCTGGTAATATTTGGTGGAGTCATTGGTTATTCAGGGGATGACATCAACAAGTTCCTGTGGATGGTTCGGATTGCTGAGGGTGAGCATCCAATGGACATTAGGGTGAGTAGATCATTTTTTCAGCAAATGGAAGAATAACTAATGAAATTCAACACAGATGCAACAAAGCAAATCAAATGATAGGGCAAATGGCGCCAATTTTAAGATGCAAACACGTCACCATGAACACAAAAGAGCAATGTTCAACACAATCTTTCTCCCCACATTATGTTACCAGTGCCAAACCTGGACCTGACAACAAGCGATAGAAGAAAACTAGTCACAACAGAGATGAAGTGTCTACGCAGAATGCTGGGTGTAACAAGAAGAGACCGGTTGAGAAATGAAGACATCAGGAAAAAGTGGGTACAACATCAGTACTAGACTTCATCAAGAAACAACAAATTAAATGGTTCGGTCACGTAAGCAGATTACCATCAGACAGTGCACCCCAAAGAGCAATGCTGCTCCGATACAATGGGTACAAAGCAAAAGGCCGCCACGCAAAAGATGGACCTCAGAGATAACAGAGGCGACGAAAGAGACTATCTACGAAGCGCATACTAGGGCCCGTTTAGAAATCTCTTCCTGACCTGACGCTGTGAGGCATACAGGATTCGAGAAAGAAGAAGAAGAAGATTATTTGGGTCTATTTCTGTCTTTTAATATATAGGTGATGATTACACATAAACAAATTCAAGAGTACATTTTTTAGACATCCTGGTTATTTGAATTTGCTGCACTTGATACAGACCTATAGGGGCTCAGTATCTTGTAGCAGATGATTACGGGTGATTAGTTAAGTTCAATGTGGGTGTAAAAGCAGCATCAAAATTCATTTAGAGGCAACAAGTCAAATAGTATACCACAATAGCCAATGATACATAGAGTAAACAGGAGCAGGAGAGAGTGGCCATGCAAGTGCTGGACTAATGGAATAGCACATTTCCTGAACACCACTATCTACAAAGCGTGTACATGTTCCTTCTGTTGCTCCCTATACCGCAAGGGAACCATATGAGATTAAATCAACATGGCTGCTTATTATTACAATGTTAAAGAGCATTGGAGAACTCTTATACTAATTCTTTTTTGTCAACGATCAGGCAATCATATCAACAACAGAGGAACATCTACAGCAACATATTAGCTGTCTCCATTTAACATGCAATGAATACAATACGAGAATAAACATCAACAAAAACGAAATAATGACATTCACTAAAGAGGAAAGCACTACCAATATCTCTATCGACAAACACCAATTAAAACAAGTCAAAGACTTTACATACCTAGGGAGAATTTTTTCAGCAAATGTAAGAATAACTAACGAAATCCAACATAGAGCTAAAATCAAATCATAGGACAAATGGCACCAATTTTGAAATGCAGACATGTCACCATAAACACTAAAAGAGCATTGCCAAACACAATTTTTCTCCCAACATTATGCTATCAGTGCCAAACCTGGATGCTGACATCAAGTGATAGAAGAAAACTAGTCACGACAGAGATGAAGTGTTTACACAGAATGCTGGAAGTATCAAGAAGAGACCGACTTAGAAATGAAGACATCAAGACAAAAGTTTGTACAAAATCAGTACCGAACTTCATCAAGAAACAACATAATTTAAATAGTTTGGCCACATAAGCAGATTATCAACAGACAGTGTGCCTTAAAGAGCAACGTTACTTTAATACATTGGATGCAAAGCAAAATGTGGACTTCAGAGATAACAAAGGTGGCAAAAAAACACTTTATGAAGCACACACACAAGTCAGTTCTAGAAATCTCTTCTTAACCTGACGCAGTGAGACAAAACAAGACTATAGAAGAAAAGAAGAAGAATCAACTGTTGAATATAGTCAGTGAAGTATGTTAAGAAATCTGAGATATTCTTTGCTAATTTAGTCAAACATTATTTTCATTTTTCTCTATTAAACAGGAGACGGATTACTTTACTTCCCAAGGAGAGTTTCGAGTAGATTCTGCAGGATCTCCAATATTGCTCAATTGTTTGATGTACAAGCTGTCGTATTATAGATTTGGGCAGTTGCAGGTACTAACCTACTAGCTATTTCTCATGTCTTTCAGTCATTCTCATTTCAGCATTCCTTGCATTCAAGATATATTTGTGTCTGTGTTCATGAAATATATCTGATTCTTCTATAAATCTATATCTTCCATTCTTTAATCATGTTTTCTAGCTGTCTGTTCTCTCTCATGCCCTTTTTAACCCTGATTGGGGCATAGGCCCTCAACCAACTCATTCTAAGTCTTCCTATTTTTAGCTATCTCCTGCAGTTTTCTCCTGCTCTTCTGTTTATTGTTATACTTATTATTTTTATTTGACTTGTTCATGGTTGGTTTGATTCTGTGTCTAAACTTTTCTACTAGTTAGGGAAGACTGAACCACACCAAACCTTACCTAAGTCGCCTTGTAGGTCGCAGTGTTACTATTCTTTGCTACTCTTGCGAGCCCCGGCAACATACATGTGTAGCTACCTGTTCAGATCCCTTGAATTATGTTCAGTTTCCAAATAAATTCTATTCTATAAATCTACTTTTCAAAGTCTTCAAATCTTGTATTCTAGTTACTTGTTCAGTTTCCATGAAATACCCCCAATTCTTCTATAAATCTACATCTCAATGTCTTGTATCTTTCTGCTTGCTGAATGTTCAATGTTCTTCCCCTACCAAAAGGGGAAGAATGGATCCCAACAGATGGTAGCATGACCAACTATCTCAACGTTATCATTACTCTTGGAAGAGAATGTAGAGATTGGGGCAACATGAAGGCTGATCTCGCAGTTAAGCAGTTGATAGAAGATAATGCAAGGGATGATGATGTTGTATATACTGATGGGTCGGTTCAACGTGGTGAGAAATCCGGCTGGAGTTTCTTGGCTAATGCGCATGGTAGGGTTGTTGCAGAGCGAAGTGGGGCATACAGGACAACTACTTCTAGTATGAGGATGGAGTTTGAGGCCGTTACTGCTGCCCTCCATTGGATTTCTGGGACTTCATTTACTGGGGCAGTTGTTGTATCTGACTCTCAGTTGATGCTTCACAAGATCCAGAAGGGCAGGTTTCGGTATGAGTGGATGTCGTCTATAGAAGTCTCTAACCTCCAGCGGCTTACGTGGATATACTGTCCTGGGCATGCGGTTGTTTACGGTAATGAGAGAGCGGACAGGCTTGCATCAACAGCATCAATTGTTGGGTAGTTGAAGATGGATAAGGGGATATTCTTCGGTCTCTTCACGACTGTCTGTTGGATGAGGACACTAAAATCGATGTTGAATTGATCAAGCGATTTAAGCAGTTTGGAGTTACCCGTTGTTCAAGTCGAACTGGATGTGTGAGAGGTGTGTTTAATCAGCGAGCGACAGAAACCATCAGTATGCATACTCTTCGATATATGTTGGGGAGACTGAGCACCTATGGGTCTGCCCGAGTGCAATGACGTCAGTTTAGTAACCTATAACCAATCAATGTTCTTATGTATGTTCAATGTACAATACAGTCAGGAAGACTATATTTATAATATAATATGTGATTTGTTTGTTACTCATGTTGGGAAATATATTTTTTTAAATAAGGGAAAGATAAACAGTATGAAGAATGAACGAAGATTGTTTAGAAAGTTATGTCCCATAATTTTTCCCCTGAAACTATTAATGCAAAAATGAATGAAATTCTAGCACATTGTAACTGTGTCCTTGACACATATTTATCTACATAATCTGATTGATTTCTTCTCTCAGCTCGACTTCCAGGGCCCAGCAGGGTTTGATCGTACACGAGGTGTGGAGATTGGCAACAAGGACTTTGAGCTGACTCACCTGGAAGAGGCCTACACCACAGGTATGTTAATATCATCATCATCATGTGCCATACCAACTGAAGTAGGCGGTCATGGATCTCAACATATGCTTGTCCTGAGTATTGTATTCATCTCGTAGCGCTCTACGTTACATATGGTCTGCAAACAATTTCTTCATACCTCACTTTCCTGTGCAACTTGTTCATTCTATTTTATGGAATTTAGTCCGATATATCTTGCCTCTCTCAGCAAAGTTCATTTCAGGATTTATTAGTCTGTTCTTTCTTTCTTGAATCATTTGCCTCCCATTTCAATACCTGCTTTGATCATTTCTTCTCAGAGTATGCCCAACATACCTCCTTCTTCTCTTTCTTATAACAATTTTTACTAGTGGTTGACCAGATATTTCTCTAATTTCTCACTTCTCCTGAATTTGTCCCATTTTATGATTATTATTTTTTGCACACATCTGTTTTGAAATGCATTCTTCTTCTTTGAGCGCACCATATTAACCACTTGCTTGTCGAACACTCCATATTAACCACTTGTTAACCACTCTTTGTGATTTGTATGTGATCCTAGCCTAATAGCGATTGTACGTTGTACCAGTTATGCACCTACAAGTAGGCCAGCACTTCTGATTTCTGCTACGCTTTTTATTTACTAGGGTAGCTTCTCTAGGCCCCTATCTCAATGGCCTCTTATGACCTTTAGGTCGCAGTGTTACTATTCTTTACGGGCCCTGGCAACACACTGGTAAAATGCATTAAACTTTCTTTATATATCTTTAGTCATTTTCCAACTCTCGCTGGAATATTTTAGTAATGAGACAACATTGGAATTGAAAATTAATAATTGAGTTTTAAATCTGTATGATTTAAGTTTAATATTTTATTTATAGACTTGTTAAAAGTTGATGTTGCTTTGACAATTTGTAGCATAATTTCTTGTTTGTCATGGTTGTCCTGATAACAAACTGCATCAGTGCAGTCAGACTAAGTGAGTCTCAAAGAAGATAAGTAATCCCAGTTCCAACAAAGCGGTTGTGTAAAATATGTATCTGACTGACTGTAAATTATGATACCACATAACACAAACATCCTTGCTAGAGCAACAGAAGGTTGGGAGAAAAATTAATACTTCCACTTTTCATAGATTCTAACAAGTTATACAGCTTTTCTGTCTTGTATTTTCTTACAGAGCACTGGCTGGTGAGAATATACCGTGTTTTAGATTTGGAGAACAGGTCAAAGGTGGGCAAGCCTCACAAGGCTGTGAAGAGGTCTCGACGGAAAGCAAAGAAGGTAGTGACATTCTTTTGTTACATATGCTGGAGGGGCAGGGGAGAATTGTCTGTTATTATATTATTAATTTTCTTTATCTGTTCATGTACACACATAAGTACATAACTAGATGATGCACACATCAAACACATAGATGTAGTACACACACACATCATCAAACACACTAGATGTATGTACACACACACATACATCAAACACACTAGATACATAAGACAAGACATATTAATTGATCATTCTCTGTTTGATTATGTGAATTCTTCTTTGTCCTCTCGTGTAAACCCACTTAGATTTCTCTTTCTGCTTTTAGCCATATCAGTGTAGGCACATTTGCCTGTAATTTGTAGCAATGTTTCTTCTTCTTTGCGTCGTTCTTTACGACCAATTTTAATCACTCTTTGTGATATGTTTGATCTTTGCCAAGAACGTGTATACGTTGCACATTGGTTTGGTAGGCCCTAAACGCATTGACTTCTACGTGTTTAGGACACATGCATCCGATTTTAGCCAAAGCTCCTAAGTCGCCTCTTACGACATGCGTGGCAGGTAACAGTGGTTCTATTCTTTACACCCCAAATTTGGGCCCGGTAACCACTCGGGCGGCAATGTTACAATATCTGCCACTTTCTGAACCAGCAAACCCATCAGATTTTGATAAACATTGTTGTGATTAGGTTTACTTTCCCTTGACAGTTTCCACCATGTCTACAGGACAGCAACACTTGTGGTTCTTCTCTGTAACCACACTCAAGTCTGCTTTTTAACGCATTGAGGGTCTTTCCGAACAGAGAAGTTTCAGGGTTGTGAATTCCAGTCGCTGACCAGATTAGGTGAGATGGGTGTCAATATTGGTTGTACAGCCTGAAAGAATGACATACCAAATACACAAAAAGATTGATTAATCAACATGGAACTGGTTTGTTGGGCTATCAGCCATTTGATTCTGATCCAATAAAATTTCCTGTAGTATATTCAGACCACCTTTTGGTATGAAGTGTCTGTCAGGTCACATTTCTAGGTCTTAGTGTGTAAGAGCAATCATTAAATATTACCTTATTGTATATCATTTATTTTCTTAACAGGTTGCCAGGAAACCAGGTGCTATCAAAAACAAGGCCAAAGTAGTTAAGGGTAAACGATCAAAACCGGCTGCTAAGGTTTCATCTAAAGTCCAACGAAAGTAGCAGGAGGAACAAATGTTAAAGGAAAAGAGGAGTGATAAATAATTCCATGTTGCCTGATTTGTTGTTTACAAATAAAATAATAAGAAGATAAAGTTAAGAAATTGATGTAATCAATACACATTAGCAGAACAATCACTTGAGGCAGGTATTTCACACATTAACTACTAAATTGAGAGATACTGTGACCAAAATCATTTTAGCCTCCTTTTTTTTTTTTTAAAACCCTTGTAGGTTTATATGTACAAATTAATGTGTAGTTTTCTTAAATCTTCAACAATTTGGTATGACTAATGTGTCGGCTAATTAATCAGATCATCATTGAACAAGTGCATAGGTGATACGTTCTCATCTTCAGTATATACCGTCAGCATGCGATGACTAACAGTTCCAGTCTTGTGTTGGTTAATGAAACTGTTACTACTTCCTGTAAGTGCTCAAGACAAGGATGCAGAATTTACGTCAACACTTGAACTCTGTCAGTTATAAAGAAGATATCCCAGTCCAGACATGTTTTTTCAAGTATTGATTTAGCCTTACTTGTCAGAGATATACTTTAATAAATTGTCTGCATACGTTTATCTATGGGGAGAGATCTGGAGAAGATGGCCTTGGATAGACAGACTTGGAAGGCCTTGGTTGCGGACGTATGCCTGCCTGGAGAGCGAAGGGTGAAGAAGAAGAATACATTTTTCTGGATATTATATTCCTCTGGTACTGTTATACGTTATATAGGGTCTACAAGCAATTTCTCCATACTTTTCTATCCTGAGTCAATCTCTTGCTTGGAATTGAGTTTGATATTTCTCATCTCTCTCTCCGTAAAGTTTGAGGGTTTCTTTATGGCATTCTCTCCATTTTTGCCTGCTTTGTGATACTTTGATCATTTCTTCTCGTAGTATCTTAATTTTTTATTTCTTATAACAGTTGTTACTAGTGGTTGACCAGACATTTCTCTGATTTCTTCCTTTCTCTTGAATTGGTCCCATTTTATCTTCATTATTTTTTACAGGCATCTATTTTCAAATAATACAATGAAGACACCTATGGCAAGTAATGCAGATATCACACTGGAATCTAAAATGATGAAAATAATAAAGCAGTTCACCTATTTAGGTAGCAATTTTGATTGCACAGAAAATGTTAAAAAGAAATTATAATACGAATTGGCAAAGCTACATCAGCTTTTAAAAGTCTAAATAAAATATGAAACTACAAGTTATGTAGTATTAAAACTAAATTACAAATTTTCAATTCAAATGTTGTATCAATCCTAACATATGCCAGCAAGAGTTGGAAAATGACTAAAGATATAGAAAGCAAGTTGAATGCATTTGAAAATAGATGTCTCGAAAAATAATGAATATAAAATGGAACGAATTCAGAAGTGATGAAATCAGAGACATGTCTGGTCAACCACTAGTGACAACTGTTATAAGAAAGAGAAGATGGAGATATGTTGGCACACCTTGAGGAGAAATGTGCTTTTCTTGGTACCCAATTGAGGCTGGGTCAACCTGAGAGCCGTTAGAGTTGAGAAAAAATTGTCCAGCCAATGTAGAATTGAACCCGGACAACTAGTTTTAGAAGCAAGTTCACTAACAACTACACAACTGCGACTCTCTGTTAATGTTTTAGATGCCTATCTATCATGTTTGTTTTGCTAATGTGTGTTGATTTCTGATAATAATTCCATGTTGCCTATTTGATCTAAGCAAACATTTTCTTATTGCCTAATGCATGAAAGAAAATCTGGATTGGAAGAATGACTTAGAAAATATGGATTGGTGCTTGATTAGTTTTTTTTTTTTTTATATTTATAATGTATTTGATCGTTTTCATTTACAAGTTATACAAGACAAGTTTAATTTTACTGTTTGAGTAAAGTGATGATTTCTCATACAGCCAGTTTTACTGAGTAAAATGATGATTTTTCATACAGCCAGTTTTACTGAGTAAAGGATGATTTTCGTACTGCCAATTTTACTGAGTAAAATGATTTATCACTGATGATTCAATATTGGTTATTTCTTCATGGACACATTATTTGATGATCAAGAATGTTCCAGAGAAACAAAGTGAGACTGACTGAACAAACATTTTGACAAAAATCAATGGGAAAACATGTTATTCTGAGATGTCTAGACAGCAGGGACAAATCTAAGAAACATTATATCTAGATGTTCTTCCATGGTAGCAAGTCATGGACAGAGAGAGATCTAAGAAAACATGTTATATCTGATGTCTCCATGGTAGCATTGACAGAGAATTAAAACATTATATCTAAGATGTTCTTCCATGGTAGCAAGTCATGGACAGAGAGGAGATCTAAGAAAACATGTTATATCTGAGATGTTCTTCCATGGTAGCAAGTCATGGACAGAGAGGAGATCTAATAGATCTATCTAGAAAGAACTCAAAATCAAAGAAACTGGCTGATGCTACAAATAAGAATAAGAAAATGGAAGTATTTGGAACATATAAAGACACACAAAGAGAAAACCATCATGGAAGGAGGCGTCCCAGCAAAGAGGAGAAGAAGAAGACCACGGAGAAGATGGATTCAGGCTTTAACTGATGGTTTGAGTATGACGGCTGCAGAGGTGGGACATAAGAGAATGAAATTCCACAGAACTGTTAGGGTGGCAAAGTTCTGCTCAGTACAAACTATTTGATGATGATAGAGATTCAGCAATAGTAGAGACACAGATGTTGTATGGACTAGTGACTGCACAATTTGAGTTCAAGTCTTCCATATGTTCTGTTTGAGTAGTTTGTTCACTGTTAAATTTGTGTGTATGTTGCAGATTTGATAAACAATTTTTAGTTAAAACATCGGCTCTGTTGATATACTTTTTCTTAATATATACAATCTTTTTTCCAACATTATGCTATCAGTGCCAAACCTGGATGCTGACATTAAATGATAGAAGAAAACTAGTCACGACAGAGATGAAGTGTCTATGCAGAATGCAGGGAGTATCAAGAAGAGGCCTGTTTAGAAATGAAGATATCAATTTGTTTAAAAGTGTGTTCAACATCAGTACTGACCTTCATCAAGAAACAACAAATTAAATGGCTCGGCCACATAAGAGACAGTGCGCCACAAAGAGGAATGTTACTACAATACAGTGGATACAAAGCAAAAGGTGGACCTCAGAAATAACAGAGAAACACTTTATGAAGCGCACACAAAAACCTAATCTAGAAATCTCTTCTTATCCTGACGCTGTGAGACAAAACAGGATTAAAGTAAAGAAGAAGAAGCTATACTTTCTTTCTAATACTTCTGTACTTGATTTCTTGTATTCAACATTAGAGTTTTTTGATCAAGATGAGACTTGATGATACTGTTAGTTACATTGTTGTATGAGTGTTAGTCAAGTCAGGTATATAAGGGTGGAAGAAGACAATTATGGAAGGAGGTATACTGGCAAAGAGAAGAATAGGAAGACCACAGAGAATATGGACCACAGTCAGGATAGGGCTGATGATTATAACATGACAGCAACAGAGGTGGGACATCTGGCATATGAGATAGAGAAATTCCAAAGGACTGTTAGGGTGGTGACATCCTGCTCAAGACTAGCTATTGGATGATGACGGTGAATGCATTATTATCAATTCAAGATGGTTGACTCTTCTTCTTCTTCACCAATAGGGAGGCATAGGTCTGCAACCAAGACCTTCTATTCCAGATCTCTCTTCCCATTTTCTTGCACTCCCACATCTCCAACCCACATCTCCAACCCTCATCTCCAACTCTCATCTCCAACCCTCATTCACCCATTCAAGTGTTCCTAGGTCTTCCCTTACCTCTATTGACCATGGTTGACTATTGAGAAAGATATAATAATGAACAAGTAAAGTATGTTGGTCGTACAAAACATCCATGACGGCTTATACAGGCAATCATGGAAAGGTATGTACCAAGGGATAGAAGAAGGCAATCATGGAGAGGTATGTACCAAGGGATAGAAGAAGGCAATCATGGAGAGGTATGTACCAAGGGATAGAAGAAGGCAATCATAGAGAGGTATGTACCAAGGGATAGAAGAAGGCAATCATGGAGAGGTATGTACCAAGGGATAGAAGAAGGCAATCATGGAGAGGTATGTACCAAGAGATAGAAGAAGGTAATCATAGAGAGGTATGTACCAAGGGATAGAAGAAGGCAATCAAGGAGAGGTATGTACCAATGGATAGAAGAAGGCAATCATAGAGAGGTATGTACCAAGGGATAGAAGAAGGCAATCATAGAGAGGTATGTACCAATGGATAGAAGAAGGCAATCATAGAGGGGTATGTACCAAGGGATAGAAGAAGGCAATCATAGAGAGGTATGTACCAAGGGATAGAAGGCAATCATGGAGAGGTATGTACCAATGGATAGAAGAAGGCAATCATGGAGGTATGTACCAAGGGATAGAAGAAGGCAATCATAGAGAGGTATGTACCAAGGGATAGAAGGCAATCATGGAGGGGTATGTACCAAGGGATAGAAGAAGGCAATCATGGAGGGTATGTACCAAGGGATAGAAGAAGGCAATCATAGAGAGGTATGTACCAAGGGATAGAAGGCAATCATGGAGAGGTATGTACCAATGGATAGAAGAAGGCAATCATGGAGAGGTATGTACCAATGGATAGAAGGCAATCATAGAGAGGTATGTACCAAGGGATAGAAGAAGGCAATCATAGAGAGGTATGTACCAAGGGATAGAAGAAGGCAATCATGGAGAGGTATGTACCAAGGGATAGAAGAAGGCAATCATGGAGAGGTATGTACCAAGGGATAGAAGGCAATCATGGAGAGGTATATACCAAGGGATAGAAGAAGGCAATCATGGAGAGGTATGTACCAAGGGATAGAAGAAGGCAATCATGGAGAGGTATGTACCAAGGGATAGAAGAAGGCAATCATAGAGAGGTATGTACCAAGGGATAGAAGAAGGCAATCATAGAGAGGTATGTACCAAGGGATAGAAGAAGGCAATCATGAGAGGTATGTACCAAGGGATAGAAGGCAATCATGGAGAGGTATGTACCAAGGGATAGAAGAAGGCAATCATAGAGAGGTATGTACCAAGGGATAGAAGAAGGCAATCATGGAGAGGTATGTACCAAGGGATAGAAGAAGGCAATCATAGAGAGGTATGTACCAAGGGATAGAAGAAGGCAATCATAGAGAGGTATGTACCAAGGGATAGAAGAAGGCAATCATGGAGAGGTATGTACCAAAGGATAGAAGAAGGCAATCATAGAGAGGTATGTACCAAGGGATTGAAGGCAATCATAGAGAGGTATGTACCAAGGGATAGAAGAAGGCAATCATAGAGAGGTATGTACCAAGGGATAGAAGAAGGCAATCAAGGAGAGGTATGTACCAAGGGATAGAAGGCAATCATGGAGAGGTATGTACCAAGGGATAGAAGAAGGCAATCATGGAGAGGTATGTACCAAGGGATAGAAGAAGGCAATCAAGGAGAGGTATGTACCAAGGGATAGAAGAAGGCAATCATGGAGAGGTATGTACCAAGGGATAGAAGAAGGCAATCATAGAGAGGTATGTACCAAGGGATAGAAGAAGGCAATCATAGAGAGGTATGTACCAAGGGATAGAAGAAGGCAATCATAGAGAGGTATGTACCAAGGGATAGAAGGCAATCATGGAGAGTATAGTACCAAGGGATAGAAGAAGGCAATCATAGAGAGGTATGTACCAAGGGATAGAAGAAGGCAATCATGGAGAGGTATGTACCAAGGGATAGAAGAAGGCAATCATAGAGAGGTATGTACCAAGGGATAGAAGAAGGCAATCATAGAGAGGTATGTACCAAGGGATAGAAGAAGGCAATCATGGAGAGGTATGTACCAAGGGATAGAAGAAGGCAATCATAGAGAGGTATGTACCAAGGATTGAAGGCAATCATAGAGAGGTATGTACCAAGGGATAGAAGAAGGCAATCATGAGGAGTAAAGTAGATAGCAATCATGAGAGAAAGATAGAAGAAGGCAATCATGAGAGGTATGTACCAAGGATAGAAGAAGGCAATCATGGAGAGGTATGTACCAAGGGATAGAAGAAGGCAATCATGGAGAGGTATGTACCAAGAAGGAATAGAAAGAAAAAGGCAATCATGGAGAGGTATGTACCAAGGATAAGAAGGCAATCATGGAGAGGTATATACCAAGGGATAGAAGAAGGCAATCATAGAGAGGTATGTACCAAGGGATAGAAGAAGGCAATCATAGAGAGGTATGTACCAAGGGATAGAAGAAGGCAATCATAGAGAGGATACAAGGGTGAAGGCACATAGAGGTAGAAGGATAGAAGAAGGCAATCATAGAGAGGTATGTACCAAGGGATAGAAGAAGGCAATCATGAGAGGTATGTACCAAGGGATAGAAGAAGGCAATCATGGAGAGGTATGTACCAAGGGATAGAAGAAGGCAATCATAGAGAGGTATGTACCAAGGGATAGAAGAAGGCAATCATGGAGAGGTATGTACCAAGGGATAGAAGAAGGCAATCATAGAGAGGTATGTACCAAGGATAAGAAGGCAATCATAGAGAGGTATGTACCAAGGGATAGAAGAAGGCAATCATAGAGAGGTATGTACCAAGGAATAGAAGAAGGCAATCATGGAGAGGTATGTACCAAGGATGAAGAAGGCAATCATAGAGAGGTATGTACCAAGGATAGAAGAAGGCAATCATGAGAGGTATGTACCAAGAGATAGAAGAAGGCAATCATGGAGAGGTATGTACCAAGGGATAGAAGAAGGCAATCATGGAGAGGTATGTACCAAGGAATAGAAGAAGGCAATCATGGAGAGGTATGTACCAAGGGATAGAAGAAGGCAATCATGGAGAGGTATGTACCAAGGGATAGAAGAAGGCAATCATGGAGAGGTATGTACCAAGGGATAGAAGAAGGCAATCATGGAGAGGTATGTACCAAGGGATAGAAGAAGGCAATCATGAGAGGTATGTACCAAGGATAAAGAAGGCAATCATGAGAGGTATGTACCAAGGGATAGAAGAAGGCAATCATGGAGAGGTATGTACCAAGGGATAGAAGAAGGCAATCATGGAGAGGTATGTACCAAGGGATAGAAGAAGGCAATCATAGAGAGGTATGTACCAAGGGATAGAAGAAGGCAATCATGAGAGGTATGTACCAAGGATAGAAGAAGCAATCATGGAGAGGTATGTACCAAGGGATAGAAGAAGGCAATCATAGAGAGGGATGTACCAAGGGATAGAAGAAGGCAATCATGGAGAGGTATGTACCAAGGGATAGAAGAAGGCAATCATGAGAGGTATGTACCAAGGGATAGAAGAAGGCAATCATAGAGAGGTATGTACCAAGGGATAGAAGAAGGCAATCATGGAGAGGTATGTACCAAGGAATAGAAGAAGGCAATCATAGAGAGGTATGTACCAAGGGATAGAAGAAGCAATCATAGAGAGGTATGTACCAAGGGATAGAAGAAGGCAATCATGAGAGGTATGTACCAAGAGATAGAAGAAGGCAATCATGGAGAGGTATGTACCAAGGATGAAGAAGGCAATCATGAGAGGTATGTACCAAGGGATAGAAGAAGGCAATCATAGAGAGGTATGTACCAAGAGATAGAAGAAGGCAATCATGGAGAGGTATGTACCAAGGAATAGAAGAAGGCAATCATGGAGAGGTATGTACCAAGGGATAGAAGAAGGCAATCAGGGAGAGGTATGTACCAAAGGAGTAGAAGAAGGCAATCATGAGAGGTATGTACCAAGGATAGAAGAAGGCAATCATGAGAGGTATGTACCAAGGGATAGAAGAAGGCAATCATGGAGAGGTATGTACCAAGGGATGGAAGAAGGCAATCATAGAGAGGTATGTACCAAGGGATAGAAGAGCAATCATAGAGAGGTATGTACCAAGGGATAGAAGAAGGCAATCATGAGAGGTATGTACCAAGGGATAGAAGAAGGCAATCATAGGAGGTATGTACCATGGGATAGAAGAAGGCAATCATGAGAGGTATGTACCAAGGATAGAAGAAGGCAATCATAGAAGGTATGTACCAAGGGATAGAAGAAGGCAATCATAGAGAGGTATGTACCAAGGAATAGAAGAAGGCAATCATGGAGAGGTATGTACCAAGGGATAGAAGAAGGCAATCATGGAGAGGTATGTACCAAGGAATAGAAGAAGGCAATCATGGAGAGGTATGTACCAAGGGATAGAAGAAGGCAATCATGGAGAGGTATGTACCAATGAGATAGAAGAAGGCAATCATGGAGAGGTATGTACCAAGAGATAGAAGAAGGCAATCATGGAGAGGTATGTACCAAGAGATAGAAGAAGGCAATCATGGAGAGGTATGTACCAAGGGATAGAAGAAGGCAATCATGGAGAGGTATGTACCAAGGAATAGAAGAAGGCAATCATGGAGAGGTATGTACCAAGGGATAGAAGAAGGCAATCATGAGAGGTATGTACCAAGAGATAGAAGAAGGCAATCATGGAGAGGTATGTACCAAGGGATAGAAGAAGGCAATCATGGAGAGGTATGTACCAAGGGATAGAAGAAGGCAATCATGGAGAGGTATGTACCAAGGGATAGAAGAAGGCAATCATGGAGAGGTATGTACCAAGGATAGAAAAGGCAATCATGAGAGGTATGTACCAAAGAAGGATAGAAAAGAAGGCAATCATGGAGAGGTATGTACCAAGGGATAGAAAAAGGCAATCATGGAGAGGTATGTACCAAGGGATAGAAGAAGGCAATCATGGAGAGGTATGTACCAATGGAAGAAGAAGGCAATCATAGAGAGGTATGTACCAAGGGATAGAAGGCAATCATGGAGAGGTATGTACCAAGGGATGAAGAAGCAATCATGAGAGAGGTATGTACCAAGGGATAGAAAAGGCAATCATGGAGAGGTATGTACCAATGGATAGAAGAAGGCAATCATAGAGAGGTATGTACCAAGGGATAGAAGGCAATCATAGAGAGGTATGTACCAAGGGATAGAAGAAGGCAATCATGGAGAGGTATGTACCAAGGGATAGAAGAAGGCAATCATAGAGAGGTATGTACCAAGGGATAGAAGAAGGCAATCATGAGAGGTATGTACCAAGGGATAGAAGAAGGCAATCATGGAGAGGTATGTACCAAGGAATAGAAGAAGGCAATCATGGAGAGGTATGTACCAAGGGATAGAAGGCAATCATGGAGAGGTATGTACCAAGGATAGAAGAAGGCAATCATGAGAGGTATGTACCAAAAGGGATAGAAGAGGCAATCAATGGAGAGGTATGTACCAAGGGATAAGAAAAGAGCAATCTATGGAAGAGAGGTATGTACCAAGGGATAGAAGAAGGCAATCATGGAGAGGTATGTACCAAGGGATAGAAGAAGGCAATCAAGAGAGGTATGTACCAAGGATAGAAGAAGGCAATCATGGAGAGGTATGTACCAAGGGATAGAAGAAGGCAATCATAGAGAGGTATGTACCAAGGGATAGAAGAAGGCAATCATAGAGAGGTATGTACCAAGGGATAGAAGAAGGCAATCATAGAGAGGTATGTACCAAGGATAGAAGGCAATCATGGAGAGGTATGTACCAAGGGATAGAAGAAGGGAATCATAGAGAGGTATGTACCAAGGGATAGAAGAAGGCAATCATGGAGAGGTATGTACCAAGGGATAGAAGAAGGCAATCATAGAGAGGTATGTACCAAGGGATAGAAGAAGGCAATCATGAGAGGTATGTACCAAGGGATAGAAGAGGCAATCATGAGAAGTATGTACCAAGGGATAGAAGAAGGCAATCATAGAGAGGTATGTACCAAGGATAGAAAGGCAATCATGGAGAGGTATGTACCAAGGGATAGAAGAAGGCAATCATGAGAGGTATGTACCAGGATAAAAAGCAATCATGAGAGTATGTACCAAGGATAGAAGAGGCAATCATGAGAGGTATGTACCAAGGATAGAAGAAGGCAATCATAGAGAGGTATGTACCAAGGGATAGAAGAAGGCAATCATGGAGAGGTATGTACCAAGGAATAGAAGAAGGCAATCATGGAGAGGTATGTACCAAGGGATAGAAGAAGGCAATCATGGAGAGAGTCCAGATAAAAGCAATCATGAGAGGTGAAGATAGAAGAAGGCAATCATGGAGAGGTATGTACCAAGGGATAGAGAAGGCAATCATGGAGAGGTATGTACCAAGGGATAGAAGAAGGCAATCATGAGAGGTATGTACCAAGGGATAGAAGAAGGCAATCATGGAGAGGTATGTACCAAGGAATAGAAGAAGGCAATCATGGAGAGGTATGTACCAAGGATAGAAAAGGGAATCATGGAGAGGTATGTACCAAGGGATAGAAGAAGGCAATCATAGAGAGGTATGTACCAAGGGATAGAAGAAGGCAATCATGGAGAGGTATGTACCAAGGGATAGAAGAAGGCAATCATGGAGAGGTATGTACCAAGGGATAGAAGAAGGCAATCATGAGAGGTATGTACCAAGGGATAGAAGAAGGCAATCATGGAAGGTATGTACCAAGGGATAGAAGAAGGCAATCATAGAGAGGTATGTACCAAGGATAGGAAGGCAATCATGAGAGGTATGTACCAAGGGATAGAAGAAGGCAATCATAGAGAGGTATGTACCAAGGAATAGAAGAAGGCAATCATGGAGAGGTATGTACCAAGGGATAGAAGAAGGCAATCATAGAGAGGTATGTACCAAAGGATAGAAGAAGGCAATCATGGAGAGGTATGTACCAAGGAATAGAAGAAGGCAATCATGGAGAGGTATGTACCAAGGGATAGAAGAAGGCAATCATGGAGAGGTATGTACCAAGGGATAGAAGAAGGCAATCATAGAGAGGTATGTACCAAGGGATAGAAGAAGGCAATCATGGAGAGGTATGTACCAAGGGATAGAAGAAGGCAATCATGGAGAGGTATGTACCAAGGGATAGAAGAAGGCAATCATGAGAGGTATGTACCAAGGATAGAAGAAGGCAATCATAGAGAGGTATGTACCAAGGATAAAGAAGGCAATCATAGAGAGGTATGTACCAAGGGATAGAAGAAGGCAATCATGGAGAGGTATGTACCAAGGGATAGAAGAAGGCAACAAAATCATGGAGAAGGTAAATGTACCATGGGATAGAAGAAGGCAATCATAGAGAGGTATGTACCAAGGGATAGAAGAAGGCAATCATGAGAGGTATGTACCAAGGGATAGAAAAGGCAATCATGAGAGGTATGTACCAAGGGATAGAAGAAGGCAATCATGGAGAGGTATGTACCAAGGGATAGAAGAAGGCAATCATGGAGAGGTATGTACCAAGGGATAGAAGAAGGCAATCATGAGAGGTATGTACCAAGGGATAGAAGAAGGCAATCATAGAGAGGTATGTACCAAGGGATAGAAGAAGGCAATCATGGAGAGGTATGTACCAAGGGATAGAAGAAGGCAATCATAGAGGTATGTACCAAGGGATAGAAGGCAATCATGAGAGGTATGTACCAAGGGATAGATAGAAGGCAATCATAGAGAGGTATGTACCAAGGGATAGAAGAAGGCAATCATGGAGAGAGTATGTACCAAGAGATAGAAGAAGGCAATCATGAGAGGTATGTACCAAGGGATAGAAGAAGGCAATCAAGGAGAGTATGTACCAAGGATAGAAGAAGGCAATCATGGAGAGGTATGTACCAAGGGATAGAGAAGGCAATCATGGAGAGTATGTACCAAGGGATAGAAGAAGGCAATCATGGAGAGGTATGTACCAAAGGATAGAAGAAGGCAATCATGGGGAGTATGTACAAGATATAAGAAGGAATCATGAAAGTATGTCCAAGATAGAAAGCAATCATGAGGTATGTACCAAAGGGATAGAAGAAGCAATCATGGAGAGGTATGTACCATGGGATAGAAGAAGGCAATCATAGAGAGGTATGTACCAAGGATAGAAGAAGCAATCATAGAGAAGTATGTACCATAGGATAAAGAAGGCTTAATTCATAGAAGGTTGCTTACAAAAGGGATAGAAGGTAGGCCAATCATAGAGGTATGTACAAGGGATAGAAGAGAGCAATTCAGAAGGTTGTACCATAAACTGAAGAAACATCTAGGAGGTATGTACAAGATGAAAGGCATATCATGAAGGTATGTACAATGGATAGAAGAAGTGTCAATCATGGAGTATGTACCAAGGTGATGAAAGCAATCATGTGAAGTTGTACCAGGCATAGAAGAAGTTTAATCATCAAAAGGTTGTAGTGGATGAAGGCA
The DNA here is from genome assembly GCA_020796225.1 of Arion vulgaris. NCBI lineage: Eukaryota > Metazoa > Mollusca > Gastropoda > Stylommatophora > Arionidae > Arion > Arion vulgaris. The sequence continues at coordinate 59,297,876 of CM036761.1, read as the reverse complement.
ATCATGGAAGGTATTCCAAGGTAAAAAGCAATCATGGAGATATGTACCAAAGATAGAAGAAGCAATCATGAGGTATGCTTACCAAAACAGAGACTAAAGAAGCAATTGGAGTATTACCAAGACATTGATAGAAGGCAATCATGGCTTAGAAGGTATTACTCAAGTGGATAGAAAAGGCAATCATGGAGAATTGTACAAAGGGATAGTATAAGGCAATCAAAGTAGTGTATGCTACAAAAGTGGATTAGAAACATCAGTTGTGATGGTCATGTAACCAAGTGGATAGAAAAGCAATCATGAGAGGTACTGTACCAACAGGGATCAGAAAGAAGGCAATCATGGAAGGTATGTACCAAGGGATAAGAAGAAGGCAATCATGGAGAGGTATGTACCAATGGATGAAGAAGCAATCATGAGAGGTATGTACCAAGGGATAGAAGGCAATCATGGAGAGGTATGTACCAAGGGATAGAAAGCAATCATGGAGAGGTATGTACCAAGAGATAGAAGAAGGCAATCATGGAGAGGTATGTACCAATGGATAGAAGAAGGCAATCATAGAGGTATGTACCAAAGGATAGAAGGCAATCATAGAGAGGTATGTACCAATGGATAGAAAGAAGGCAATCATGGAGAGTATGTACAAGGGATAGAAGAAGGCAATCATAGAGGTATGTACCAAGGGATAGAAGGCAATCATGGAGAGGTATGTACCAATGGATAGAAGAAGGCAATCATGGAGGGGCATGTACCAAGGGATAGAAGAAGGCAATCATAGAGAGGTATGTACCAAGGGATAGAAGGCAATCATGGAGGGGTATGTACCAAGGGATAGAAGAAGGCAATCATGGAGAGGGATGTACCAAGGGATGAAGAAGAGGCAATCATAGAGAGGTATGTACCAAAGGGATAGAAAAAGGCAATCATGGAGAGGTATGTACCAATGGATAGAAGAAGGCAATCATGGAGAGGTATGTACCAATGGATAGAAGGCAATCATAGAGAGGTATGTACCAAAGGGATGAAGAAGGCAATCATGGAGAGGTATGTACCAAGGGATAGAAGAAGGCAATCATGGAGATGTATGTACCAAGGGATAGAAGAAGGCAATCATGGAGAGGTATATACCAAGGGATAGAAGGCAATCATGGAGAGGTATGCACCAAGGAATAGAAGAAGGCAATCATGGAGAGGTATGTACCAAGGGATAGAAGAAGGTAATCATAGAGAGGTATGTACCAAGGGATAGAAGAAGGCAATCAAGGAGAGGTATGTACCAAGGGATAGAAGAAGGCAATCATAGAGAGGTATGTACCAAGGGATGGAAGAAGGCAATCATGGAGAGGTATGTACCAAGGGATAGAAGAAGGCAATCATAGAGAGGTATGTACCAATGGATAGAAGAAGGCAATCATGGAGGGGTATGTACCAAGGGATAGAAGAAGGCAATCATAGAGAGTTATGTACCAAGGGATAGAAGGCAATCATAGAGAGGGATGTACCAAGGGATAGAAGAAGGCAATCATGGAGAGGTATGTACCAATGGATAGAAGAAGGCAATCATGGAGGGGTATGTACCAAGGGATAGAAGAAGGCAATCATAGAGAGGTATGTACCAAAGGGATAGAAGGCAATCATGGAGGTATGTACCAAGGGATAGAAGAAGGCAATCATGGAGGTATGTACCAAGGGATAGAAGAGCAATCATAGAGAGGTATGTACCAAGGGATAGAAGAAGGCAATCATGAGAGGTATGTACCAAGGATGAAGAAGGCAATCATAGAGAGGTATGTACCAAGGGATAGAAGGCAATCATGGAGAGGTATGTACCAAGGGATAGAAGAAGGCAATCATGGAGAGGTATGTACCAAGGGATAGAAAGGCAATCATAGGAGAGTATGTACCAAGGGATAGAAGAAGGCAATCATGGAGAGGTATGTACCAAAGGATAGAAGAAGGCAATCATAGAGAGGTATGTACCAAGGGATAGAAGAAGGCAATCATGGAGAGGTATGTACCAAAGGATAGAAGAAGGCAATCATGGAGAGGTATGTACCAATGGATAGAAGAAGGCAATCATGGAGGGGTATGTACCAATGGATAGAAGAAGGCAATCATAGAGAGGTATGTACCAAGGGATAGAAAAGGCAATCATGGAAGGTATGTACCAAGGATAGAAGAAGGCAATCATGGAGAGGTATGTACCAAGGGATAGAAGAAGGCAATCATGAAGGTATGTACCAAAGGGATAGAAGAGGGAATCATGGAAGGTATGTACCAAGGGGTGAAAAGGCGATCATGGAGGTATGTACCAAGGAATGGAAGAAGGCAATCATGGAGAGGTATGTACCAATGGATAGAAGAAGGCAATCATGGAGGGATGTACAAGGTATGAGAAGGCAATCAAGGAGAGTATGTACCAAGGATAGAAGGCAATCAAGGAGAGGTATGTACCAAGGGATAGAAGAAGGCAATCAAGGAGAGTTATGTACCAAGGGATAGAAGAAGGCAATCAAGAGAGTATGTACCAAGGGGTGAAGGCAATCAAGGAGAGTATGTACCAAGGGATAGAAGAAGGCAATCATGGAAGGTATGTACCAAAGGGATAGAAGAAAGGCAATCATAGAGTTATGTACCAAGGGATAGAAGAAGGCAATCAAGAGAGGTATGTACCAATGGATAGAAGAAGGCAATCATAGAGAGTTATGTACCAATGGATAGAAGAGAGGCAATCATAGAGAGTATGTACCAAGGGATGAAGAGCAATCATAAAGGTATGTACCAAGGATAGAAAGGCAATCATGGAGAGGTATGTACCAAGGGATAGAAGAAGGCAATCATAGAGAGGTATGTACCAATGGATAGAAGAAGGCAATCATAGAGGGGTATGTACCAAGGGATAGAAGAAGGCAATCATAGAGAGTTATGTACCAAGGGATAGAAGAAGGCAATCATGGAGAGGTATGTACCAAGGGATAGAAGAAGGCAATCATGAGAGTATGTACCAAGGGATAGAAAGCAATCATGGAAGTATGTACAAGAGATAGAAGAAGGCAATCATGGAGAGGTATGTACCAATGGATAGAAGAAAGGCAATCATGGAAGGTATGTACCAAGGGATAAAGAAGGCAATCATGGAGAGGTATGTACCAATGGATAGAAGAAGGCAATCATAGAGAGGTATGTACCAAGGGATAGAAGAAGGCAATCATGGAGAGGTATGTACCAAGGGATAGAAGAAGGCAATCATAGAAGTATGTACCAAGGATTGAAAGCAATCATAGAGGTATTACCAAGGGATAGAAAAAGGCAATCATAGAGAGGTATGTACCAAGGGATAGAAGAAGGCAATCATAGAGAGGTATGTACCAAGGATAGAAGAAGGGAATCAAGAGAGGTATGTACCAAGGATAGAAGCAATCAGGAGGTATGTACCAAGGGATGAAGGCAATCATGGAAGGTAGTACAAGGATAGAAGAAGGCAATCATAGAGAGGTATGTACCAAGGGATAGAAAGAAGGCAATCATGAGAGGTATGTACCAAGGGATAGAAGAAGGCAATCATAGAGAGGTATGTACCAAGGGATAGAAGAAGCAATCATAGAGAGGTATGTACCAAGGGATAGATGAAGGCAATCAGGAGAGTATGTACCAAGGATAGAAGAATGTCAATGAGTGCGGACAAATTACAAATAGATACATCAGAAGTTGGGTCTTCTTCTTTTCTTGAATCCTGTTTTGCCTTCACAGCATCAGGATAAGAAGAGATTTCTAGAACGGGTTTTGTATGTGCTCTCTAATCATGATTTGCTTTCACAACATCGGGATAAGAAGAGATTTCTAGAATAAGCTTTTGTGTGCTCTTCATAAACATTTTTGTATGCTCTTTATCAACATTTCTTTTATCTCAGAGTCCACCTTTTGCATGGACTGCCTCTTATTTTGTATCCACTGTATCGGAGTAACATTGCTCATTGAGGAATGACCACTGTCTGTTGGTAATCTGCTTATGTGGCCGAACTTGTTGTTTCTTGATGAAGTTCAATACTGATGTTGTACACTTTGTCCTGATGTCTTCATTTCTAAACTGGTCTCTTCTTGATACTCCCAAATTCTGTATTGGTGTTGAGTGCTTTGTACATATATTAGAGAGAGAGATTAGTATCAAAGCTGTTATTAAAACAAGTAAAGTTCCATAAAGGGAAGGAATATGTTACTGAATGATTATGTCAGTCCACTTCTGCTTTCACTTTCTATAAACCAGCTTGTGTGCTTTCACTTTCTACAAACCAGCTTGTGTTCTTTCACTTTCTACAAACCAGCTTGTGTGCTTTCACTTTCTACAAACCAACATGTTCTTTCACTTTCTATAAACCAGCTTGTGTTCTTTCACTTTCTACAAACCAGCTTGTGTGCTTTCACTTTCTACAAACCAGCTTGTGTGCTTTCACTTTCTACAAACCAGCTTGTGTGCTTTCACTTTCTACAAACCAGCTTCTGTTTCAACCTAGATTTACACCTACATCTGTCTTTATTTGTGCATATCTTGTTGCTAAAATACTGCTACTGAGAATGCTCTTTTCCGACCACAGAATGATTGAATTCTCAGACACATTTTGATCACTCTTCATTTGGCCATATTTTAAATTTTGTTTTACCTGTTACCGCTATCAATTGAGGCTAATCACTGACCTAATATGGCAGCTCTGCATAATTTTACGTGAAACTTGCTTTACTTATTACTAGTTGCCGCGCGAAACTTAATCTGTTTATGGACGTCATTATCTCTTAGGTCAGCGCTACTTATATAAACATGCGTTTCTCTGCTGGAACCAAATCTGAGGCTCATTACTCTGATCCGTCGCCTTATTGAAGAGAAAGCTTTTCCCTAAACATGGGAACTTTGCGATGAGGAAAATACAACTTCACAAAGGCTGTCCAACATCGTCAAGGTGCGAAATCTGAGTAGAGGGCACTTTTCAGCGTCGGATCACACCAGACACATATCCAACGGTTGAAGTGTCTGGATATCAGCCATTTTTAAGGTCAGTGTGCTTCTTCACCGGGCGAGATGTCTGAGTGGTCAGTCCATTTCAGCGCCAGATACATCTCCAGCGGGCAAGGTGTCTATGTGGTCAACCCATTTCAGTGCCAGATACATCTCCAGCGGGCAAGGTGTCTGTGTGGTCAACCCATTTCAGCGCCAGATACATCTCCAGCGGGCAAGGTGTCTGTGTGGTCAACCCATTTCAGTGCCAGATACATCTCCAGCGGGCGAGGTGTCTGAGTGGTCAGTCCATTTCAGCGCCAGATACATCTCCAGCGGGCAAGGTGTCTGTGTGGTCAACCCATTTCAGCGCCAGATACATCTCCAGCGGGCGAGGTAGCCATAATTAGAACACTCACATACACATACGACATGCCAAAGTTAAAAATACAGTATATCATAATAAAATATGGCAAGAAGAAAGTGTCCCATATCAATGGAAAACGGGAATAATCGTTAAGACACCCCCCCAAAAAAGGTGATCTCAAAGATTGCAACAACTGGAGAAAATCACCTATTATCAGTAATGACCAAGACTTTCTGCAAAATCATTCTCAATAAAAATTTAAAGGAGCAGTGGACAACATTATCAAGAGTCTCTATAATTGTTCCCAGTGTGCAGTCTGCACTGATGATGGACACAGCGACTGGTTTATGGTTGACACCGGAGTAAAGTATATCTTCGCTATTGTTTTGGGTGGCCATTGACTGGGTGATGCGAAAATGTTGCAGGGCGAAACTGGCATCGATTGGGTAGAACTCCCGTATTATTTAGTTCGTACACTGTCGCTGAGATGTTCTCGTGTAAGAAAGAGATCAGAGCACACATGGTTACTCACCGAAGTGCAATGATGATGTCCTATCAATCAATCAATTAATCCTTCTTACTTTCAAACTTGTAATTACTGTATTAATATATTTCCACTTGCTGCCTCCCTTATTACTCATCTAGCCTTTTTTGTTTTTGAATATACTTGCTACAACTATAATCTAACTTCTGATGTAGATGTCTTCCATTTCCCCCACTTCTGTATGAGATAATTTGTCACGTCTGTCTGTTGCACACACACACACACACACACGCGCGCACAGACAGACATATAATTATGTGTGGTTGTCTTCCTTGATGTAGTTTTTTGTGATAGAATTCTCTGATCTGACATATCCCTTCTGATTGGCTGACGCAGTATACGTCTGCTTCATATGCCAGATTGTCCTGAAGAAAAGCCAAAACTAACACAGACTATACTATAAACAGTGAATTAATTGTGAATATAGCTCTTGTTTGATCTGTATCGTTGAGAAAAAGTAGATGAACTTATATTTGGTAAAAATCGATCTCTCCCTTCAGTTCTGTGTGCGATACCAGCTTTCGTGATTGTTTCCTGTCCGATGTATTGATTTTAAAATCACATTTGACAGTCAATGCATGCGTTAATATAGGTATTAGTGTACGTGTTTGTTGTTCTTGTGTCATTTGTTTCATCATCATCATCAAGTAGCTTGTCCCATCTGGAACTTGACAGCAGCCCTGAAAAACTCTATTCTATGAAAAATGACCTGCGTCAGCAACAGTAATTCTCAGCTCATCAATGACATCCTGCACCCATCGTCGTCTAGGTCTTCCTCTCGCTCTTCTTTTGGACAACATTCCTTCTAGAATTATCGTTTCCATGCATCCATGTCGTTTAAATTATTGTGTCTAAGATATTTCATTGTCCTTGCTTCTTATCTTCTTCTTCTTCGAACGCTCCATATCGATCACTTCTTAATCACTCTGTGATTTGTATGTGATCTGAGCATAAAAGCTATTGTACGTTGTGCCAGTTACGCATACAAGTAGGCCAGCACATCCAATTTCTGCGATGCTTTTTATTTACTAGGTAGCTTCCCTAGGTTCTACATTAGCCGTCTCTTACGACATGCCTTGTAGGTCGCAGTGGTACTATTCTTTGCTTGCCTTGCAGGCCCCGGCGCCACACAAGCGATCTTATGTTCAATATGTCATTTGTTTATGTCACCGGAATTTAAGCTTCCCTTTCATGTGTTTCATCTTTGCTACATAGTTTTACTGCAATCTTCCCTTTTATGTGTTTCATCTTTGCTACATAGTTTTACTGCAATCTTCCCTTTTATGGACAGTTTAACATCATGACATGTAAGAAAGTCAACAACAAAGAGAAGATTTTGGACAGTTTAACATCATGGCTTAGACCAGAGTCAGCAACATAACTGATTAACAGCGTCAGTGACATGTTATTATGACGCTCTATGGACGATAAGTTGCATTCCTATGCTTTACAGGAAAAAGAAGGTTTAATAGTAAGAGAGGGACATTTGCAGCCATTATTTCACTGAGGACAAGAAGATTAAGTAACTGTAGTGGTAGTAGTGGTAGTAGTAGTAGTGGTAGTAGTAGTAGTAGTGGTAGTAGTAGTAGTGGTGGTAACTATAGCAGCAGTAGTCGCAAAATGACAATTGTAGTCCTATGTTTGACAGACAGTAAGACGTTTTGGTCGTAGTTGTAGTAGAAGCATAACAGCTGCATTCCTGTGTTTCACTGGGAACAGAATGCTTAGTAATAGTAGGGGGTGGCTGTGATATTAGTGGTAGTAATAGTAGTGCAATTAGCAGAATTAGTAGTAGTTGTAGTAATAATAGTAGTAGCAGCAACAGCAGTATTATTCGTAGTGGTAGTATCAGTATTATTAGTAATGTTAGTATTAGTAGTAGCAGTAGCAGTGGTAGTAGCAGCAGCAGTAGTAGTAGTAGCAGCAGTAGTAGTAGTAGTAGCAGCAGCAGTGGTATAGCAGCAGCAGTGGTAGTAGCAACAGCGGTAGTAGTAGTAGTAGCAGCAGTAGTAGTAGTAGTGGTAGTAGCAGCAGCATTAGTCGTAGTAGTAGTTGTTGTTGCTGTGGTGGTGGTGGCAGTAGTCGTAGTTCGTAATAAAAATAGGAGAGCTACAGCTGCAACCCCTATGTTCCACTGGGATCTAGTAGGATTAATAATTTGAATTAACTCTTATTTTTTTAATTAAGAGTTTCTTCCCTGTCTCAGATGTGCCAGATAGGACATCAAGAAATATTTTCATTTTTCTCCCACATATCTCTCTCTCTCTCTCTCTCTCTCCCGCTCTCTCATTTCCGGGCGGTCACACCATAATGACTCACCCCGTGTGACCCGCCAATTTGTATTGTCATTCAGTGTCTGGAACAGTTGCCAAAATGGGATTCTTTTGTTTAATTTGTTTTGTTATGTTCTTGTCTGGTTTCAATATGGCGTTTTTACAATTACAAATCTCAATTGTCCGAGTCCTTTATTTTGGGAATCTTTGTTGTATTTTCATGTCTCCATTTGTGTCTGTCTGTCTGTTTATTGAATATGTCTGTTCAAACATTTCTACTTACTGTTTGTTGAATTGATGTCTGCCATGGATTCGTGACAGGCTGCCTATTTACTGAGAGGGTGTCCGCACAGGTTTGCAATCACTTATCATATTACAGGTAGAAATCATGATTCAATCATACAATCACAAGAACCAGTTATACAACCACAAGAACCAGTCATACAATCACAAGAACCAGTTATACAACCACAAGAACCAGTCATACAATCACAAGAACAAGTCATACAATCACAAGAACCATTCATACAATCACAAGAACAAGTCATACAATCACAAGAACCATTCATACAATCACAACAGTCAGTTATACAATCACAAGAACCATTCATGCAATCACAAGAACCAGTCATACAATCACAAGAACCATTCATACAATCACAAGAGCCAGTTATACAATCACAAGAACCAGTTATACAATCACAAGAGCCAGTTATACAATCACAAGAACCAGTCACACAAGAAATATTCATACAATCACAAGAACCAGTCATACAATAACAAGAGCAGGTCATACAATCACAAGAACCATTCATACAATCACAAGAACCAGTTATCCAATCACAAGAGCCAGTTATACAATCACAAGAACCATTCATACAATCACAAGAGCCATTTATACAATCACAAGAACTAGTTATACAATCACAAGAACCAATCATACAATCAAAAGAACCAGTTATACAATCACAAGAGCCAGTTATCCAATCACAAGAACCAGTCATACAATCACAAGAGCCGTTTATACAATCACAAGAACTAGTTATACAATCACAAGAACCAATCATACAATCACAAGAACCAGTCATACAATCACAAGAACCAATCATGCAATCACAAGAACCATTCATACAATCACAAGAACCAGTCATACAATCAGAAGAGCCAGTTATACAGTCACAAGAACCAGTTATACAATCACAAGAACCAGTTATACAATCACAAGAACCAGTTATACAGTCACAAGAACCAGTTATACAATCACAAGAACCAATCATACAATCACAAGAGCCAGTTATACAATCACAAGAACCAGTTATACAATCACAAGAGCCAGTTATACAATCACAAGAACCAGTCATACAATCACAAGAACCAGTCATACAATCACAAGAACCAGTCATACAATCACAAGAACCAGTTATACAATCACAAGAACTAGTTATACAATCACAAGAACCATTCATATAATCAAAAGAACCAGTCATATAATCACAAGAGCCAGTTATACAATCACAAGAACCAGTTATACAATCACAAGAGCCAGTTATACAGTCACAAGAACCAGTTATACAATCAGAAGAGCCAGTCATACAATCACAAGAACCAGTCATACAATCACAAGAACCAGTTATACAATCACAAGAACCAGTTATACAATCACAAGAACCAGTTATACAGTCACAAGAACCAGTTATACAATCACAAGAACCAATCATACAATCACAAGAGCCATTCATACAATCAAAAGAACCAGTCATATAATCACAAGAGCCAGTTTTACAATCACAAGAACCAGTTATACAATCACAAGAACCAGTCATACAATCACAAGAACCAGTCATACAATCACAAGAACCAGTTATACAATCACAAACTGAAATGCAAGAAACAATATAAAATCCTAACATTCACGCATAACATGGTTTCACGTAAACTCAAATTTCTCCCAAAATACATAAACATTCTGTATGGGCGCGGTCTCGGTGAAGGGGATGTTGCCGAACACGACACATTTTGATGCCGTGAGGCTGACGAAACATGCACCCAGAGCTGTCTGTTGCCGAACACGACACGTCTTGGTGCCGTGAGGCCGACGAAACATGTATCCACAATTGTTTATTTTGAAGGAAATAAAATCAATCGATTTTGACAATCATCAAAAGAACAAAAATAAAAATAATCGACACTGGCGAAGCAGTTCTTGTGAAAGGTGGTTGCTGGTGAGATGTATACTGTCATTTGTCGTCGTCATGTGTGTACACATGGACTGGAATTGTGGGTTAAGATTTTTTGCCTTGCGTCGAGTGAAAACGTGGATTGGAAATGTGGACTCAATTATTAAGCAGGTACAGTTAACATTATTTCTTTCATACTTTTGTTCTTCTCTGATTTTTTGCCGCTAGGTGTCGTAGGTTTAACTTATGATCGATTTCTGAGATAGTGCTCGCTCGGTCGCTTGGTACGCTGTTGTAGTTTGAAGTTTTAGATGTCTGTAACGCCAGCAATCCATCTTTTTCTTGGCCTACCCTTTCCTTATGATGATTCAATTTTCAGGTTGTACGCTATGGCAACTGATGTATTCGGGCTCATTCCCACCAAGTGGCTACTAAACCATCTGAGTTTATGTTTTTCAATGAATCTAATAGCAGGTGTTGTTCCGACTGTTCTTCTAATTTCCTCATTTCTTATATGATCTCTTCTTGTTTTATTTACTGTTTCACCAAGCATCTCAATTCACATATGATAATTTTCCTTTCTTGTTCTTTTGTCAGCGTCCATGTTTGGCACTGGTAGCATTGTGTTGGTATGAAGTCAGTGTCCATGTTTGGCACTGGTAGCATTGTGTTGGTAGGAAGTCAGTGTCCATGTTTGGCACTGGTAGCATAGTGTTGGTATGAAGTCAGTGTCCATGTTTGGTACTGGTAGCATTGTGTTGGTAGGAAGTCAGTGTCCATGTTTGACACTAGTAGCTCAGTGTTGGTATGAAGTCAGTGCCCATGTTTGACACTAGTAGCACAGTATTGGTATGAAGTCAGTGTCCATGTTTGGCACTAGTAGCACAGTGTTGGTATGAAGTATAACATATTACTTCCGAATGAATGACTGATGTAGGGACGTAGGGAAGCTAACCTAGTCAATAAAAAGCGTCGCAGAAATCGGATGTGCTGACCTACTTGTAGGCGCAAAACTGGCACAACGTACACTCGCTCTTAGGCTCAGATCACATACAAATCACAAAGAGTGGTTAACAAGTGGTCAATGTGGAGCGTTCGAAGAAAAAGAAAATATTCTCTTGCTGACACTGTGTATGCAGTTCTTGGTTGGAGATAAAAGAAAATATTCTCTTGCTGACACTGTGTATGCAGTTCTTGGTTGGAGATAAAAGAAGATATTCTCTTGCTGACACTGTGTATGCAGTTCTTGGTTGGAGATAAAAGAAAATATTCTCTTGCTGACACTGTGTATGCAGTTCTTGGTTGGAGATAAAAGAAGATATTCTCTTGCTGACACTGTGTATGCAGTTCTTGGTTGGAGATAAGAGTTTTAGCCAGAACTTGCGTAAGAACGTTTGCAAACAAGTTTTATGGACAGTGGAAAGTTTTGACATATCTTGTACTGTCATTCATTATAATTGTGATCCATATAATAACATTGATAGCACACAGTTGCGGTATATATCAATCTTGGTTCAGATCTAGCACACAGCTGCGGTATATATCAATCTTGGTTCAGATCTAGCACACAGCTGCGGTATATATCAATCCTGGTTCAGATCTAGCACACAGCTGCGGTATATATCAATCTTGGTTCAGATCTAGCACACAGCTGCGGTATATATCAATATTGGTTCAGATCTAGCACACAGCTGCGGTATATATCAATATTGGTTCAGATCTAGCACACAGCTGCGGTATATATCAATATTGGTTCAGATCTAGCACACAGCTGCGGTATATATCAATATTGGTTCAGATCTAGCACACAGCTGCGGTATATATCAATCCTGGTTCAGATCTAGCACACAGCTGCGGTATATATCAATCTTGGTTCAGATCTAGCACACAGCTGCGGTATATATCAATCTTGGTTCAGATCTAGCACACAGCTGCGGTATATATCAATCTTGGTTCAGATCTAGCACACAGCTGCGGTATATATCAATCCTGGTTCAGATCTAGCACACAGCTGCGGTATATATCAATATTGGTTCAGATCTAGCACACAGCTGCGGTATATATCAATATTGGTTCAGATCTAGCACACAGCTGCGGTATATATCAATCTTGGTTCCGATATTGTGTTGGGCTTATTCCTTATTCCGTAAAAATACTTCTAGCAGTTCAGTAACTTGCAAGTAACTTGCAAGTTAGCCATAAATTAGTAACAAAAACTGTTATGTGCCGTTACTGTCGTTACTGTCTGTAACATCGCTTGTTAGCTCGGTGTAAGACAGGGAGGAGGGGTGGACATGTGCCTGTGAAATTTAATGGTCACATGACTAGTGCAGTCGCTCCAGAAACTGTTCAGGTTATGATTTTTCTTTATGCCCCAACAGAAAAAAATCTATTTGACCTTACCGGGTATTGAACCCGTCTCCCTCATGGGAGTCCGTGCTCTAATCCATTCAACCAGACGCTCCACGTACTGTTATTTGTTACAGTTCTTAAGTTTCCTCCAGCACCTGTTGTCGTAATCTAGATCTTCTTAGGTCACATTGACTTGTAGTCTTGTAGTCTGGACTCTCCTTAAAGTATTGGTGGGAGCAGCAGTTTTGATGTTTGAGCTAGAATTTCGTGAATGAAATTATCGATTTCATGTCTAGCATCAGTCTAGACATTTCATATAAAATATGAAATATGCAATCCTCTAGTTATCACATACGTTACACAATTTGTCTTATCTATCAAAATAACAGAGACAAATCAAATATGGAGTCGTGGTTTATTTGCAGAGACCTGGGTTTGTACGTGAGCGGATAGTTCTTCTTCTTCTTCATCTTCTTTGAATACTCCATATCGACCACTTGTTAACCACTCTTTGTGATTTGTATGTGATCTGAGCCTAAAGTGATTTACGTTGTGCCAGCTATGCGCCTACATGCACATCCGATTTCTGATACACTTTTTATTTACTAGGGTAGCTTCTCTAGGGTCCCTATCTCACTCGCATTTTACGACATGCCATGTAGGCTGCAGTGTTACTATTCTTTGCTCCCTTGTAGAGCCCGGTAACACACAGGCGATACTTATATTCAAAATCACACAAATATGTATTTCTATTGTCTTGTTCATGCTTCACACCTACACTGGGAATATGTATTTCATTGCTTGTTTAATGTCCATGTTCACTTACACTGGGAATATGTCATGCTTTTATACATACTGATTCTTTGTTTTCCTATCAGTTCCACTCCACTACTGTTTTCCTATCAGTTCCACTCCATACTGTTTCCTATCAGTTCCACTCCATACTGTTTCCTATCAGTTCCACTCCATACTGTTTCCTATCAGTTCCACTCCATACTGTTTCCTATCAGTTCCACTCCATACTGTTTCCTATCAGTTCCACTCCATACTGTTTCCTATCAGTTACACTCCATACTGTTTCCTATCAGTTACACTCAGTGACGGATTAGCCATATATAGTCCGTTCAACAACTCATGCCCACAGTCTAATGCGAATTGTAGCAAAACCATCTATTCCACAGTAGCGAAACTTTGCACCCAATCTTAGAATTATACCGACGCAAATGTCTGAGGAGAGAAATTGCTATAGGAAACCTGGATTTTGTAATATAACGGTTTCCTTTGATGTTGGCGCCATATTTAGCGAGTCTGATACAGAATTTTAGTTTTTACAGTAATGCACCAATATGACATTTGATGTCAAGTCTCATTGAAAGGCGTATCATCCGAGCTCATACATGAGGGCCAATGTTGTGTCATGAAATAAGCAAGAAATGTAGATTTAGTTGTATTATTGGGTTGTTTTTTTAAATTTACATTACAGTTAAAGTTAGCTGCCATGTCATAATGCCATCACCCTTTCCCGTCAAGGCTTGGGATTGGCAATGGCGGAGCTACTTTGAGACGTTCTCTTCAAATCGCTACTTCTTCGGTACAATGTAGTAAGTAACATATGTGGTAGGGGGTATCACTACAATAAAATAGTTCTTTACTCTGGTTCTTGTATACTGTGGTACAGATGACCCATATGTGCCTGGGGTCAAAGGCGCATTGGGACAACGCCGCGCCAGGATTAGTGAGCTGGCACTAATCAAGATCCTACCCACCTCAAGTTTGTGACCCTGGTAACAGACATTGGTTCTTGTCTTGCTAAGTGGGTAGGGATCGAGGGATAGCCATCCTGGCGTGGGCAGGATGCAGACGTAGTCACGTTGATGAGATCCGCCTCAACACAGACGAGCGGAATATCAGAGTGACTATTAATGCCCGTCTCTTCCGGCCGATAGGAAAAGCTGAACGGATAACCATAAAGGGATGAGGGTGCATCCAGAGAAGAGACCGGGCCCGCGTGGAGCAAAATTTGGGCCCGAGATGAGTTGCATGTGGGTCCACATAGGGTGAAACTCGGAGCCCTGAGGTGGGGGCCAGAGTTGAGCCCAGTGTCCGAACAGTCTAGAGGCTGGTAAATGTGAGCACTGTGAGAACTGATGGAAATGTTGGGGCAAGCACCAGGACAGAGCGAGCACGCATGCCGACGAAGCACGGGTGGGCCCACCGGTGGGTAGACGTGCACAGCGCTGATTGTGAGGGAGCGTGTCAGGCGTAGTGGTGAGCGGACCAACAAAAGGTGCAGAAAACTGGAAAGCCCAGCAGAGGCTTGAATCCAGTGCGCGTTTCTGCTCGCAGCGAACTACTACTGCCTTGTAGTCAGATTGGGGACAATCAAAAGCTAGTGAGCAAACCGTGCAAAAACTGGACGGAAGAAAACCATGTAGTCCACAAAAGACCGGCAATCTGGGCAGATGACGTTCAACACCCGGAGAGGGTAGGTTCTATGGATCGCTACCTTAAGGAAATATTAGCCTGCTGTCTTTCAGTTGCTTGGGACAGTCATTAGGCTTGACGGAGAGCTAACCAGTAACGCTGGTTAGAAATCTTGACACGTCGTCCTACAGGACATACACCAGAGCTTCCATGGTACTGAATGATTTGACAGTAAAATACGTTCTTGCAACAGCTGTTTATATATCACAATCTTTTTCTATCATACTCATGTATGCCTCATTACACGTCCAGGTCAGACAGAGACTAGGAGATCCTAGTATCGTTCGCAGATAGTGCCCTCGTATGCCGTGAGAACCATCTTTCAGTGGCGCTATGCTTTTCACCCATTGTATACGAGCAAATTGCTATTGGGTACTTCGAAATCTGCTATGAGAAACCTGTTATATTTGTTTGTTTCTTGATGAAGTCATACGATGACCCATTTTAGCCTGATCAATTTATTTCTCATACCGCTCTTTGATTCAACCTAAAGCGTTCATCCGAGCCTTCATTCTATGGACTCAGTTTTCTAATACATTGTGTCAGTTCAGTGATTTTGGTCTTTAAATACATTAGAAAGTTGTGTGCAAATCATCCTTTTAGTTGGGTTCATGGGAGTTTTGACGTTCTTAAATCGCATTGCTCTACATTTGATTTCTTTGTAGGCATGTATTACATCATTAAAATAGTTCTTTATTTGACTGAAAACAATGTTCCTCAATGACTTATTTGGGATATAGGGATTATGATGGCAAATAGTCCTCCAACACTTTCAGTTGTATGATGGTAACATACATGATTTAAAATGGTAAGAAGCGTCAGGGACGAGGAGAACTGGTGCAGAGATGCAGAGTAGTCACGTTGGATGAAATCGCGCAAGATAAACATGCAATTCAATACTATGGTAGAATAGTAATGAACGGATAATAAAGAGAAGTGCATAAAAAATGTCCTACACTGGGCCAATGATTATTCGGTCATATGTGACTTAGAGCTGAAAGGTTAGCTGTGTCGCAGTTAGTGAAAGTACTTAAATGAAGAATGTTCAAGCCCCCGAGCATGCATTTGAGACTGCGCCACGGTGGGTAATGCAAGCATCTGTCAACATCAGGACTGTTCGCTCTCAAATAGTGCTTAATATTGTTTCACAATATATTGATCAGATGACATCAAACTTAGTTTATACAACCATGCACAAATGGACGAAAAATTAGTCCACAAAAAGACGGCACACGATGAGTTAACGCGTTGATAGGAAGAAAACAAGCCCTCTTCATTGTAGCGTCGAACTGAGGGAGTAAACGCTGGTAAATCGACATCCAGAAGTACATGTATAGTAGCATTACATGTATGAAGATGTGACAAACGTTCTTGACAAGCGTTTATATATCACAATAATGAAAAAATGGTGAAAATTAAATGAAGAAGCTAGAATGAGATGCCCAAGTTCAAACGCGTATAGTTTTAATAACACTTTTTGCATTCGTTTTATTAAAAATTTTCCTTCAATGTTTGTTTTGGATCAAATCCATAGTGTAATTCGGATTTTAATTGGTTATCTGTCATTGTATGACGTCATTTTTCTGATAAAGCCTTGTTGATCGAAACGTTCACCGGATTTGTTCATTGTTTTTGTAATTTGTAAAATGTCTAGAAAACATTAGTGATTACGGGGTTTATATTTTCATCAAAAGATTTTATGATATGTTCCATGATATATATAGCTCGAATGTAGTTCACATGCAAGTTTTCAAGTTATTTAATCAAATGGTTACAAAGATACAAATTTTTATCTGTGGGTATGACAAGTTGAACGGACTATAGAAGAAGTAGCAAATGTTACGGGCCCCGCGTTTCTGGAGGCCCCGCGCCTAGAGCCGAAAATGTTTAGCTTGTAAAATGTCGGTTTAAATATTTTTAAATACAAACCAAGGCCTCTTGGTAACATTTGCTACAGGCCCGGCTGGCTTAATCCGGCACTGGTTCCACTCCATACTGTTGTTAGTTCTTTAATTTTGTTTCACACATTTGATCAATAATGAAAACTTAAGCTTACCAAGACATCACAAGACATAAGTAACAAGACAAGATAAATTAGGGTTATAGAAGATTCAAACTAAGACCTCTTACATATGTATCGTAACTGGTGTAAATCCGACCGACAGATCTCCCAATAACTCCAGAATGTTTTGATTTGTTAGTAGTAGTCTAATCTATGTTTGTTCTGGGATTGTATGGGTTAAAGATTCGATGACACGATAACAAAATCGATCAGTGAGAAGAAGATAGTTATGTACTGGTTACTAGATAAGAGATTCGACTTTCAGGCACTTTAGTCCTACTCATATGTGCACAGTATCATTCAGTTGAAGGTGGGTGTCTCTGTGTCGAAGGGGACAAGACGTTTCTCTTACATTCTGAAGTTGAAGGTGGGTGTTTCTGTGTCGAAGGGAGCAAGACGTTTCTCTTACATTCTGAAGTTGAAGGTGGGTGTCTCTGTGTCGAAGGGGGCAAGACGTTTCTCTTACATTCTGAAGTTGAAGGTGGGTGTCTCTGTGTCGAAGGGGACAAGACGTTTCTCTTACATTCTGAAGTTGAAGGTGGGTGTCTCTGTGTCGAAGGGGGCAAGACGTGGTCTTACATTCTGAAGTTGAAGGTGGGTGTCTCTGTGTCGAAGGGGACAAGACGTTTCTCTTACATTCTGAAGTTGAAGGTGGGTGTCTCTGTGTCGAAGGAGACAAGACGTTTCTCTTACATTCTGAAGTTGAAGGTGGGTGTCTCTGTGTCGAAGGGGACAAGACGTTTCTCTTACATTCTGAAGTTGAAGGTGGGTGTCTCTGTGTCGAAGGGGACAAGACGTTTCTCTTACATTCTGAAGTTGAAGGTGGGTGTCTCTGTGTCGAAGGAGACAAGACGTTTCTCTTACATTCTGAAGTTGAAGGTGGGTGTCTTGTGTCGAAGGGGACAAGACGTTTCTCTTACATTCTGAAGTTGAAGGTGGGTGTCTCTGTGTCGAAGGAGACAAGACGTTTCTCTTACATTCTGAAGTTGAAGGTGGGTGTCTCTGTGTCGAAGGAGACAAGACGTTTCTCTTACATTCTGAAGTTGAAGGTGGGTGTCTCTGTGTGGAAGGAGACAAGACGTTTCTCTTACATTCTGAAGTTGAAGGTGGGTGTCTCTGTGTCAGAAGGGGCAAGACGTGGTCTTACATTCTGAAGTTGAAGGTGGGTGTCTCTGTGTCGAAGGGGACAAGACGTTTCTCTTACATTCTGAAGTTGAAGGTGGGTGTCTCTGTGTCGAAGGGGGCAAGACGTTTCTCTTACATTCTGAAGTTGAAGGTGGGTGTCTCTGTGTCGAAGGGGACAAGACGTTTCTCTTACATTCTGAAGTTGAAGGTGGGTGTCTCTGTGTCGAAGGGGCAAGACTGTCTCTTACATTCTGAAGTTGAAGGTGGGTGTCTCTGTGTCGAAGGGGCAAAACGTGTCTTACATTCTGAAGTTGAAGGTGGGTGTCTCTGTGTCGAAGGGGACAAGACGTTTCTCTTACATTCTGAAGTTGAAGGTGGGTGTCTCTGTGTCGAAGGGGGCAAGACGTTTCTCTTACATTCTGAAGTTGAAGGTGGGTGTCTCTGTGTCGAAGGAGACAAGACGTTTCTCTTACATTCTGAAGTTGAAGGTGGGTGTCTCTGTGTGGAAAGAGACAAGACGTTTCTCTTACATTCTGAAGTTGAAGGTGGGTGTCTCTGTGTCGAAGGGGGCAAGACGTGGTCTTACATTCTGAAGTTGAAGGTGGGTGTCTCTGTGTCGAAGTGGGCAAGACGTTTCTCTTACATTCTGAAGTTGAAGGTGGGTGTCTCTGTGTCGAAGGGGACAAGACGTTTCTCTTACATTCTGAAGGTCGTGGACTCGAATTTGGAGCGTGTCATTTAGTTCCAAGATTAATATTCTGAGGAGTAACGACTCTCAAGTCGACCCAGTCTCAATTAGGTACCAGGAGTAACGACTCTCAAGTCGACCCAGTCTCAATTAGGTACCAGGAGTAACGGCTCTCAAGTCGACCCAGTCTCAATTAGGTACCAGGAGTAACGGCTCTCAAGTCGACCAAGTCTCAATTAGGTAACCGGAGTAACGGCTCTCAAGTCGACCAGCTCAATTAGGTACCAGGAGTAACGGTCTCAAGTCGACCCAGTCTCAATTAGGTACCAGGAGTAACGACTCTCAGGTAGACCCAGTCTCAATTAGGTACCAGGAGTAACGACTCTCAGGTCGACCCAGTCTCAATTAGGTACTAGGAGTAACGGTTCTCAAGTCGACCCAGTCTCAATTAGGTACCAGGAGTAACGGCTCTCAGGTCGACCCAGTCTCAATTAGGTACCAGGAGTAACGGCTCTCAGAGTCATCCCAGTCTCAATTAGGTACCAGGAGTAACGGCTCTCAAGTCGACCCAGTCTCAATTAGGTACCAGGAGTAACGGCTCTCAAGTCGACCCAGTCTCAATTAGGTACCAGGAGTAACGGTTCTCAAGTCGACCCAGTCTCAATTAGGTACCAGGAGTAACGGCTCTCAAGTCGACCCAGTCTCAATTAGGTACCAGGAGTAACGGCTCTCAGGTCGACCCAGTCTCAATTAGGTACCAGGAGTAACGGCTCTCAAGTCGTCCCAGTCTCAATTAGGTACCAGGAGTAACGGCTCTCAGGTCGACCCAGTCTCAATTAGGTACCAGGAGTAACGGCTCTCAGTCGATACAGTCTCAATTAGTACCAGGAGTAACGACTCTCAGGTCGACCTAGTCTCAATTAGGTACCAGGAGTAACGGTTCTCAAGTCGACCCAGTCTCAATTAGGTACCAGGAGTAACGGTTCTCAGGTAGACCCAGTCTCAATTAGGTACCAGGAGTAACGGCTCTCAAGTCGTCCCAGTCTCAATTAGGTACCAGGAGTAACGGCTCTCAGGTCGACCCAGTCTCAATTAGGTACCAGGAGTAACTGGCTCTCAAGTCGATACAGTCTCAATTAAGTACCAGGAGTAACGACTCTCAGGTCGACCTAGTCTCAATTAGGTACCAGGAGTAACGGTTCTCAAGTCGACCCAGTCTCAATTAGGTACCAGGAGTAACGGTTCTCAGGTAGACCCAGTCTCAATTAGGTACCAGGAGTAACGGCTCTCAGGTCGACCCAGTCTCAATTAGGTACTAGGAGTAACGATTCTCAAGTCGACCCAGTCTCAATTAGGTACCAGGAGTAACGGCTCTCAAGTCGACCCAGTCTCAATTAGATACCAGGAGTAACGGTTCTCAAGTCGACCCAGTCTCAATTAGGTACCAGGAGTAACGACTATCAGGTAGACCCAGTCTCAATTAGGTACCGGGAGTAACGGCTCTCAAGTCGTCCCAGTCTCAATTAGGTACCAGGAGTAACGGCTCTCAGGTCGACCCAGTCTCAATTAGGTACCAGGAGTAACGGCTCTCAAGTCGATACAGTCTCAATTAAGTACCAGGAGTAACGACTCTCAGGTCGACCTAGTCTCAATTAGGTACCAGGAGTAACGGCTCTCAGGTCGTCCCAGTCTCAATTAGGTACCAGGAGTAACGGCTCTCAAGTCGACCCAGTCTCAATTAGGTACCAGGAGTAACGGCTCTCAAGTCGTCCCAGTCTCAATTAGGTACCAGGAGTAACGGTTCTCAAGTCGACCCAGTCTCAATTAGGTACCAGGAGTAACGGCTCTCATGTCGACACAGTCTCAATTAGGTACCAGGAGTAACGGTTCTCAGGTCGACCCAGTCTCAATTAGGTACCAGGAGTAACGGCTCTCAAGTCGATACAGTCTCAATTAAGTACCAGGAGTAACGACTCTCAGGTCGACCTAGTCTCAATTAGGTACCAGGAGTAACGGCTCTCAGGTCGTCCCAGTCTCAATTAGGTACCAGGAGTAACGGCTCTCAAGTCGATACAGTCTCAATTAAGTACCAGGAGTAACGACTCTCAGGTCGACCTAGTCTCAATTAGGTACCAGGAGTAACGGCTCTCAAGTCGTCCCAGTCTCAATTAGGTACCAGGAGTAACGGCTCTCAAGTCGATACAGTCTCAATTAAGTACCAGGAGTAACGACTCTCAGGTCGACCTAGTCTCAATTAGGTACCAGGAGTAACGGCTCTCAAGTCGTCCCAGTCTCAATTAGGTACCAGGAGTAACGGTTCTCAAGTCCCCAGTCTCAATTAGGTACCAGGAGTAACGGATCTCATGTCGACACAGTCTCAATTAGGTACCAGAAGCACTGGAGTAAAGTGGCCAGTGTTATGTTGATTACATTCCCATCGTGTAGCCCGACAGTCAATAAAATAAGGGCCTAACATATTAGTAATACCAGTATGCTCAAGCTATGAAAAGGATCCTTATTGGCCAAATAACCAATAATGATAATTGTTTCTATCTCCTAGGGTGTCACAGAAGAGAGACAGTGGTGTCTCTCTCCTCAATTCTCCCTTACTGGTACCAGAGTCATAATGACCTGAGAGTTCTTCCTGGAACTACCGTCGCTACGCCGCTCTAGTCATTTAAGACGCTGATATTCTACACTGTCCTTCTTCCCCTCACCTCACACACTGGATGTCTCTGGTGTTAAAATAACAGTAGTACCAGTAGCTGCCACGACCATCAGACTGAGATAACCAACTGGAGGACAATACTTCATCATTTCATGGTTGATCTACAGCAATCATAAAGTTACACAACTTGAATACTCCAAGAATGGAATGTGATTTCTCCAAAGTGCGTCACCGCTGATTTGTTATTTGAACATATTGCTTACATTTGAGGATTAAGGTTTTGAAAGTAAGACCACTAAGACAGAGTTTGAACAAGGAAATTAAGGTTTGTAAGACTGTGTATATTGTTTATTGTGATGCTTTGTTAACCTACCTATTTTCAGATAATGTCAAGGTTACAGTAAAACAGTGGCATTTAATAGTCAAGGTGTGTCACATTATTAGAAATCTTACAGCAAAGGGTCAACTTGGTGCCTATGGCACCATGTCGCCAATATAGATTACTCTGGCGCCTATTTACTTTCCGTTTAAGGTTTTTGTAAACTAACAATTTGTCCGTTTTAGTCAGTTTTAACTTGCTCTCGTGATCATAACCTTCCCACTTTTGTAGTCTGGTTTAACCATTCTGCTGTCCCTGAACCTCCCGCCCCTTTGCCTTTACTGGAGAAAGATATCTGAACTATTTAACCCATTCACCCTTCTGAGCCGTTTTACTGGCTCTCAGTATTTGTTTAAGAGATAAATTCCAAACTTATTCGCCCATGCACTTTGACGACATCAACTTTGTACGCCCTCCCCATTATAAAGTTTACCAACGTACACGCCATAAATATACATGCTCTATTTCACTTTGACATAGAAATTGATATATATATTTGTGTCATACATAGTCAATTTTCAAATGATTATATACATGAAATAGAAAATTGATGAAAAATGTAAGATGGGCAAAAGATGAATTAAAATGTAGAATTAAATTTTTTTATGATTATTCACTAGCAAAATCACGAAAACCTCCCCAAATGCTTCTGAACCCACTATCGCCCCATGGAAGGCTTCAGCGCCCACTGGGGCTGTACTGCCCACTTTGGGAACCCATGGTTTAAGACGAATCAAAGTCAGTATGCATTGCAATATAAATGACATCCAGAGACGAAACAGATTACGGAGTGAAAGAGTTAATATTACTATTCTTATTATCAGTAATAATAGCAATATTGTAAACGTCACATGGCGCCCTCGTCTCCATAACCATCAGTTAGATGCGCTCAGATACATAAAAACATTGTGTCTTACAGTATTGGAACTTAACATTTGAAAACTTCACAATACTAGGATTCTAGCATTATGAGATGTGTCCAGTTTTCTTTTCATTTGGAAAGATTGTCGTAATCACAAAGTATATAATAACACAGAGTCGTAAAATGTTAGAGATATCATAGTACTCTTCTTCTTCATGTGGAGAATATGTTTATTCATTGTGTTATAGTTTACATACCTACTTGCGACATTTGATCCGGCATATTCTTGTTTAGCAGGGACTTTTGAAACTGGGTTAGCTTACCTCTTCCGTTCTCAATCACATAACAAGACTGGGATTATCTGATGCAGTGATGCAGCCTGCTGCCCAAAGCCACCACTTGAATAAAGAGTAGTGTAATGCGCGGTTTCCTGTGAGAACGGATGAGACGTATGTATTTTTATTTCTGTCGCCCGTTACGACTTCTGGCGTAATCTTGGCGTTTAATGTATCGTCTTAAACTGATTTTTGCGGAAAGGTTTGCTTTGCTTATCACAAGTGTTCCTCATCATTCTTCTTCTTCTCGTCGATCGTTCCTTTTGTCCATTTTGATCTTTCTTATTGGGATATATAAACAGCCTACATCAAGAACGGGTGTAATACGTCACATCTTCAGCTCCATTTGGAGATCTGGTGCTTATCCTTCGGTGATGTGTCCGATTTCAGCTAGCGTTTACTGGGTTCGCTCTCCGTCCGCCTTTGGCTGTCCCCAGCCGACCTGCAAGGCAGCAGGCTGCTATTTTCTTTTAGGGTAGCTATCCTTAGACAACCTTCCTCCCGGGATGTTGAACGTCATCTGCCCAGCTTACCTGTCTATTTTTTTGGACTACTTGGTTTGCCTACCGTTCAGTTTTGTGTACGGTTTGCTCCGCTAGCCTTTGATTGTCCCCAATTTAACTACAAGGCAGTAATAGTTCAGTGCGAGCGCAAACGCGCACTGGATTCAAGCCTCTACAGGGCTTTCCAGTTTTTCTGCATATTTGGATGGTCCGCTCACCCCTACATTTGCCACGCCCCTTCGTCGCTCCACCATCAGTGCCGTGCACGTCTGCCCCATCGGTGGTCCCGCCCGTGCATCATGCGCATGCGTGTTCGCTCTGCTTTGGTGCCTGCTCACCGTGCACACATTCACCATGCCTCTAGAGTGTCCGGACGCGGAGCTCAACTTGGGTCCCATCTCAGGGCTCCGAGTTTTACCCCACGTGGGCTCACGTCTCTTCTCCGGATGCACCACTCGGGATTCAATTCGGGCCCCCACCATAGGGCTCCGAGTTTCACCCTATGTGAGCGCACGTGCTACTCAACTCGGGTCCCCACTTCTTGACCCGAGTTTTGCCCCTCGTGGGCCCACGTCTCTTCTCTGGACGCACCCCTCGCAACTCAATTCGGGACCCACCTCGGGCTCGAGTTTCGCCCTATGTGGCCCACGTGGAACTCAACTTGGGCCTCCACCTCCGGGTCCGAGTATCGCCCCACGTGGGCCCACGTCTTTTCTCTGGATGCGCCCCTCATCCATTTATGTTTATCCGTTCAGCTTTTCCCTTAGGCCTGGAGAGATGTGCATTAATAGTCACTCTGGGATTCCGCTCGTCTGCGTTGGGAGCGGATCTCATCCAACGTGACTACGTCTGCATCATTACTTATACCAGAGTAGCTCTCCTCGATCCCTACCCGCTTTGTCAGACAATATCGGTTGTCTGCTACCAGGATCACCACGTGGAGGTGGGGTATGATCTTGATTAGTGCCAGCTCACTAATCCTGGTGCGGCGTTGTACTTACGCACTATTGACTCCGTTTATTGTCTGATGCTATTTGTTGTGACAATATAAGAATCGATACTCCTTGACCACAAGACAACAGTTAAGTCCCCTAGAATTTGTTAATTAGCATATCCAAGACAGAAAATCTATTGCTTTTTAAATCAGACAAACTGTCATTTAAATTACAGGCCATTTTGTTCTTATAATCCCGCAGAAACGATTACAGCAGCATCAGTTACCTCACACTTAATTTAGCCAATCAAATTGGATAAATATTTTAGCTAAAACATTATTTTGGCGTAACTGCAGAAATACAATAATACAAAACAAATCTGAGTGTATGCATGAATCACAATCTGATTTCTTTCTTGTAATTTGTGTATTTAAAATATTCAGATTTTCAAAGATTTTTCTCAAATAAATGACAAATGTCTAACTATCAACAGTTTGTGGATGCTTCATTTCAAGTTTGTCATTCGATCTCCGTGTGAAACAATATTCATGTTTTTCATTCGATCTTCATGTGAAACAATATTCAAGTTTGTCATTCGATCTCCATGTGAAACAATATTCAAGTTTGTCATTCGATCTCCGTGTGAAACAATATTCAAGTTTGTCATTCGTTCTCCGTGTGAAACAATATTATGTTTGTCATTCGATCTCCGTGTGAAACAATATTCAAGTTTGTCATTCGATCTCCGTGTGAAACAATATTCTGTTTGTCATTCGATCTCCGTGTGAAACAATATTCAAGTTTGTCATTCGATCTCCGTGTGAAACAATATTCTGTTTGTCATTCGATCTCCGTGTGAAACAATATTCAAGTTTGTCATTCGATCTCCGTGTGAAACAATATTCTGTTTGTCATTCGATCTCCGTGTGAAACAATATTCAAGTTTGTCATTCGATCTCCGTGTGAAACAATATTCAAGTTTGTCATTCGATCTCCGTGTGAAACAATATTCAAGTTTATCATTCGATCTCCGTGTGAAACAATATTCTGTTTGTCATTCGATCTCCGTGTGAAACAATATTCTGACATAGTCATAAAATTGTTTACAAAAAATCTCACATTTGGTATTAACTTTGATTGATTGATTGATTGATTTAATTATTCTTCTTCTTCACCTTTCAACTCCCAACGGAGAACAGGTTTTCAATAAACTTCTTCCAGCTCTTCCTTTCTTCTGTCATCCCTTCCAATTCTTTCCATGTTTTACCTGTTCTTTTCATATCAGCCTCTAGCACTCTTCTCCAAGTATGTCTTGGTATTTCCCTACTCCTCTTTCTCTCCGGGTTCCAAAACAGTGCCTGTCTTGCAATGCTTCCGGTCGGTCTTCTCAATGTGTGTCCTATCCATCACCTGCGTCTCTTCCTTAGTTATTTCTCCATTGATATCTTCTTATCTCTTTCTCCACTGATATCTTCTTATCTCTTTCTCCACTGATATCTTCTTATCTCTTTCTCCACTGATATCTTCTTATCTCTTTCTCCACTGATATCTTCTTATCTCTTTCTCCATTGATATCTTCTTATCTCTTTCTCCATTGATATCTTCTTATCTCTTTCTCCACTGATATCTTCTTATCTCTTTCTCCATTGATATCTTCTTATCTCTTTCTCCATTGATATCTTCTTATCTCTTTCTCCATTGATATCTTCTTATCTCTTTCTCCATTGATATCTTCTTATCTCTTTCTCCATTGATATCTTCTTATCTCTTTCTCCATTGATATCTTCTTATCTCTTTCTCCATTGATATCTTCTTATCTCTTTCTCCATTGATATCTTCTTATCTCTTTCTCCATTGATATCTTCTTATCTCTTTCTCCATTGATATCTTCTTATCTCTTTCTCCACTGATATCTTCTTATCTCTTTCTCCACTGATATCTTCTTATCTCTTTCTCCATTGATATCTTCTTATCTCTTTCTCCACTGATATCTTCTTATCTCTTTCTACGAGTTCATTGTTAGTAATTTTATTATACCATCTCAGTCCCTATATTCTAGGTAAACATCCATTTATGAAGGTGATTAATTGATTGATATCATTGTACTTCGATGAGTAGCCATGTGTCCTCCGATCTCTTTCTTACACAAGATCATCTCAGTGGTATTGTACTTCGATGAGTAGCCATGTGTCCTCCAATCTCTTTCTTACACAAGATCATCTCAGTGGTAGTGTACTTCGATGAGTAGCCATGTGTTCTCCGATCTCTTTCTTACACAAGATCATCTCAGTGGTATTGTACTTCGATGAGTAGCCATGTGTCCTCCGATCTCTTTCTTACACAAGATCATCTCAGTGGTATTGTACTTCGATGAGTAGCCATGTGTCCTCCAATCTCTTTCTTACACAGGATCATCTCAGTGGTATTGTACTTCGATGAGTAGCCATGTGTTCTCCGATCTCTTTCTTACACAGGATCATCTCAGTGGTATTGTACTTCGATGAGTAGCCATGTGTCCTCCGATCTCTTTCTTACACAAGATCATCTCAGTGGTATTGTACTTCGATGAGTAGCCATGTGTCCTCCAATCTCTTTCTTACACAGGATCATCTCAGTGGTAGTGTACTTCGATGAGTAGCCATGTGTTCTCCGATCTCTTTCTTACACAAGATCATCTCAGTGGTAGTGTACTTCGATGAGTAGCCATGTGTCCTCCGATCTCTTTCTTACACAAGATCATCTCAGTGGTAGTGTACTTCTATGAGTAGCCATGTGTTCTCCGATCTCTTTCTTACACAGGATCATCTCAGTGGTAGTGTACTTCGATGAGTAGCCATGTGTCCTCCGATCTCTTTCTTACACAAGATCATCTCAGTGGTAGTGTGACTTCGATGAGTAGCCATGTGTCCTCCGATCTCTTTCTTACACAAGATCATCTCAGTGGTATTGTACTTCAATGAGTAGCCATGTGTCCTCGATCTCTTCTTACACAAGATCATCTCAGTGGTATTGTACTTCGATGAGTAGCCATGTGTCCTCCGATCTCTTTCTTACACAAGATCATCTCAGTGGTATTGTACTTCGATGAGTAGCCATGTGTCCTCCAATCTCTTTCTTACACAGGATCATCTCAGTGGTAGTGTACTTCGATGAGTAGCCATGTGTTCTCCGATCTCTTTCTTACACAAGATCATCTCAGTGGTATTGTACTTCGATGAGTAGCCATGTGTCCTCCGATCTCTTTCTTACACAAGATCATCTCAGTGGTATTGTACTTCGATGAGTAGCCATGTGTCCTCCAATCTCTTTCTTACACAGGATCATCTCAGTGGTATTGTACTTCGATGAGTAGCCATGTGTTCTCCGATCTCTTTCTTACACAAGATCATCTCAGTGGTATTGTACTTCGATGAGTAGCCATGTGTCCTCCGATCTCTTTCTTACACAAGATCATCTCAGTGGTATTGTACTTCGATGAGTAGCCATGTGTTCTCCGATCTCTTTCTTACACAGGATCATCTCAGTGGTAGTGTACTTCGATGAGTAGCCATGTGTTCTCCGATCTCTTTCTTACACAGGATCATCTCAGTGGTAGTGTACTTCGATGAGTAGCCATGTGTCCTCCGATCTCTTTCTTACACAAGATCATCTCAGTGGTAGTGTACTTCGATGAGTAGCCATGTGTTCTCCGATCTCTTTCTTACACAAGATCATCTCAGTGGTGTCTTCGATGAGTAGCCATGTGTTCTCCGATCTCTTTCTTACACAAGATCATCTCAGTGGTATTGTACTTCGATGAGTAGCCATGTGTCCTCCGATCTCTTTCTTACACAGGATCATCTCAGTGGTATTGTACTTCGATGAGTAGCCATGTGTCCTCCAATCTCTTTCTTACACAAGATCATCTCAGTGGTAGTGTACTTCGATGAGTAGCCATGTGTTCTCCGATCTCTTTCTTACACAAGATCATCTCAGTGGTAGTGTACTTCGATGAGTAGCCATGTGTCCTCCGATCTCTTTCTTACACAAGATCATCTCAGTGGTAGTGTACTTCTATGAGTAGCCATGTGTTCTCCGATCTCTTTCTTACACAAGATCATCTCAGTGGTAGTGTACTTCGATGAGTAGCCATGTGTCCTCCGATCTCTTTCTTACACAAGATCATCTCAGTGGTATTGTACTTCGATGAGTAGCCAAGTGTCCTCCAATCTCTTTCTTACACAAGATCATCTCAGTGGTATTGTACTTCAATGAGTAGCCATGTGTCCTCCGATCTCTTTCTTACACAAGATCATCTCAGTGGTATTGTACTTCGATGAGTAGCCATGTGTCCTCCGATCTCTTTCTTACACAAGATCATCTCAGTGGTATTGTACTTCGATGAGTAGCCATGTGTCCTCCAATCTCTTTCTTACACAGGATCATCTCAGTGTAGTGTACTTGAGAGTAGTGTCTCCGATCTCTTTCAGCAAAGATCACTCAGTGTATTGTATCGATAGTACCATGTTCCTCGATCTTTCTTACACAAGATCATCTCAGTGGTATTGTACTTCGATGAGTAGCCATGTGTCCTCCAATCTCTTTCTTACACAGGATCATCTCAGTGGTATTGTACTTCGATGAGTAGCCATGTGTTCTCCGATCTCTTCA
This sequence comes from Arion vulgaris, assembly GCA_020796225.1. Lineage (NCBI taxonomy): Eukaryota > Metazoa > Mollusca > Gastropoda > Stylommatophora > Arionidae > Arion > Arion vulgaris. The sequence goes on along the minus strand of CM036761.1, from coordinate 59,268,485 downwards.
CAGATCATCTTAGTGGTCATTGACTTCGTAGAGATTGTTCTCCATCTCTCTACAGGATCATCTCAGTGGTAGTGTACTTCGATGAGTAGCCATGTGTTCTCCGATCTCTTTCTTACACAGGATCATCTCAGTGGTATTGTACTTCGATGAGTAGCCATGTGTCCTCCGATCTCTTTCTTACACAGGATCATCTCAGTGGTAGTGTACTTCGATGAGTAGCCATGTGTTCTCCGATCTCTTTCTTACACAGGATCATCTCAGTGGTATTGTACTTCGATGAGTAGCCATGTGTCCTCCGATCTCTTTCTTACACAAGATCATCTCAGTGGTATTGTACTTCGATGAGTAGCCATGTGTTCTCCGATCTCTTTCTTACACAAGATCATCTCAGTGGTATTGTACTTCGATGAGTAGCCATGTGTCCTCCGATCTCTTTCTTACACAAGATCATCTCAGTGGTATTGTACTTCGATGAGTAGCCATGTGTTCTCCGATCTCTTTCTTACACAAGATCATCTCAGTGGTATTGTACTTCGATGAGTAGCCATGTGTCCTCCGATCTCTTTCTTACACAAGATCATCTCAGTGGTATTGTACTTCGATGAGTAGCCATGTGTTCTCCGATCTCTTTCTTACACAAGATCATCTCAGTGGTATTGTACTTCGATGAGTAGCCATATGTTCTCCGATCTCTTTCTTACACAAGATCATCTCAGTGGTAGTGTACTTCGATGAGTAGCCATGTGTTCTCCGATCTCTTTCTTACACAAGATCATCTCAGTGGTAGTGTACTTCGATGAGTAGCCATGTGTTCTCCGATCTCTTTCTTACACAAGATCATCTCAGTGGTAGTGTACTTCGATGAGTAGCCATGTGTTCTCCGATCTCTTTCTTACACAAGATCATCTCAGTGGTAGTGTACTTCGATGAGTAGCCATGTGTTCTCCGATCTCTTTCTTACACAAGATCATCTCAGTGGTATTGTACTTCGATGAGTAGCCATGTGTTCTCCGATCTCTTTCTTACACAAGATCATCTCAGTGGTAGTGTACTTCGATGAGTAGCCATGTGTTCTCCGATCTCTTTCTTACACAAGATCATCTCAGTGGTATTGTACTTCGATGAGTAGCCATGTGTTCTCCGATCTCTTTCTTACACAGGATCATCTCAGTGGTAGTGTACTTCGATGAGTAGCCATGTGTTCTCCGACTTTCTACAAGATATCTCATGTATGTACTTAATAGCCAGTTCCAGATCTTTCTTACAGATCATCTAGGTAGTGTACTTCGATGAGTAGCCATGTGTTCTCCGATCTCTTTCTTACACAAGATCATCTCAGTGGTAGTGTACTTCGATGAGTAGCCATGTGTTCTCCGATCTCTTTCTTACACAAGATCATCTCAGTGGTAGTGTACTTCGATGAGTAGCCATGTGTCCTCCGATCTCTTTCTTACACAGGATCATCTCAGTGGTAGTGTACTTCGATGAGTAGCCATGTGTTCTCCGATCTCTTTCTTACACAAGATCATCTCAGTGGTAGTGTACTTCGATGAGTAGCCATGTGTCCTCCGATCTCTTTCTTACACAGGATCATCTCAGTGGTATTGTACTTCGATGAGTAGCCATGTGTCTCTCGATCTCTTTCTTACAAGATCATCTCAGTGGTAGTGTACTTCGATGAGTAGCCATGTGTTCTCCGATCTCTTTCTTACACAAGATCATCTCAGTGGTATTGTACTTCGATGAGTAGCCATGTGTCCTCCGATCTCTTTCTTACACAAGATCATCTCAGTGGTATTGTACTTCGATGAGTAGCCATGTGTTCTCCGATCTCTTTCTTACACAGGATCATCTCAGTGGTATTGTACTTCGATGAGTAGCCATGTGTTCTCCGATCTCTTTCTTACACAAGATCATCTCAGTGGTAGTGTACTTCGATGAGTAGCCATGTGTTCTCCGATCTCTTTCTTACACAAGATCATCTCAGTGGTAGTGTACTTCGATGAGTAGCCATGTGTTCTCCGATCTCTTTCTTACACAGGATCATCTCAGTGGTATTGTACTTCGATGAGTAGCCATGTGTTCTCCGATCTCTTTCTTACACAAGATCATCTCAGTGGTAGTGTACTTCGATGAGTAGCCATGTGTTCTCCGATCTCTTTCTTACACAAGATCATCTCAGTGGTATTGTACTTCGATGAGTAGCCATGTGTCCTCCGATCTCTTTCTTACACAAGATCATCTCAGTGGTATTGTACTTCGATGAGTAGCCATGTGTCCTCCGATCTCTTTCTTACACAGGATCATCTCAGTGGTATTGTACTTCGATGAGTAGCCATGTGTCCTCCGATCTCTTTCTTACACAAGATCATCTCAGTGGTATTGTACTTCGATGAGTAGCCATGTGTCCTCCGATCTCTTTCTTACACAAGATCATCTCAGTGGTATTGTACTTCGATGAGTAGCCATGTGTCCTCCGATCTCTTTCTTACACAAGATCATCTCAGTGGTATTGTACTTCGATGAGTAGCCATGTGTCCTCCGATCTCTTTCTTACACAAGATCATCTCAGTGGTATTGTACTTCGATGAGTAGCCATGTGTCTCAATCCTTTCAGATATCCAGTGGTATGTACTGATATAGCTGCTGATCTTTTTTACACAGATCATCTCAGGAGTATCTTTGTACTTCATGATGAAGTAGCCATGTGTCCTCCGATCTCTTTCTTACACAGGATCATCTCAGTGGTATTGTACTTCGATGAGTAGCCATGTGTCCTCCGATCTCTTTCTTACACAGGATCATCTCAGTGGTATTGTACTTCGATGAGTAGCCATGTGTCCTCCGATCTCTTTCTTACACAAGATCATCTCAGTGGTAGTGTACTTCGATGAGTAGCCATGTGTTCTCCGATCTCTTTCTTACACAAGATCATCTCAGTGGTATTGTACTTCGATGAGTAGCCATGTGTCCTCCGATCTCTTTCTTACACAAGATCATCTCAGTGGTAGTGTACTTCGATGAGTAGCCATGTGTCCTCCGATCTCTTTCTTACACAGGATCATCTCAGTGGTAGTGTACTTCGATGAGTAGCCATGTGTTCTCCGATCTCTTTCTTACACAAGATCATCTCAGTGGATGTGTACTTCGATGAGTAGCCATGTGTCCTCCGATCTCTTTCTTACACAAGATCATCTCAGTGGTATTGTACTTCGATGAGTAGCCATGTGTTCTCCGATCTCTTTCTTACACAGGATCATCTCAGTGGTAGTGTACTTCGATGAGTAGCCATGTGTTCTCCGATCTCTTTCTTACACAAGATCATCTCAGTGGTAGTGTACTTCGATGAGTAGCCATGTGTTCTCCGATCTCTTTCTTACACAAGATCATCTCAGTGGTAGTGTACTTCGATGAGTAGCCATGTGTTCTCCGATCTCTTTCTTACACAAGATCATCTCAGTGGTATTGTACTTCGATGAGTAGCCATGTGTCCTCCGATCTCTTTCTTACACAAGATCATCTCAGTGGTAGTGTACTTCGATGAGTAGCCATGTGTTCTCCGATCTCTTTCTTACACAAGATCATCTCAGTGGTAGTGTACTTCGATGAGTAGCCATGTGTTCTCCGATCTCTTTCTTACACAGGATCATCTCAGTGGTAGTGTACTTCGATGAGTAGCCATGTGTTCTCCGATCTCTTTCTTACACAAGATCATCTCAGTGGTAGTGTACTTCGATGAGTAGCCATGTGTCCTCCGATCTCTTTCTTACACAAGATCATCTCAGTGGTATTGTACTTCGATGAGTAGCCATGTGTTCTCCAATCTCTTTCTTACACAAGATCATCTCAGTGGTATTGTACTTCAATGAGTAGCCATGTGTCCTCCGATCTCTTTCTTACACAAGATCATCTCAGTGGTAGTGTACTTCGAAGAGTAGCCATGTGTTCTCCGATCTCTTTCTTACACAAGATCATCTCAGTGGTATTGTACTTCGATGAGTAGCCATGTGTTCTCCGATCTCTTTCTTACACAAGATCATCTCAGTGGTATTGTACTTCGATGAGTAGCCATGTGTTCTCCGATCTCTTTCTTACACAAGATCATCTCAGTGGTAGTGTACTTCTATGAGTAGCCATGTGTTCTCCGATCTCTTTCTTACACAAGATCATCTCAGTGGTAGTGTACTTCGATGAGTAGCCATGTGTTCCTCCGATCTCTTCTTACCAAGATCACTCAGTGTATTTGTACTTCGAGTGAAGTAGCCATGTGTTCCTCGATCTCATTTTCTTACACAGATCATCTCAGTGGTATTGTACTTCGATGAGTAGCCATGTGTCCTCCGATCTCTTTCTTACACAAGATCATCTCAGTGGTATTGTACTTCGATGAGTAGCCATGTGTTCTCCGATCTCTTTCTTACACAGGATCATCTCAGTGGTATTGTACTTCGATGAGTAGCCATGTGTTCTCCGATCTCTTTCTTACACAAGATCATCTCAGTGGTATTGTACTTCGATGAGTAGCCATGTGTTCTCCGATCTCTTTCTTACACAAGATCATCTCAGTGGTATTGTACTTCGATGAGTAGCCATGTGTTCTCCGATCTCTTTCTTACACAGGATCATCTCAGTGGTATTGTACTTCGATGAGTAGCCATGTGTTCTCCGATCTCTTTCTTACACAAGATCATCTCAGTGGTAGTGTACTTCGATGAGTAGCCATGTGTTCTCCGATCTCTTTCTTACACAAGATCATCTCAGTGGTATTGTACTTCGATGAGTAGCCATGTGTTCTCCGATCTCTTTCTTACACAGATCATCTCAGTGTAGTTTCATGATAGCCATTGTTCTCGATCTCTTTCACACAAGATCATCTCAGTGGTATGTACTTCGATGAGTAGCCATGTGTTCTCCGATCTCTTTCTTACACAAGATCATCTCAGTGGTATTGTACTTCAATGAGTAGCCATGTGTCCTCCGATCTCTTTCTTACACAGGATCATCTCAGTGGTATTGTACTTCGATGAGTAGCCATGTGTTCTCCGATCTCTTTCTTACACAAGATCATCTCAGTGGTATTGTACTTCGATGAGTAGCCATGTGTTCTCCGATCTCTTTCTTACACAGGATCATCTCAGTGGTATTGTACTTCGATGAGTAGCCATGTGTCCTCCGATCTCTTTCTTACACAAGATCATCTCAGTGGTAGTGTACTTCGATGAGTAGCCATGTGTCCTCCGATCTCTTTCTTACACAGGATCATCTCAGTGGTATTGTACTTCGATGAGTAGCCATGTGTTCTCCGATCTCTTTCTTACACAAGATCATCTCAGTGGTATTGTACTTCGATGAGTGTCCTATGTTCTCCGATCTCTTCTCTTACCAGATCATCTCAGTGGTAGTGTACTTCGATGAGTAGCCATGTGTTCTCCGATCTCTTTCTTACACAGGATCATCTCAGTGGTAGTGTACTTCGATGAGTAGCCATGTGTTCTCCGATCTCTTCTTACCAAGATCATCTCAGTGGTAGTGTACTTCGATGAGTAGCCATGTGTCCTCCGATCTCTTTCTTACACAAGATCATCTCAGTGGTATTGTACTTCGATGAGTAGCCATGTGTTCTCCGATCTCTTTCTTACACAGGATCATCTCAGTGGTATTGTACTTCGATGAGTAGCCATGTGTCCTCCGATCTCTTTCTTACACAGGATCATCTCAGTGGTATTGTACTTCGATGAGTAGCCATGTGTCCTCCGATCTCTTTCTTACACAGGATCATCTCAGTGGTATTGTACTTCGATGAGTAGCCATGTGTTCTCCGATCTCTTTCTTACACAAGATCATCTCAGTGGTATTGTACTTCGATGAGTAGCCATGTGTTCTCCGATCTCTTTCTTACACAAGATCATCTCAGTGGTATTGTACTTCGATGAGTAGCCATGTGTTCTCCGATCTCTTTCTTACACAGGATCATCTCAGTGGTAGTGTACTTCGATGAGTAGCCATGTGTTCTCCGATCTCTTTCTTACACAGGATCATCTCAGTGGTAGTGTACTTCGATGAGTAGCCATGTGTTCTCCGATCTCTTTCTTACACAGGATCATCTCAGTGGTATTGTACTTCGATGAGTAGCCATGTGTTCTCCGATCTCTTTCTTACACAAGATCATCTCAGTGGTATTGTACTTCGATGAGTAGCCATGTGTTCTCCGATCTCTTTCTTACACAAGATCATCTCAGTGGTATTGTACTTCGATGAGTAGCCATGTGTTCTCCGATCTCTTTCTTACACAAGATCATCTCAGTGGTATTGTACTTCGATGAGTAGCCATGTGTTCTCCGATCTCTTTCTTACACAGGATCATCTCAGTGGTATTGTACTTCAATGAGTAGCCATGTGTTCTCCGATCTCTTTCTTACACAAGATCATCTCAGTGGTATTGTACTTCGATGAGTAGCCATGTGTTCTCCGATCTCTTTCTTACACAAGATCATCTCAGTGGTATTGTACTTCGATGAGTAGCCATGTGTCCTCCGATCTCTTTCTTACACAGGATCATCTCAGTGGTATTGTACTTCGATGAGTAGCATGTGTCTCCGATCTCTTTCTTACACAAGATCATCTCAGTGGTATTGTACTTCGATGAGTAGCCATGTGTTCTCCGATCTCTTTCTTACACAAGATCATCTCAGTGGTAGTGTACTTCGATGAGTAGCCATGTGTTCTCCGATCTCTTTCTTACACAGGATCATCTCAGTGGTATTGTACTTCGATGAGTAGCCATGTGTTCTCCGATCTCTTTCTTACACAGGATCATCTCAGTGGTATTGTACTTCGATGAGTAGCCATGTGTTCTCCGATCTCTTTCTTACACAAGATCATCTCAGTGGTAGTGTACTTCGATGAGTAGCCATGTGTTCTCCGATCTCTTTCTTACACAGGATCATCTCAGTGGTAGTGTACTTCGATGAGTAGCCATGTGTTCTCCGATCTCTTTCTTACACAAGATCATCTCAGTGGTAGTGTACTTCGATGAGTAGCCATGTGTTCTCCGATCTCTTTCTTACACAAGATCATCTCAGTGGTAGTGTACTTCGATGAGTAGCCATGTGTTCTCCGATCTCTTTCTTACACAGGATCATCTCAGTGGTATTGTACTTCGATGAGTAGCCATGTGTCCTCCGATCTCTTTCTTACACAGGATCATCTCAGTGGTATTGTACTTCGATGAGTAGCCATGTGTCTCCATCTCTTTCTTACACAAGATCATCTCAGTGGTAGTGTACTTCGATGAGTAGCCATGTGTCCTCCGATCTCTTTCTTACACAAGATCATCTCAGTGGTATTGTACTTCGATGAGTAGCCATGTGTTCTCCGATCTCTTTCTTACACAGGATCATCTCAGTGGTATTGTACTTCGATGAGTAGCCATGTGTTCTCCGATCTCTTTCTTACACAGGATCATCTCAGTGGTAGTGTACTTCGATGAGTAGCCATGTGTTCTCCGATCTCTTTCTTACACAGGATCATCTCAGTGGTAGTGTACTTCGATGAGTAGCCATGTGTTCTCCAATCTCTTTCTTACACAGGATCATCTCAGTGGTAGTGTACTTCGATGAGTAGCCATGTGTTCTCCAATCTCTTTCTTACACAGGATCATCTCAGTGGTAGTGTACTTCGATGAGTAGCCATGTGTTCTCCAATCTCTTTCTTACACAGGATCATCTCAGTGGTATTGTACTTCGATGAGTAGCCATGTGTTCTCCGATCTCTTTCTTACACAGGATCATCTCAGTGGTAGTGTACTTCGATGAGTAGCCATGTGTTCTCCGATCTCTTTCTTACACAGGATCATCTCAGTGGTAGTGTACTTCGATGAGTAGCCATGTGTCCTCCGATCTCTTTCTTACACAGGATCATCTCAGTGGTAGTGTACTTCGATGAGTAGCCATGTGTTCTCCGATCTCTTTCTTACACAAGATCATCTCAGTGGTAGTGTACTTCGATGAGTAGCCATGTGTTCTCCGATCTCTTTCTTACACAGGATCATCTCAGTGGTAGTGTACTTCGATGAGTAGCCATGTGTTCTCCGATCTCTTTCTTACACAAGATCATCTCAGTGGTAGTGTACTTCGATGAGTAGCCATGTGTTCTCCAATCTCTTTCTTACACAGGATCATCTCAGTGGTAGTGTACTTCGATGAGTAGCCATGTGTTCTCCAATCTCTTTCTTACACAGGATCATCTCAGTGGTAGTGTACTTCGATGAGTAGCCATGTGTTCTCCAATCTCTTTCTTACACAGGATCATCTCAGTGGTAGTGTACTTCGATGAGTAGCCATGTGTTCTCCGATCTCTTTCTTACACAGGATCATCTCAGTGGTAGTTACTTCGATGTAGCCATGTGTCTCGATCTCTTTTTACACAGATCATCTCATGTAGTGTACTTGATGAGTACATGTGTTCTCGATCTCTTTCTTACAGGATCATCTCAGTGGTATGTACTTCGATGGTAGCCATGTGTTCTCCGATCTTTCTTACAAGATCATCTCAGTGGTAGTGTACTTCGATGAGTACCATTTCTCATCCTTCTACAGACATCCAGTGGTGTGTCTGATGTCTGTTCTAATCTCTTTCTTACACAGGATCATCTCAGTGGTGTATACTTCGATGAGTAGCCATGTGTTCTCCAATCTCTTTCTTACACAGGATCATCTCAGTGTTTTTCGATGAGTACCATTGTTCTCAGTCTCTTTCTTCAAGATCATCTCGTTACTGTGGTACATGTATCTCGATCTCTTTCTTAGAATCTCCAGTGGCATTGTCTTCTGGTGACATGTTCTCGTCTTTTCTAGAAATATTCGTGTAGTGTACTCGATGAGCCATGTTTCTCGATCCTTTCTTACAAGATCATCTCAACGTGGTGTTACTTCGTAGAGTAGCATGTTTCTCATCTTTCTTCAAGGATCATCTCAGTGTACTTGTACTGATGTAGTACCGAGTTCTCAGATCTCTTTCTTAACAGGATACATCTTCTGATATTGTTCTTCTTTAATCTTTCTAGATCTTTCATGAATCTTTCCATGTCAGATCCATTTCTAACCGACATTTTCTGTATGTGATCTAAGCCTAGAGTTTGTACTTGCTAGTTATGCACCTCAAGTGAGGCCAAGCATTTGATCTTCTCACCTTTTTGATTTACTAAAGGTACTTTCTAAGCCCTCCTCAGTCCTTTGTATGCCATAGTACTTGCACTATTTTCTCCTTGGGACCCGTTTGACATTCGGTTCGTGAAATTAGAATTTGCTAGCTCCTGTCCAGAATGAAGCACACTTCTAGAACACTGGTGAAAGCATATTGTTTTCTACGAATTGTATTCTTACATCTCTAAGCAATCTTCTGGAATGTGAATCTTTCAATGTAATCTTTCTATGTAATCTTTCTAATGTCAATCTTTCTAATAATCTTTCTAATGTAATCTTTCTAAGTAATGTTTCTTTAATCTTTCTAAGTAATCTTCACATTAGTTTTACTCTTGAGTTTGTATTCCCTTTCTATGATTTTCTCATGAGTTTTTGTTGAGTCTTTCCATCCTTTCATGGTCTTTGTATGTCAAAAAACTGATTTCTAGCTTGAGCAGCATCAAGTTCTGCTGATTTGGTTCATATGAAGATGACATCTATGGTATTCTCTTACCACCATCCCATATATTGAAAAGACACTTTCCTTAACTCTTCCCTTGAAACCTTCTTTTGTTTTCCTTCTGACCTTGTCCTGAAATATCATGCTTACATCCATAGCTGCCACTGGAATGCACTCTTAGTATTTATCTTCTGTTTTCTATCAGTTCCATTTCATATTGTTTTGAGTTGTTTCAATTATTTGCAGGGTCATGTTTCCATTTACATCTCTTTTAGAGACCCTCCATTATCTACCTTATTCTGGTTGGAGGGTTTTGTGTTCTTATGATCCTTCAGGCTATGTCGGCGGAGTCTTAACTCCTAGCAGGTCTAACAAGACAAACAGACTGAAGGTGAAGGCCAGACAAAAAAGGCAGGAAACAGGATCTGGCCTCATAAGGTGACAGAGCAGAACCCACCGGTGAGTGGTAAATTCTCTGGCTGCAACCAACCCATCCCACAGCTATTGGACAAATAGCACTTGTCCTCCTCTCTCTCTCTCCCTTGAGGACATCCTTTTTCTTGTCTTTTTTTTCAACTTCTATGACACTTTCCCCGAAATATATGAGATTAAACTATAGTGTCCAGGAAGCACACTCTGCATAAAATCCTGGGTTGGTGAGCCCGGCCACAGAAGGTTGAAGTCACCTGAAGTAGGACGACTCCAGGCAAACCCGGGAGAAAATAGATCTTGTCAGCAGGGGACTGCAACTGTCTAGAGAACAAACCCCAGGAAGACAGATCTTGTCAGCAGGGGACTGCAACTGTCTAGAGAACAAACTCAAAAAATATGTCCTCAAAAACGGAATGTGTCAGCCATTATTGGCAGGGAGGAACCGACACACACGAAAGACTTAATGGCCATGGCCGTTATTATTGAACCGATATATTTAAAACTGTTGAGATTTTCTGTTTTCTCTCCGTTATATTTTGATAGCACCATTTTCTTTTCCACAGACACAATGCGTATCAGTGACAGAGATGGTCCCTTCTTGACGTCACTACTTCTTATGTTGTTACTCTACATCCCAGGGGAGGGCTGTGGACCTGGAAAAGGATCTGGCAGGAGAAGACGGCCAAGAAAACTGACTCCACTTGTATTTAAACAACATGTACCAAACGTGAGTGAAAACACCTTAGGAGCAAGTGGACTCTCGGAAGGACCAATCAAACGCAGAGATGCTAAGTTCAAGGACCTTGTTCGAAACAATAACCCGGATATAATATTTAAGGACGAAGAAGGGACTGGTGCTGATCGCATTATGACACAGGTAAGTTCAAAGTTCAAATGTCAAGGTTATCTTACTTGCTATATAAAAGTGCACCAACACTGTAGACCAGTGATTCTCTCAAGTCACCAGATTTTTGTTTTCTTCGTGTAGCTCTGTGAAACTGAGCTGAGATTCAACATCTCACAGACGATGTTCAGTTCCCGTTACAGTCAATTTCATAGTTTACTCAGCTAAAAATGGGTATCTAGACTGCCAGCTGGAGGAGGTGGTGCGGAAATCAGAATCATCGTCGGAGATATTGTGCAAGCGCTCTGTCGTTGGCAACAATCCAATGATGTGTATATCCAACTCACTGTCAATGTGACATGTCCATTTTACACCTATGAACTCGTGGTCTAATAATAAATGCAAAAGAGATTTGGAGGTACAGATTAAAGATATCACCCGAGTGGTTACCGGGGCCCAAATTTGGGGTGTAAAGAATAGAACCACTGTTACCTGCCACGCATGTCGTAAGAGGCGATTAAGGAGGTTTGGCTGAAATCGGATGCACGTGTCCGCTAGGAATGCTTATCCCGAAACAAACGCTTGCAGAAAACGGATGCACCAGGCCGTAAGGCGCATAACATGGTGCAACGACCCTCACAATGAGGAATGGGATAACAGATTCTACGGTCGCCAATCTGCCTCGGAGATTTAGCCGCGCAGTAAGAATGTCAGACCTACCATCACGAGGGTGGCCAAAACTTACTGCGGGAAGAGGTCGGCACAAACGGGAAGCAGAAATCATAGGAATTATATCCTACAGAACTGCCCCCAGTGTGCAGACTTGAGAAGAAAGAGGTGGCCCACTTACACTAGTGTCCAAGACAAACTGTATGGCGTGGCTGATAATCTGAGGCAGACGGCTGCCTTTATTAGAGAATCCGAAATCCCAATCTAGTGAGAATGCAGAAGAAGAAGATGAAAGATATTTGGAAAACAAGGAAAGAGCTGGAAGAGATAGCTAAATATATAAAGACTGGACATGAAGTGATAGAAGACCTATGCCGCCACTGATATGCCGCCACTGATATGCCGCCACTGGGGTGTACAAAAAATAGGCGTAATAGAAAGACAGAAAGAGAGAGAGAGAGAGAGACGTTGTTGCTTCTTAAATTTCATTATCAAAAATACAACATGAAAATATGAATTTCTTCTTCTTTACATTCGTTCTTTCCGACCAATTTTAATCACTCTTTGTGATATGTTTGATTTTGCCAAGAACGTGTATACGTTGCACATTTGTTTGGTAGGCCCCTAAATACATAGACTTCTACACGTTTAGGACACGTACATCCGATTTCAGCCAAAGCTCCTTACTCGCCTCTTACGACATGCATGGCAGGTAACAGTGGTTCTATTCTTTACACCCCAAATTTGGGCCCGGTAACCAATCGGTGAAAAATAGTAACTCTCTAGTTTCTGAATAGTATAAACTTTCGTTCGTTGGCTCTAACATGGCATTACTTTAATTTATCTTGATATACTTGCTTCCGGTGGCGGCATGCTCTAACTAGACATGATCTAGAAAAATATAATCTGAAAAGAAAAAAAAACCAATGACCATATCTAGTAGGGACTAGACTAGTGTAATTGAAGCTGTCAACAACAGAGAGAGAGAGAGAGATATCATTTAGATTACACCAGAAATGAACACCCAGGGTACCACCAGACAGTATTTCTTAAGACAACAGACGAAATCAATAATTCTTAGGCATTTGTACGTCCATTTCTCAACTGTCTGTATCATTACAGTCTACCGTTGTTCTTCTCAACTGTCTGTATCACTACAGACTACTGTTGTTCTTCTCAACTGTCTGTATCACTACAGTCTACCGTTGTTCTTCTCAACTGTCTGTATCACTACAGACTACTGTTGTTCTTCTCAACTGTCTGTATCACTACAGACTACTGTTGTTCTTCTCAACTGTCTGTATCACTACAGACTACTGTTGTTCTTCTCAACTGTCTGTATCACTACAGTCTACCGTTGTTCTTCTCAACTGTCTGTATCACTACAGACTACTGTTGTTCTTCTCAACTGTCTGTATCACTACAGTCTACTGTTGTTCTTCTCAACTGTCTGTATCACTACAGACTACTGTTGTTCTTCTCAACTGTCTGTATCACTACAGACTACTGTTGTTCTTCTCAACTGTCTGTATCACTACAGACTACTGTTGTTCTTCTCAACTGTCTGTATCACTACAGACTACTGCTGTTCTTCTCAACTGTCTGTATCACCACAGACTACTGTTGTTCTTGTGACTATTAATATGTTTCCATGTGTGATTTCAGGGGCGTTGTTTACATGAGATAAGAGGTGGGTCTGATAGTGAGGGCAGACTAAATAGAAACGTGTGCCAGGATATACAGACACCCAAAAATATAAGAAAGTTGGTTTGTTATCACGTGAATGATTTGAGAAATAATCAAATGTGGACAGATGAAATGTCAAAATTGCTGAGAATTATATCAATAGAATATATCTCTTGATGAAAAATGTACTTGACTTGGGAATGGATGGACGAGCAGACAAAAGTAAAATATCGATATAATTGAGAGAAAGCAAACTATACACTATAGCGCCTGTGTGTTGCCAGGGCTCGCAAGGGGGCAAAGAATAGCAACACTGCGACCTACAAGGCATATCGTAAGAGGCGACTGATGTAGGGTCTTGGGACGCTACCTTAGTAAATAAAAAGCGTGGCAGAAATCAGATTTGCTGGCCTATTTGTAGACGCATAACTGGAATGACGTACAATTTCTCTTATACTCAGATCACAAACAAATACAATTTCTCTTATACTCAGATCACATACAAATACAATTGCTCTTATACTCAGATCACATACAAATAACAAAGAGTCGTTTAACAAGTACTAGGAATAAGTCAAACAGCTCTCTGCCAGTGTCAGCAGGCGGAACAGACACCAGAGCATATCCTGCAAGACTTTCCTCTCCTGGGTGAACCGAGAAGCAACATGTGGCCACACCCAGTCGACCTGAAAACTAAGCTTTTGGAAACATGACAGACCTGAAGCTGACTGCCCAGTTTGTGGTCGCACAGTGGATTAAGCGCATGACCAGAGATTGCTGAAGAAGAAGAAGTTTAACAAGTGGTCGATATGGAGCGTTTGATGAAGAAGAATACGCCACAGAAGAAAACTAGTCAGGACAGAGATAAAGTGTCTTTGAAGAGTGATGTGAGTATCAAGAAGAAAACTAATCAGGGCAGAGATAAAGTGTCTTTGAAGAGTGATGTGAGTATCAAGAAGAAAACTAATCAGGGCAGAGATAAAGTGTCTTTGAAGAGTGATGTGAGTATCAAGAAGAGGCTGGTTTAGAAATGAGGACATAAGGAAACAATTGGGATCAACATCAGTACCGTACTTCATCAAGAAACAACAAATTCAATGGCTCAGTCACATAAACAGATTACCAACAGACAGTGCGCCTCAAATAGCAATGCTACTCCGATACAGTCTATACCAAAAAGGTCGTCCACTCAAAATGTGGATCACAGAAATACCAGAGGCAGTGAAAGGCGAAACATATAAAGCGCTCACAAAAGCCGGTTTTACTGATTTTACGCAGAGCCAACTATAAACTTATGGGCCTTCGTACTCGGGTAAGAATTATGGAAAATCAGACCCCAACTACACCACATGACCTCGAATTCCAGTATTGCTGTATATAGATGAATTCATTTTAAACTCAACACAAAATGCTAAATCGAAGTTATATTATCCAACAAATTAAGTTTAACAATAAGGAATATCAATATTATGAATATTTCTCACCAATAAATAACCATAGACTCACAGAATTAAGTAAAATTGCAAAAAGCTTGCAGTGTTCTATCAAACATCTATATTTTTCGGCCCCCTTTTATGATCTAGGTCAGGGAACACCCACTCAGTTGTCTGACCTATTTATCTAGTGTTGGCTGTGGTTTACGATTATACCCTTCCTTTGCGTTCCCTGGCCTAGACTGGTGAACCAATTTTTATCATGAATTTTACTGTTGTTTTTTGGACTCCGTTTCACCGTACAGCTTTTCGCGAAGCTCTGTGTGTTGTGGCCAGTACTCTTTCCTTATACCTGCTAAACGTTGACAGTCTTGCAAGACGTGTTCTGCCGTCATGTCTGCCATATTGCAGGGGCACAGGCTAGTTGTGCCTATTTTAAATTTATGGAACATGTGTTTACGAGTATACGTTATGCTTGGGAACCACTGAAGGGCAGCAGTAACGGTCTCAACCTCCTCCTCAGAATGGACATAATTGTCATGTATGCTCTGCTTAGTTTTGCAACGACATAATGAGTGTAATCTATGATATAAACAAGTATTGTACTGAACGATTAGATAATCGGGGATCAAACACAAGTGTCTTCTAGTAGATGTGGGAGTATCAGTAGATACGACTATCGGCTCCCCTGAAATACTAATATGTTCAAATGCGTGACGATTAAGATTAGAAAAAGTTGTTAGAAATTATAGCGAGGGGATCTTCTTCTTCTTCTGCGTTCGTCCGATATGAATTTGGGCGCAGTCAGGGCGCCAGGTATCAGGCATCTGACTTACTTTTGCGTGAATGCCTGCTTTCTTTCGAGGGATGATAAACGCAAATAAACAAGAGTTTGAGCATACAAAAATGAAACGGTTAATGAAGACAGGCAGATTACAAATACAACCAGGACTGAAGAAGACGGAGTATGTTAGCTACGGCGGAGATAATAGGCTACGGGATGTTGACACATGCGCAAACACAGAAATACGATCACGTGACAGTCAAATCTATCATTATGGCGTCGCTCATAACAGCAACAACACGCGAAAACATAGGAACTCCCTGTCGTGAAATTGACTGGTACCTCTACTAACTTAACATCAGGAGCAAAGAAAAGTAACGTAACTAACAAAACTCCATGCCAGCTCAGTGATCTATTGAAATGGGGACGGAAAAACAAACACATTAAAAGAATTATAAGAAGATTTATAATGATATTGCATGAGAAATCAGAATCCATTTACATATTCCTCTACGCTCCTCATGGAGCATAGGGCTTCAATAGTTGCTCGTCACTTTCCCGGTCTCTGTTTTCTTTCAGGCCTCCCAGGATAGCTGAGCACTCTTCAATTCCACAAGAAGACGTCGTCTCCACGTCTGTTTAGGATGCCCCTTTTTCCATTTGCCTTGTGGATTCCACTCAAGTACTTGTCTAGTGACACTGGACTGTGTCTTCCATAGGGTTTGCCAGACCCACCACCATTTTCTCATCTGAACCTGGGTCGTCATGGGTTCCTGTTCTGTTCTTATCCACAAGTCTGTGTTTGCAACTCCGTCATACCATCTCAGTCTGAGAATACGCCGATGACATCCGTTGACCAAAATCTGTGTTTGTAACTCTGTCATACCATCTCAGTCTGAGAATACGCCGAAGACATCCGTTGACCAAAGTCTGTGTTTGCAACTCTGTTATATCATCTCAGTCTGAGAATCCGCCGAAGACATCCGTTGACCAAAGTCTGAATCTTATTTGCATTTAACTTGGTGACTCGCCACGTTTCTGAGTCATACAGCAACACAGATTTCACATTTGAGCTGAATATCCTGAGCTTTGTTTTAGTGGAGATGGCAGCAGATTTCCATACTGTGTGCAGGAGATCACAGGCTTCTCTCACTTTCCAATTCCTGACATTAATGTTTTCCTCGGTATCTCCAGACTTGCTGATCTTGCTTCCAAGGTAGACAAATTCACCACCATCTTCTATATCCCTTCCCTCAATCAATATTGGGTCTTGTTGTATGTTGTTGCTTCGCAGTACTACTGTCTTATCTTGGCTAAATCATAATGTGCATACAATAAATAAATCTAGGGGTCACGCAAATGTTTTCCATCCGGAGTTATGTGTCCTTCTTTTACTTCTTCTTCTTCGAACGCCCCATATCGATCACTTGTTAACCACTCTATTTGATATGTATGTGATCCGAGCCTGAGAACGATTGTACGTCGTGTAAGTGATGCGCCAACAAGTAGGCCAGTATATCCGATTTCTGCGACGCTTTGTATTTACTAGGTAACTTCCTAGGCCTCTACCTCAGTCGCCTCTTACGACATGCCATGTAGGTCGCAGTGTTACTATTATTTGCTCTCCATGCAAGCTCCGGCAACACACGAGAGATGTGCTCTTCCATGAGAGATGTGCTCTTCCATGAGAGATGTGCTCTTCCATGAGAGATGTGCTCTTCCATGAGAGATGTGCTCTTCAAACAAAAAGGTTCAAAAATAATGAAAGAAGAAATATGTACAAGTATAAACAACCTCAATTCCAGCATCAAATATCTTTGAATTCTGATAGCATTGCACGGCACATGTTGATGATTACTTCAACCACCACTCATTAACTGGTTTTGTACATTCTATTCTTGGCTAGCGCTGTAAGGATAAACTCAATGCGTTGTCTATCTCTGTCTTGAACCTGTGGCCAGGAGTCAAGCTTCGGGTGACAGAAGCTTGGGATGAGAATGAGATGCATGCAGAGAACTCACTACACTACGAAGGTAGAGCTGTGGATATAACTACATCAGACAGGTGAGAGAGTGCTAGAGATCATGTAAGTACCTAAAACAGGTGAGAGAGTGGTAGAGAACATATGGCTAGCTGAGACAGGTGAGTGAGAGAGTGAAAGATCTAAGACCTAAGACATGTGAGTGAGAGAGGGAAGAACCTAATACAGGTGAGTGAGAGAGGGAAAGACCTAAAATAGGTGAGTGAGAGAGGGAAAGACCTAAGACTGGTGAGTTGGAGGGTGAAGGACATAAGACAGGTGTGTGAGAGAGGGATTGACCTAAGACAGGTGAGTGAGAGAGTGAAATACCTAAGACAGGTGAGTGAGAGAGTGAAAGACCTAAGACAGGTGAGTGGGAAAGTGAAAGGCCTAAGACAGGTGAGTGAGTGAGGGAAAGACCTAATACAGGTGAGTGAGAGAGTGAAAGACCTAGGACAGGTGAGTTGGAGGGTAAACTACATAAGACAGGTGAGTTGGAGGATGAAGGACATAAGACTGAGGTAGGGGTGAGTGAGTGTTAAAGAACATATTGTTACAATGTAGCATAGTGTCAGTACTGATTGGTCATATAGGTGGCCGTCTGAGCTGGCTCATGTCAAACCAAACACAATAAATTTGAGTTATTCTGTTTTTGGCCCAGAGATCGTTCCAAGTATGGCATGCTGGCCAGGTTAGCTGTTGAGGCCGGATTTGATTGGGTGTATTACGAAACGAGAGGCCAAATTCACTGCTCGGTCAAATCAGGTATGGAATTCTTGTTTTGTTTTCAATGTTTGTTCGTTTGGCTTGTAATGTGGGTAAATTACAGTAGTTGACACATGAATAGGTAGTGCAGCGTTGTCCTAAGCGGCTCTCGTGTTGTACACTAATGGACCCTATTTTACTCCCCGGCTCTCGTGTTGTACACTACTGGACCCTATTTTACTCCACGGTTCTCGTGTTGTACATTGCTGGACCCTATTTTACTCCACGGTTCTCGTGTTGTACATTGCTGGACCCTATTTTACTCCACGGTTCTCGTGTTGTACATTGCTGGACCCTATTTTACTCCACGGTTCTCGTGTTGTACATTGCTGGGCTCTATTTTACTCCACGGTTCTCGTGTTGTACATTGCTGGGCTCTATTTTAATCCCTCGACTTTAGCGTTAATCAGAATTGTTTGTTTAGTCGTCGGATCATCATCATCATCACTGCACGTCGAACAGAATTGCAAAATAACAAAGTATTTATGAATAGCAGAATTTTTCAACTTTTTTTTCGTAGCACTCCCACAAACACGACCTTTTTACTATTGAAATCTAGTTTTCTCCTGAAAAATTGCATATGTTATTCGGTTCAGATTCTTCTTCTTCTTCTTTGCGTTCGTTCTTTACGACCAATTTTAAACACTCTTTGTGATATGTTTGATCTTTGCCAAGAACGCGTGTATACGTTGCACATTGGTTTGGTAGGCACCTAAACGCATAGACTTCTACACGTTTAGGACATGTGCATCCGACTTCAGCCAAATCTCCTTAGTCGCCTCTTACGACATGCATGGCAGGTAACAGTGGTTCAATTCTTTACACGCCAAATTTGGGCCCCTGTAACCACTCGGGCGAGGTTCGGATTCGAATCTACAACCTTCAGAACGTCAGGCGTTTTAACTACTTGGCCATAGAGATCATCTAATATATGAAATGATACGATATCATCAAATGACTGATTGATTGAACGATATTATCATTACACTTTGTTGAATAACAATGTGGACTATTATATATTTCTTGCACTGGACGATCTCAGTGACAGTGCATGAACTCTGTAGCGCTGGCGAGGCTCCCTGATGCATTTTATACGATAGTGAAATTTATCGGAATTATATTTTTAATTTGCAATAATAACTTGACTCATTATGCCAGTAGTTCGATGTTGATCACTAAGTCTAATTCTAAATCCGGGTTCTTCATCATCATCATCATCAAGTAGCTGGTCGCTTCCGAAACTTGGTTCTCATGACAGCAGTCCTGAAAAACTCTGTTCTGTGTAAGTTGACCGGCATCAGCAGCAGTCATTCTCATATCGGTAATCACATATTGCTCCCATCGTCTTCAGTGTCTCCCTCTCATTCTTCTTCCATTCCATACCATTCCCTAAAATATTATCTCTCTATGCACTCATGTCGTTTGATGTGCAAGCACTTTATGTACACCTGGAGACGGGAATTGGAGACGGAATGCAAGAAAATGGGAAGAGAGTGGAGAGATCTGGAAAGGATGGTCATTTATAGGCGGGCTTGGAAGGCCTTGGTTGCAGGACCTAGGCTCCCTAGGCGGGCTTGGAGGGCCTTGGTTGCGGACCTAGGCGGGCTTGGAAGGCCTTGGTTGCGGACCTAGGCGGGCTTGGAAGGCCTTGGTTGCGGACCTAGGCGGGCTTGAAGGCCTTGTTGCGGACCTATGCTTCCTATGAGCGAAGGGAAGAAGAAGAAGAAGATTATGTTTTACTGCAGTCTCCCTGACATCTGGTGACGTTTAGAAGTTTTGTAATGTCAGCATTCTCTTGGGTAAAGAACTACTTAACAACACACTTTTCAAAATTCTTACAACGACTTTCATACCTCTACAGCATCATCAAATCGCATGGTCTCATTATAGATCAATAGAGCGTATTCATTTGTTTCCGAATTATTCCAACTTTTTTATCACACTAATTAGAATACTACCCAAGAGCCAAGAAAATTGGTTCCGTTTCCTGTGCTGCAAGAACGAAACGGAAACTGAAATTAGGTCGCCGGATCGGGAAAGGGAAATAAGTCCTACTTCCTCGTCTGGTTCAAGACTTTAGATTAGGGACCATTTCATTAAGTGTTATTAGTGCCAGCGTCTTCAACCGTATGCTACTTGGCGGATACAGAAGACGGTAATTTCATTGTCTGGTTTTGTCACTGTCTGTTCCTTGTGTATTTAGTTATTTTTAATTTTGTTTTATTATTTCTCTTCACTGTCTAGTAGTCGAAACACGTAAAAACAAAGTACTGTAGTTTTACCAAATACAATAACAATAGACAGCAACATTTTGATCAAAAGGCCTTCATCAAGCAAAGAATACAACAGAAGTGAAGAATTGCACTTCTTTTACAGAACACTACATATAGGATACAACAATAAATTCATAACGGCCTAAATATGAAAATCGGTGACTAAAAACGAATAACGAAATAAATGAAAAAAAAACTAGAAGTGGAAAAAGAAGATAAACAATACAAATCAAATATATATATAACATATATACATTTAACATATACACATATAGAATATGGAACATGAGAAGAGAAAGTACTAAGAAGTATAGGAATGTAGTGTGTTAAGTCCATGAGGTCGCAAGGTATCATGTAACGAAATAAAACGAATCTCTAAAGCAACTCGACTGTGACCATCAGAGGAACATGATTTGATGGCTATGACCTGGTCATTCTCTAACAGTCCTGTAAATACTCTACTACTATTACTACTACTCCTACTACCACTACATTCCCTACCATCACTACCATTACTTCCACTACTACTATCATTACGACTGTTACTACTGTCACCACCTCACCACCACTACCAACATCCCTGCAACACCACCACTACTATTACTGCTACTATCACTACGATTATTGCTACTATTACGACTACCACTTCCACTAATACCATAACCACTACTACCATCATCAACACCCTACCACCACCAATACTACAGTTACCACTACCATCACCACTACTACATTTACTACTACTAATACTGCTTCTAAAGTAGATGTACTACTTCTCCTTTGAATCAAAGATACGATCAAAGATGCGATTCAAAGATACACTCAAGAACTCGATGAAATCCTTTGGCATAGATGTCAACAACTGGGAGAATGTTGCTCAAGACAGATCAGCCTGGCGCACACTTCTTCGACACGGTTCCTCGGCCTGCGAGACAGGTAGAACAGCACGGATAGAACAAAAACGTCAAAGTAGAAAGGCAGTAAAACTTCCCACAAGTGCAAATATACCTTGCCCACACTGTACAAGAACATTTCAAGCCTGTATCGTCATCTACGCACACACAGACAAACATAACGCAACTATATTCCCTTGGATGAAAATGTGTGTGGTCATCATCATCATTACCCGTGATGTACGAGCATCATTACTTCTCCTACAACAGCTGCTGGCTGCAACAACCATATCATTACTGATACAATTACTACAGTCGCTACTACTACTACTATTTTTAATTCTCTTAACTCCCTTGAAGCACAAGGCATCAACCCCTTCCCCCTCCCTCCCTCCCTACTTCCAACCAGATCTTTCTTGAGCTTAGTTCAGTCAAGGGCGTTCCTACTTCTACTCTTTCTCTGTCTACAGTTCGTCTCTATGTCTCTCTAGGTCGTTCTCTACCTCTCTTGCCTCCTGGATTCCATATCAGCAGAACTACATGTGAATGTCTGGTATTCTGTATTCTTAATGTATGTTCCAACGATTTCCATCTTCTTTTGATTTCCTTGTTGATATCTTTTATGTCTGTGCCTCAGATGATCTCAGTATTATGTATTTTGTGTATTCCAACGAATTCGTTGTGCCTTGCAAAAACACACTATCACACTACTTAGTGAAGTATATATTCATCTCGCTGCATCCATCTCGCTGTATCCATCTCCTCATCCATCTCGCTACATCCATCTCGCTGTATCCATCTCGCTACATCCATCTCGCTACATCCATCTCGCTGCATCCATCTCGCTGTATCTATCTCGCTGCATCCATCTCGCTATATCCATCTCGCTATATCCATCTCGCTACATCCATCTCGCTGTATCCATCTCGCTACATCCATCTCGCTGCATCCATCTCGCTACATCCATCTCGCTGTATCCATCTCGCTATATCCATCTCGCTACATCCATCTCGCTGCATCCATCTCGCTGTATCCATCGTGCTGCATTCATCTCGCTGTATCTATCTCGCTGCATCCATCTCTAGTCATTTATCGCATTTATATCTATGTTTTAGTTTATTTATTATTTCTGGTTTGTATATGTTTCCTTGAAAAAAGACATAGTCGAAACGTCGGAGTTTTGTTAGTTTTATTATTTAATAATTATTCATTTTACTTACTTATGTAATATTAAATAAACGTGTCTTTGTTCTAAATCGACAATATATTTTGTATCACCCGCCCCTCAGTTGGCTCCAAGTCTGATCCGGTCTGACCACTTCAGATTTGTATGTTTCCGTACATCGGCCGCTTAGCGAAGTATGGGGACATTTGTTACCGTCCGACTACCTGGACATGAGTCGGCATCTTTGACAGGGAGATTCTGAAGCTACATATTGATTTTTTCCTGTGAACAAATCTCTTAAATCCAAAAATCAGTTATCAGAGGACTATCATCATAGTACTCCGGACATGTCCATAAGTACTCCGATCTCTGCCTCAGCAAATCTAGCAGCGTCCAGCGGCCTAACACGCCAGTTCGATGTTGATTAATCGGTCTCTTTGCATATTTGGTATGTCGTTCTTTACGGGCTCCACTAATCTTGACACCAATCTGGTCAGCGAGTGAGTCTCGCAAAATCAAGTAATCTACATATCGTGTATGTCAGTTACTACATAAATTTGACAAACGATACCTAAAATCCAAACCAGTTCAGCAAAGATATGTGGCGTAGTTCTGTGTGATTGCGTACCTCTCGTTCCAATTGTACTTGGTTCGCTCCCTCGCAGAGCTATTGGGATATTTTTCCAGAGATCCCTGATCTTACTGTAGGTGAGATAGAGTTCCTAGTCCTATCGGAGACGACGATAAAACAGATAATGTGATGACGTTTGAGCACGTCATAGAACTCTTAACAGTTTAAAATCCGAGAAGAGCAGGCTGGAAGGCCGCTGTCCTAGCAGAATTCATTAGAAAGATTTTTAAATAAAAAATGTCAATGAACTATTTTCACAATTTTCTAAATTACATCGTGGACACTCGCCGGTGCTACGAAGTTCAAGCATTGTCGCTGAGATCTTCCTGTGTAAGAAAGAGACCGGAGCACACATGGTTACTGACCAACGTGCTATGGAGATCAGTTTATTTTATTTTTTAATATTTTTTATGTCCCTCGATGGAAGGCGAACCCGAATTAAAAAACATGCAGTAATCGGATGTGTTGGCCTGCAGGTGCCTAACTGGCACATCAAACTCACGCTCTGATGTGCAAATCAGATACTAACCACAAACAAGTGGTCAGTGTTTAGCAAAGAAGACGAAGAAGAAGAAGAATTAAATACCTGTGCTCCAGTGGAAGCTGAAGCATTTATTATTATTTATTGACTTTTATTTTCTTGTATTTTCTCAGATTCATCGATTGCTATCGGTTTCGGTGGATGTTTCCCTCCAACAAGTTCTGTCATCACTGATTCAGGTCAAACGAAATTTATGTCAAGGTTACAAGTGGGTGATCGCATCCTGACCATAAACCAAAATGGTGGCTTAGAATTCAGTGACGTCATATCCTTCTTGGATATCAGCCAAGAAAAAGTAGCACATTACTACACACTAACTACTCAATCCGGCCACAGTATTACTCTCACGGGAAAGCACCTCATTCATACTACAAAATTGAGTAACTATACGTCAAATCTGACGTCTACACATGTGTTGTTTTCATCTGATCTTACACACTTAACATTTGCTGAGGAAATCACAACAGGCCAGTCTATATTCGTCGTCAAAGATAAAACACTACCTTCCACAGAAAATATACAAGGATTAATATCTCCCTCATTAACAGATTCTCATTCTTCGTTAACAAATAACGCTGGACGTCGAGAAGAAGATTCAACAATTACAAATTTAGTTCCAGAAAAAGTAGTGTCTATTAAACTTCGTCCCATCAGAGGCGTATACGCACCGTTGACATTACAAGGAACAGTAATAGTAGATAATATCGCTGCATCCTGCTACGCCTTTGTGAAAGACGAACAATTAGCCCATTCAGTATTTACGCCCATGAGAAGATATTATGTGATAACGAGGCTCCTCAGTGATTGGTTGGGGTCATTCTGTGATTATTTTGATTGGATGAATACGTTTTTCTGTTTTTCTGAGACTAAAAGAAACGAAACAATTCTTCAAAAACACAAAGATGGCACACATTGGTATGCCAAACTATTGTACATGATGGCTGTTCATATTTTTGGTATTAAAATCGATATTTCTGTTTGATGACATCATTTAAAAAAATACTATATAAAGTCACATTACAATCAAATGTTTGTTTCAAATGAAACTTTGTCTGTATCTTGTACAGGACATGTCATCATCATCAGGTGCCGTGACGGCTGGCGTAGGCGATCATGAATCTCCACAAATATCTGTCGTTGGTGTTTGCTATCAACTCAGATGTTGACGCTCTACCGAGCCATGAAGCCAGGCTATCCAAAACTTTCTCTCTCTGTCTTCCCCTGTCTCGTCTACCCTCGATTTTACCGGTTGTCGCGATGTGTTCTAAACCTCCCCTCCTCATCACATGCCCGAAAATGATGACTGCCTCTTTCTTATATTGATGATAAGCTTTCTCTGTGTCTTGACCTCATTCAACACCTCAACATTAGTAATTTTAGCAGTCCATGGGATTCTCATCATTCTTCTATAAAACCACATTTTTGTGGCCCTCATAGATTTTTCGATCTGTGTGTTCATTGTCCATGACTCGCATCCGTATGTCAGTATTGGTTCTATGTAGCTCTGAATAACTCGCATTCTGATCGGAATTGACAAAGACTTGCTGCAGATAAGGCTTCTCATCTTCAGGAATGATGTTTTCGCTTGTCCTATTCTGCTCTTTATTTCTGATCGGCATCTGCCATCTGATGTTACCAGGACTCGAGGTATTTAAATTGCTGCACTTGTCTTAGATCAGTCCCATTTACTGTGATGGTGCATTTTGGCAAAATCTGCTTTTTTGATAACTTCTGTCTTCTTAATATTCAAACTGAGTCCTTTGTTGTTACTTTATGTCACAACCTTATCTACTAGTTTCTGTAGCTCCATTTCGTTTCTTGCTATTAAGACAGTATCATCAGCGTATCTCTGGTTATTTATGATATGTCCTCCTACAGCTATTCCAGGAAAATCTTTTATAGACCTAAAATGCTTTCATAATACAGTGAGAACAGGTCTGGTGATAATACGCATCCTCGACTAACACCTTTTTTGATCTTCTGGAAAGTTCCAATCTTTTTGTCTATTCTTATAGCTGCTATTTGCTGCCAATATATGTTCTGAATGATTCTTAGATCTTTGCTGTCGATGTTTAAGCTCTCTAACATTTTGGAAATTTCTTGATGGCGTACATTGTCGAACGCCTTGGTGTAGTCTATGAAGCACAAGTATAGATCTGGCTTTACTTCTATTGATCTTTCTATTAGTGTTCTTATGATATATATACAGGACACGTACCATATTTATATAGAGTTGCCATATTTTGATCTTCCGAAATGAGGACACTTCTTGTTACCTCTGAAGTCGGTGACGACCCGCTTACATGACGAGGGACACCAGTCAAATGGTAATGAATGCTTTCACGTCAGTCAGACGGGCCATAGCAGGTGTCATGACTAACGTCCGAATTCACAGCGGGCGAACGCAGAAGAAGAAGGACACTTCTTAAGGTTGCCATATTTTGATTTTCTGAAATGAGGATACTTCTCCTAACATTAAATTCCATTTAACTTCTGTCCCATGTATATTTTTCTGATGATCTGATCTTTTTTTTTTTTTGAATGTCTTTCTTGTGCATCAAATGTCTATAAAATTGTCTGCATGTGAAATGTTTGAAATTAAATTTTACAAGTAAAATTGACTTGACTTGAATCCACACTTAGACGATGTATCTCATTGGTCCGTTGAGCATATATTAAAGAAAATCGTATGTCTACTGAAGCATTGTGTGTTGGAATAGCGTAAAGACGAAATGTGCTATCTTCACGATTTTAGAGTTACATTTCACTACTTCTACAGTTTTCGTTATAGTTTCGGATTTTTTTGGCAATGGCACTTGATTTTTATAAGTGGGTGCAAATTTCTCTTGGTGCACAAGCGCACACAAAGTTTCGTTCTATTAATTTCTCTTGGTATACAAGCGCACACAAAGTTTCATACTATAAATTTCTCTTGGTATACAAGCGCACACAAAGTTTCATACTATAAATTTCTCTTGGTATACAAGCGCACACAAAGTTTCATACTATAAATTTCTCTTGGTATACAAGCGCACACAAAGTTTCATACTATAAATTTCTCTTGGTATACAAGCGCACACAAAGTTTCATACTATAAATTTCTCTTGGTATACAAGCGCACACAAAGTTTCATACTATAAATTTCTCTTGGTATACAAGCGCACACAAAGTTTCATACTATAAATTTCTCTTGGTATACAAGCGCACACAAAGTTTCATACTATAAATTTCTCTTGGTATACAAGCGCACACAAAGTTTCATACTATAAATTTCTCTTGGTATACAAGCGCACACAAAGTTTCGTTCTATAAATCTCTTCTTAACCTGACAGTACGAGGCAAACAGGATTGTTGAAAAGAAATAAAAAGGAAAAAATTAAGTAAAATGTACTTCGACCCCGACGAGATTCGAACTCGCAATCTTCTGATCCGAAGTCAGACGCCTTATCCATTAGGCCACGAGGCCGACAAATTTACAAATTGTATAATATATAATGATAACGACAATTAGTTAATCCTCTTATGTTTTATTTTTGTTGATCATACTCTGATATAACCACACAACAAAAAGACTCATTCTCATGTTGAACAGGCGTGCCTCGCAGTACAGGATTCAAACGCCTACCTTCTTCTTCTTTTGTCGTCACACTGCTACCGGGTTGTTGTCCAGTGTCGTCACACTGCTACCGGGTTGTTGCCCAGTGTCGTCACACTGCTACCGGGTTGTTGCCCAGTGTCGTCACACTGCTACCGGGTTGTTGCCCAGTGTCGTCACACTGCTACCGGGTTGTTGCCCAGTGTCGTCACTCTGCTACCGGGTTGTTGACCAGTGTCGTCACACTGCTACCGGGTTGTTGCCCAGTGTCGTCACACTGCTACCGGGTTGTTGCCCAGTGTCGTCACTCTGCTACCGGGTTGTTGCCCAGTGTCGTCACTCTGCTACCTGGTTGTTGCCCAGTGTCGAGGTTTTCTGTTTTTGTCTTGTGCTGTTCTGGTGGCTTGGGTGATTGTTATTTTGCTCTTTGACAGGATTCTGCTAAGCCATCTAACCATCTTTTTCGTGGTCTTCCTCTAGCCTTCTTTCCCGATGTTCTGTTGTAGAAGACTATATACTGTGGAGTTTGGATGCATTCTTATTAAGTGGCCAAACCACTTCATTCTTTGTTTCTCAATGTAATTTAAGTAAGGTTCTGTGCCAACTTTCTTTCTTATGCTGATGTTGGTGATTCTGTCTTTTCTAGTGTTGGTAACTTTTCGCAGGCAGCGCATTTCACGTGTAGTTATTTTTGTGACTGCGCTTTGCTTATTGTCCTTGTTTGGCTCTGATAACACCATCTGGTAATCCCGTTTAACGCATACCGCTCTACATTTTTTTAAAAGGGTTTTTAAAAACCTGCTACTGCCAGCAGTAGCGCTTTTAGGCAGCTTAAGAAATGTGGGACGAGAGCCTGATGAGTTTTTTAGTCGCATGACTCAAGGCCTTCTCTATATCTTATTTACGATGGTCGCGCATGACTCAAGGCCTTCTCTATATCTTATTTACGATGGTCGCGCATGACTCAAGGCCTTCTCTATATCTTATTTACGATGGTCGCGCATGACTCAAGGCCTTCTCTATATCTTATTTACGATGGTCGCGCATGACTCAATGCCTTCTCTATATCTTATTTACGATGGTCGCGCATGACTCAAGGCCTTCTCTATATCTTATTTACGATGGTCGCGCATGACTCAAGGCCTTCTCTATATCTTATTTACGATGGTCGCGCATGACTCAAGGCCTTCTCTATATCTTATTTACGATGCTCGCGCATGACTCAAGGCCTTCTCTATATCTTATTTACGATGGTCGCGCATGACTCAATGCCTTCTCTATATCTTATTTACGATGGTCGCGCATGACTCAAGGCCTTCTCTATATCTTATTTACGATGGTCGCGCATGACTCAATGCCTTCTCTATATCTTATTTACGATGGTCGCGCATGACTCAATGCCTTCTCTATATCTTATTTACGATGGTCGCGCATGACTCAATTCCTTCTCTATATCTTATTTACGATGGTCGCGCATGACTCAATGCCTTCTCTATATCTTATTTACGATGGTCGCGCATGACTCAAGGCCTTCTCTATATCTTATTTACGATGGTCGCGCATGACTCAAGGCCTTCTCTATATCTTATTTACGATGGTCGCGCATGACTCAAGGCCTTCTCTATATCTTATTTACGATGGTCGCGCATGACTCAAGGCCTTCTCTATATCTTATTTACGATGGTCGCGCATGACTCAAGGCCTTCTCTATATCTTATTTACGATGCTCGCGCATGACTCAAGGCCTTCTCTATATCTTATTTACGATGGTCGCGCATGACTCAATGCCTTCTCTATATCTTATTTACGATGGTCGCGCATGACTCAAGGCCTTCTCTATATCTTATTTACGATGGTCGTGCATGACTCAATGCCTTCTCTATATCTTATTTACGATGGTCGCGCATGACTCAATGCCTTCTCTATATCTTATTTACGATGGTCGCGCATGACTCAATTCCTTCTCTATATCTTATTTACGATGGTCGCGCATGACTCAAGGCCTTCTCTATATCTTATTTACGATGGTCGCGCATGACTCAATGCCTTCTCTATATCTTATTTACGATGGTCGCGCATGACTCAAGGCCTTCTCTATGTCTTATTTACGATGGTCGCGCATGACTCAATGCCTTCTCTATGTCTTATTTACGATGGTCGCGCATGACTACTGCAATCGCCGCGACGCTGTTCAGGTCAGGATTTTTCATTGATGCCCACAACAGAAAAAAATCCTTGGACAATCCTTAGACAATCCTTAGGCAATCCTTAGACAATCCTTAGACAATCCTTAGAGAATTGAACATGGGTCTCCGGCATGGAAGCCGCGATCTAAAATCAAGGTCACAGAATGTTCTAAATTAAATTTAACAATAAGGGATATCAGTATTATTCACATCAGTTTTATTCATCCTGTTACAGAAGTTAGTTAGTTTGTTAGTTTGTTCCTTTCGTGCCAACGGCGGCACATAGGGCAGAGGTTTTAGATCTCCATGTGATGCGGTTCTTTGCTAGCAGTTGCAGGTCTTGTATGGTTTTACATCCCAATAGTTTACTTTCTTGTAGGATTGTTCTTCGAAGAGTGGTCTTTGGTCTTCCACGTTTTCTTTTCCCAACTGGTGACCACATAAGGACTTGTCGATTTAGTCTCTTTTCGTCTGATCTAAGAACATGACCTAAATATTTCCACCTTCGTTTCCTTATAATATTTGATACGGTTGTTGCTGTGTTCTATCTCTCACTGTGTTGT
The DNA here is from genome assembly GCA_020796225.1 of Arion vulgaris. Lineage (NCBI taxonomy): Eukaryota > Metazoa > Mollusca > Gastropoda > Stylommatophora > Arionidae > Arion > Arion vulgaris. The sequence goes on along the minus strand of CM036761.1, from coordinate 59,238,363 downwards.
TAGAAACGAAATCACTCCATTTTACTTTTAGTAATTTTCGTAGACATTTATTCTCAAAGCTGTCCAGTTACTTATTAATTTTCTTTGTTGATTTCCAACTTTCACAACCGTAGGTCAGTACAGGAATCACACATGACCTAAATAATTTAACTTTTGTGCATATACTAAGGTCTTGAGATTGCCAGATATTCGTTAATTTAGTGAAGGCACTAGCTGCTATAGCAATACGAGAGTTTATTTCTTTCATCGTGTCTCCGTTGTTTGACACTTTACTACCCAAATATGTAAAATGTTCAACTTTCTCCAGTGTTTGGCCATTTATTACGATGTTATCGGTCGAGTTTATGAGGTCCATAATTTTGATCTTGGCAGAATTAATCTGGAGACCAACCTGTTCTGCAAGTGTGCAAAGATTGCTCGTTAGTTTGTGGGTTGCTTGTGTGGTTGAATTCAATATGGCCACGTCATAGGCAAAGTCAAGATCAAATAGTCTGCTGTCATTAAGCCATTTGATGCCTAGTTGATCATCTTGGGTGCATCTGCGCATTATCCAGTCTATGGCTATGTTACAGAAGAGTCCTCCGTATATCATGGACAGAAAGAGAGCAATATATATATATATATATATATATATATATATATATATATCCAGAAAGAACTCAAAATCAAAGAAAACTGGCTAATGCTACACATAAGAAAAAAAAATTGAGATATTTTGGACATATAAAAAGACATGAAGGGCTGGAGAGGACTATCTTGAAAGGAGGCATACCTGCAAAGAGGAAGACCGGGGTCAACGGCGCATGGGAGCTGCGCCAGGATTAGTGGGCCGGTACTAATCAAGACCCTGTGCCCCACCTCCACGTGGTGACCCTGGTAACAGACGTTGGTTCCGGTCTGGCTAAGTGGACACAGGGATCAAAGGAGAGCTACTGGTAGCGGTAGCAGTGCAAGCACGGAAAAGCAATGCAGGTCCGAAAATCCCTGAACAATGCACGCATCTCCTTGCCGATGTCCGCTAAAATTTGCCCAGTATTCCCAAAAAGTAAAAAATAGCAGTGTACAAGTCATCCGCGAACGAATGCTAACTCCTCCGGAGTAAATGACCGCACCAAAATTAAAGGGATGAGAGGTGCATCCATAGTAGAGACACGAGGCGAAGCTTGGAGCCCTACGCCCAAGTCAAGCTGCGTATCAGGGCAGTCTCTTGGCACGGAAAATGTGAACACAACGATCGCACCACGATGATCAGCCTCCCGGCGGATATTAAAGGTGAGCAGACGAACATGTAGGGATGAGAGGTGCATCCATAGTAGAGACGTGGTCCATAGGGAGCGAAACTTGGAGCCTTGTGCCCGAGTTAAGCTGCTTGTCCGGGCAGTCTCGAGGAACGAAAAGTATAGACAAGTGACTTTGATAACGTTGTATTGTATCGTGTCGACATATGGGAATATTGCGGTGAACTGAGACGCAATAATAATAAGACGAATGTATATTTATGCAATTAATGCAATAATAATAAGACGAAAGATAATAATATCAAGGGCTTGGTGCAGATACATTTACTGGGTAGGGTTGTAAAAAAAAAGTCAAGCAACCCTTTCATACCTCGTGGTACATAAGGCAAACCAGTGTTAGGCCTGTATCGTTCATTGATTATCGGCACACGATGGCTGATGTGGTCAGCATCACGCCGGCGGCCTTTACTTTCACAGAGCATGTCTGGTACCCAGTTGAGGCTGGGTCGACCTGAGAGCCATCGCGGTCGGGAAAAATTCCACGCCCACTGCGGGAGTTGAACCCGGACCACCAGCCTTGAGAAACGAGTTCACTAACAACTACGCTACCGCGGCTCTCAGGGTAAGGTTGGCCGAGAGCAAATACTAAAGTTGCGTTTTAGTGCCTAACGAAACTGCCCTCACTGGGAAAACCGTGCAATGTACTGTTGAAATGACAACTAATATCCCCGGAAGAACTGAGGCCTAACGGGACTGTCCTCCTTGGGACAACCGGGCAAGGTACTGTTGCATTTACAACTAACATTCCCGGAAGAACTGAGATGGGTGATGTTTGGCGAGCGCAGAATCTCAGTTGCGCTGCTAGCGCCGATTGAAACGACCCTCTATATTATCTGTGCTTAGCCCCAGTCCGGTGTTTCCGGGAACAGGAAAATGCAGGGTAGAAACTGCAAATTGCCTCGTGCTGACACGCGCCTCGAGAAGGCTGAGAATGTTCCTACTCCGGAATAAACTCGGGAATAAACTCACAGTGGTCAGTAAAGTAAGGCCGACAATGCAGAGATCTGACAGGCTGTCGGGATCCGAACTTTGGCGAAGGCCGCCACTTTATACGGTGTTTTATACGAGTATAACGCCGTCACAGGACAAGCTTATGCGCCCCGTGAAATGTTTCTAATCCGCAACGACCTCACAGTCAGAAAGGGTAAAACAGTAGTAACGACATTTTCATGATATACTGATGGGTCGGTTCAACGTGGTGAGAAATCCGGCCGGGGTTTCTTGGCTAATGCGCATGGTAGGGTTGTTGCAGAGCGAAGTGGGGCATACAGGACAACTACTTCTAGTATGAGGATGGAGGTTGAGGCCGTTACTGCTGCCCTCCATTGGATTTCTGGGACTTCATTTACTGGGGCAGTTGTTGTATCTGACTCTCAGTCGATGCTTCACAAGATCCAGAAGGGCAGGTTTCGGTATGAGTGGATGTCGTCTATAGAAGTTTCTAACCTCCAGAGGCTTACGTGGATATACTGTCCTGGGCATGCGGTTGTTTACGGTAATGAGAGAGCGGACAGGCTTGCATCAACAGCATCGATTGTTGGGGAGTTGAAGATGGATAAGGGGATATTCTTCGGTCTCTTCGCGACTGTCTGTTGGATGAGGACACTAAAATCGATGTTGAAGATCAAGCGATTTAAGCAGTTTGGAGTTACCCGTTGTTCAAGTCGAACTGGATGCCTGAGAGGCAGAGTGAGAGGTGTGTTTAATCAGCGAGCCACAGGAACCATCAGTATGCATACTCTTCGACATCTGTTGGTGGAGACTGAGCACATATGGGTCTCCCGGAGTGCAATGACGTCAGTTTAGTAACCAATAACAATAACCAAGCTCACTGTTTTGGCGTAGATCACAAAGCCCAAATATACGGCAAAAAGCAGATCGAAATGGCGTAGATCCGGGCCGAAATGTTTGGCGGAATGGATCGTTCCCTAGAGCAAGCGACCCTAGTAAATCAACAGCTGGCTGAAATCGAGTAGACATGCCAAGTCACCATGCGCACATAATCGTCAACGAATATCAAGCGTTCTTGACAAAGGATCAATTATATATCACAAGAAGAATGATAAAATTGGCCGTGAAGAACGAACGACAGAGAGAGAGGAAGACCACGGAGAAGATGGATACAGATGGTTTGAACATGACAGCTGCTGAAGCAGTACATCTGGCCTATTAAAAGATAAATTTCGAAGGACTGTTGGGGTGGCAAAGTTCTGCTCATGACAAGCTATTTGATGATGATTTGTCTTATTATTATTATTTAGTTTAGACTTTGCAGTTACATTTGTTGGTCGCTTTTGTTTATCCTGTGCATGATAAATGCATTTTGATCGAAACGTCGCTGTATATGGTTTGTGTACTTTGTAAAACGTCAGTGCTTTGTTTTTCCATTGCTATATCTTATATCGATAAAACTATAAGTGCTAAGTGCCCCAGGAGCGGCCGGGGAGAAGACCATTTTGAAGGATGCATTCCGGCGAAGAGGAAGACCTCGAGACAATGGATTAAGGATGTATCTTTTTTTTTTTTTCGTCCGCTTTCAACTCAGACGAAGTTCCATATCTGAAACTGATTTTTGCGTGAAAATCTGTTTTCCAATTTCTTACAATGGCAGCAGTGTGCACATTGTAAATTACTTTACACTGGCAGCCGTGTGCTCAATGTACTCGTAATTAGTATTCCTCGCCATACAGGCAGATTTTCTCCGACTTCAGAGGTACTCACGTTATCGTCCTGAGTAAGACCAGGGACTCGAACAAATGCCGGACAGTAGGTTCGAACCCGAGCTATGAGGCGTCTCACAGCTAGCAGGCCGAGCTACTATCAACTACTCTAGGCAGTCCCCCAAGGATGTATCTGATTATTTCAACATGACAACTGCATATGCGGCGCATTTGAGAGAAAGAGAGAGACTCATAAAGACTATTAGAGTAGCAAAGTTCTGCTCAGGACACGTTATTGTATATTCTTTTACATATCAAATCTCCAATTTTACTGCACTTGCGGGCTCGTTCGTAAATATTGTTGGTACATTTTTACCAAAGAATTGTCTCTGTCTTTTATTGTCATGTTAGTCAGTAAGCTCCATTTGTTGACTGAGACGGTATGAGATTACGAACGAGGAACTCAGAGAAAGAACTAAGCAGATACCAGTGGAGACAGCGTTAAGGAAGAGACGCTGGTGATGAATAGGACACACACTGAGAGGACCGACAGGAAACTTTGCAGGACAGACGTTGTTGTAAACCCGCAGGAGAAGAGGGATGAGGGAAGACCTAGACATAGCTGGAGACTGATATTAAAAGGTTAAGTAAAACATGGAAATATTGAAAGGGATGGCAGTAGAGAGGACGAAGTTTGTTGAAGACCTGTGCTCTCAGTTGGGAGTTGAAAGGTGAAGGAGCTCCATTTGTGGGCGTCTGTGGCTCAGCGGTAATGAGCTCGATCACAACCCAAGAGTACCTGGTTCAAACACCGCGGAGGCGAATTTGGAAACAATTTTGTTCTCGTGGATTTTTACGAACAGTAAAAATAGACCTCACCATTCAGAAAGGCAAACTACTGAATGTATAAGTGGTGTCTAGGAAATCAACAATTCGTCTACTGTGCTTGATGGTGACGTCCTGTAAAGGATATGTTATGATTTTCATACTTCATTTCTACTTCATTTCTAGCTTCATTTTCATACTTATTCATTTTTCTAGCTTCATTTCATACTTCATTTCTAGCTTCATTTCTTCTTTTTCTAACTTCATTTCTACTTCATTTTCTAGCTTCATTTTCATACTTCATTTCTACTTCATTTCATACTTCATTTTCTAGCTTCATTTCTAGCTTCATTTCTACTTCATTTTCAGCTTCATTTTCTACTTCATTTCATACTTCATTTCTAGCTCATTTTCATACTCATTTCTAGCTTCATTTCATACTCATTTCTAGCTTCATTTCATCTTCATTTCTAGCTTCATTTCTAGCTTCATTTCATACTCATTTCTAGCTTCATTTTCATACTCATTTTCTAGCTTCATTTCATACTTCATTTTCTAGCTTCATTTTCATACTTCATTTTCATACTTCATTTTCTAGCTTCATTTTCTAGCTTCATTTTCATACTTCATTTTCAAGCTTCATTTTCAAGCTTCATTTTCTAGCTTCATTTTCATACTTCATTTTCTAGCTTCATTTTCATACTTCATTTTCTAGCTTCATTTTCATACTTCATTTTCTAGCTTCATTTTCATACTTCATTTTCTAGCTTCATTTTCATACTTCATTTTCTAGCTTCATTTTCATACTTCATTTTCAAGCTTCATTTTCATACTTCATTTTCTAGCTTCTTTTTCAAACTTCATTTTCAAACTTCATTTTCTAGCTTCATTTGTTGAAATAATAGAACCTTGTCCACTTCAACAAGAGAATGTAACTATCTTCAGACATACTTTCTACAATTGTAAACCGTCATTAAATCACGCACTGAATTATTCAGATCTTCCAACACATAAGCATACTTGCTATTACCATGCATATTGTTCACTTCAATCATTTGCTTCTTCATAAAAGTGTTGGGGGGAGGAATGTACTGATCTTGTGTGTCCTTGTTCTAATGCACTTTGTAAACTGTTATTCATTTTCTTAAGGCTGTTCTTGATGCGGTCACTCCATCTTTTGCGTGGTCTTCCTCTTTCTTGTGCAGGCGATACCTTGTGTTGTGAACAGGCTCACTACCGCTTTAACTACAGAAGCCCACCACTATTACTAGAATCATTTACGTCATATCTCCCATAGGGAATTTATAATATCAGCCTGATCATTGCTTGCCCGCATTTTACATCAGCCATACCTGCTAGCCTATCGCCGCGCTCATATTCCCATATACCTGCATGTCCTGACACCAAAACATTTTTATCAGCCTAGACCTCCTCAGCGACTCCAACCATTATCTTAGAGCCCAGCCTCAATCTTCCCGAACATACTCATTGAGAAAACATGCAAGGATAAAAGTATGTGACTTCAGCCAGACCATCACTTTAGTTACTGTCATGATTTTCATAGTGCATTGGTATCCATTCTTTACCGGGTTCAATGTTTTCAATTGAACACACCTGTTGAATAGTCTTCGGCCTGACCCATCCAAGCTGTTCCTCTTTATTTCCATGTGCAGAGGATGATGTGTGCCAGCATTGACTGGAAGGTATGCCCATGCACAGAATATGTTTTCTATCTTCCATAGTAGGATAATCAAGAAGGTATCACATCACCCTGCATGACATGTCTTTAGAGCACCCCACATTCTGTTTTATTTTCAGTCTTTCTACTTGCACATGACCGAGTCAGGATTGCCAGAGCATACTCAATCACAGAGAGAACCAGACCCTTGTATGAGAGATAAAGATGGCACTGTTAACACTTTGTCTCAGTCATTACTTTCACTGCAGTCATACCTTTTCGAATCATGTGGTTTATGTGTTCCGTAAAAGCACAACTTCTATCAAACTGCAACCCCAGGCATTTCATAGCCTGAGATCTCTGCACCACCTTTGAACACAAAATCACGGTTGGTGTAAGAATATTAACAATACGGTTGTTCAAAGAGAACCATGTGACCACTGCTTTTGTGGAGTTGACCAATGCTCCTGCTTCCCCACACCACCTACTTAAACAGTCAAATTCTGACTAAAGTTCTTCCGTCAACCTGCTCTAGATCCTTGCCCTAACTATACACCAAGACTACATGTATCCGTTAGTAATTTATCTGCCTACATCGTTTGTGTAATTACAAGACTACATGTATCCGTTAGTAATTTCTCTGCCTACATCGTTTGTGTAATTTCAAGACTACATGTATCCGTTAGTAATTTCTCTGCCTACATCGTTTGTGTAATTACAAGACTACATGTATCCATTAGTAATTTCTCTGCCTACATCGTTTGTGTAATTACAAGACTACATGTATCCGTTAGTAATTTCTCTGCCTACATCGTTTGTGTAATTTCAAGACTACATGTATTCTCAAACACACAAGACTAGCATCTAAACTTGCACATACACAAGTTTTATACAAAGAAACAATGGAATCTGTGTAACATTATGTCTGATATTTAATAAAACAATGTTTCACATTTGATGAGATGTATGGTGAATTACAAGTTGAAGAAGAAGATGAACCATATTGGATACATTATTTGATATATCATTTGTCAATTTTATGTCACATTCGTACAAAGAAGTTTGAACAGTTCATGTTTTTGTTGTAAAATGTCATATAGAGACACAATTATTGAACATATATTTCATGAAAACCTTGCCAGAGAGTGCACAGCTAAGATGAAAGATATGCGACTACCTATACAGGAATCTGAAGAAATAAGGATTGAACTTTGTCCTGGTGATAGACCTAAGAGTTCAGCACTACAAACTGGTATCTGAATACTAAAATGTAGAAATGTTCTTGATAATATAGTTGGACTTGTGTTTTTACGACCGATGCTATGTTGGTTATATTGGTTACTAAACTGACGTCATTGCACTCCGGGCACACCCATAGGTGCTCAGTCTCTTTCAACAGATATTGAAGATGAAGAGTATGTATACTGATGGTTCCTGTGGCTCCTTGATTAAACATACTCCTCACTATGCTCCTGAGGCATCCAGTTCTACTTGTACAATGGGTAACTCCAAACTGCCTAAATCGCTGGATCGATTCAACATCTATTTTAGTGTCCTCATCGAACAGGCAGTCGCGAAGAGATCGAAGTACATCCCCCTTACTATATTGGTTATAAAAGAACTAAAATATCCAAAGGAGTACCGAACTGAATGATCCAAGGGAAACTCTACAGAGGATGACATTACTTCCAGAGAGTAGTCGTTCTCTGAATACCATCACACTGCAACATTAGAAAAAACAAAATAGTCGATAGTTGGGTCAAAGGAAGAAATCTGTCACAATAAGAATACCTGGTCTGCTATGAGGAAGCCAAAACTACCAAGAACAATACAAAGCAAAGTGGAAAATAAAACACCCCACACAAAGCATAGGATGGATATTACCAGAAGTCTACAAGTAACCAAGTAGTCATACTTCACTATAGAACAGGTAACAACAAGATAAGACACCACTTGAACATCAAAATCTAGATAGACATCTCTAGCCGCTGCATCTGTGAATTAGCAGATAAGAAGTTAGAACATGTCTAGTAAAACTATCCCAAACCTACTGTCTTCAAAGAGATATTTGAATGGTGGAGCTGAAATCCTGAAACAGACATCATACTATAGCCAAAAAACTGGTATCCCAATCTAAAATGGATGATAATCGTTGAAAAATGTTAACTTTAACTTCAAACATAAATATCAAATTTATAAAGTCACAGAACCAGCTGAAAAGGGTGACTTCAGATTATGAGACATGTAAGTCATCATGTACCACGACAACTGGTGACAATAATCATGGGAGTACAGATTCTTCATTGTCATTAAGTTAGGCTGTCCAGAATCTTCTCTCTATCTTATTCACACAAATGTTTTTTTTTAAAGTTTTCAACTATAAGCTGTCAAAAAAACCAGAACTTATACTAACTCCACAGTGGATCCTAAACTCAGAAAGTGTGTACCCATTGACAGCTCATCCAGCTACACATTATTTTGTGATAAAATGTGTCTTGCAGATTATACATGAATATGTGGATTCCTGTTGATGTTATACTGTTACATAGAATGTTGACAACAAACTACTACTGACAGACTTCATTCAGACATATAGCAAGACTAGTTTCTAGAACAGTGGTTCTCAACCATTTTATAGATGGCTCCATCTCCATTGAATATGAGGCAAGGCTCCCCACTCCTTTCCCAAACTAACTAAATTCCAATGAGCCAAAAAAAAATGTTTCTCCTGAACTTTATAACAGCACTCTCTCCTAAACAAAATAACATTGACAGCAAGATATGTGAGCATTAAAAAAACCACAGTTTTTAACTAGAAATTTGAGAAATTGTTAACACGAGTCAAAATCAACATTGTTTATGGTTATTTTTTAACAGAAATTTTGAGCTTACAGTTTCAATGGTAAAAACATTTTAACTAGAAAAACAAGTTAGTATAACAATTTATTAAAACACAAATTCCACTAAATTTTCCTGTTTCCAACCTCCCCTGATACTGTCTCACGCCTCCCAGGTTGAGAACAACTGCCCTAGACAATGAAGAAATATAACGAACACCGATATCTAAAATAGTGAGCTCTATGCACACATATATTTTTTCTTTAGATGACCCACACATGTCACTATAAAATGAGTATTGACATCTGTGCTTCCAGCAGATTTGTGAATAGATGATAGTCATCAAAAGAAGGCAAATGAGGACAGTTGAACAGAGAAGGGGCTATCTATGACATGGCTACTGAAACTGTCAAAGTGCAGAATATTGGACAGTCATCCTCCAGAAGCAACTGGTTCACAAATAAGACACTGCACTCAAGTATTCAAATAAGTGTGATTTATCAATGAATAACAACAACTATCAGCACGCAGTCACTTTGACAAGCTGTGGTTTTTAAAAAAAAAATACTTAGCATCATAAAGGCTTGTCTGAAGCATTATCAAATTGTGTTCTCATAATTTGAACTGAGTTTGAAATATAAAATTGTGGAGAATGGATCATATTTTGGTTTCAATGATTTAATTGAATACAAATTTAGTATAACATCTTGACAACAATTATTTGAACAACCTAAGAAAGAGACAAATGAAGAACAAGAGAAAAGACAAAGATGTCAATTTAAAACAATTCAATGCAAGTGTGTTGTGTAAAGTTGATGAACATTGCAGAAAGGATGTTGTTCATACAATGTTCAATGCAAATCTAACCAGTACAACGAATGCTACAAATAAGCAGAAGACATATAAAGCAAATTTCCTAGATTGTTGTGGAAAAGAACAAAGCTGGCAGCAAGGAAAGATAACTAGAGATGAAAAATGGTAAGACATACTCAAAATGAGATTTCCAGCAACTTTTAAATAGTTATGACTTTAACAATAAATGTCTCTGCAGAAGAAAAAATATAGCATTACAATCGAGCACAATTACATGAAAAGAATAATAAAGTCAAAAAAAAGAGCAGAGAATTTAAAACTTGTAAAAATATAATAGCAGAATAAAAGGTCCTTTTACTACTCACACATACACTTATGCAGACTGCAAATATAAAAAAAAAAACCACTCATTTGCTCTCAGTCACCCTTCTTGTCATCGTCGTCATTATCGTTGTGTGTATGCCAGGTAAGCCGCTCTTCATAGAATGCTATAACAATTTGGGGGCATTTAACGTTAGCTTGTCTTGCTGGGACAAGGTCAGCCTCGTCACTATCTTTCCTGAAAGAGACATTACACAATGAGTTGGTAAATGCTTCACCCAAAGCTATGGTTAGTAGCTACAGAATAAAGACAAATAAACAATTGTTTGGTTACATAACAAAATTGTCAATAGACAATTGAGACAGCCTATTTAATTCATGAACACTCACAAAAACCAACTTTTGTGATTTGAGTCAATGAGTTAAATTGTACTACTAGTTTAAAGTGAACACGTGTAATATTTGCTTGCACCTTTTGTCCCCACAATTTGTTTCATGCAATGGTTTTGTTTTATTCGCTCTCTTTAAAGCCAATGAAAGTCTCCATGCTAACAAGACAATACATTAGTGTCTTCTCTGTAACCACTGTGTTCCAGACACTAATCAATTATCTTTGAGAAAGTGTTCCGGACAAGGACCACCTCCTGTCATTTATATAGATCACTCTTGCATACTTGGTGCCTAAGATACAGTGAGTGAGCGACAGAGCTGACCAAGACTCTACTCAACGCAGTAGTCCTGCTAACAGACAGCACCACCAGTTTGACTACATTGAACAGGGGGATAACAAGGATAAATAGAGAAGAGACAAGTAAGAGCATTTATTCTATGCAGCAAGTTATTTTCAATGAAAGTACAAATGCTGTGTGCATGAGTTGTATAGAGCTAAATGTTATATTTAACAAGTTCTTGGTTCTCAAAAATAGCTAGCTAAAAATCTCAACAGCCTTGTAGACAATCATTGGAAGGGTAAGGGAAACTAACAAATAATTGTTAACATTAACTTTAGAACAGATAATTGGGGTCAAATGCGCATTCAATCCTGTCTGGCTAAGTGGGTAGGGATCGAGGGAGAGTTACTCAGGTATAAGTAGTGGTGCAGGTGTAGTTATGTTTGATGAGATCTGCCAACAACATAGACGAACAGAATCCCAGTGTGATTATTTCTGCACGTCTCTCCCGGCCAAATGGAAAAAAGAGAATAAATAAAAACGAACAGTTAGAAGTGACAAGGTACGAGTCGTTAGGAGGAGGCAAATCCCTTGAAACAATGATCGCACCCATTTTGCCAGCGCACTGCAAGAATTGTCGAAAAGGTACAATATGTTGTGGTGACACCCTGGAAGATTGCAGCAAACTCCGTATCAGAGGCCAAGCACAGATTCGCAAATCCTAAAGTTGCGTTCTAGTGCCTAACGAAACTGCCTCCCTGGGACAACTGGGCAAGGTGATGTTGGCGAGCGCAAAATTTCAATTGCGTTGCTAGCACCGAATGAAACAACCCTCTAAAACAGTGGTTCTCAATCTTCCTAATGCAGCGACCCTTTAATACAGTTCATCATGTGGTGACCCCCAACCATAACATTATTTTCATTGCTACTTCATAACTATAATTTTGCTACCGTCATGATCATAATGTAAATATCTGATATGCAGGATGTATTTTCATTGTTACAAATTGAACATAATTAGTCATTAAAAAAAAATATGTAATTATATATTGTGAAATATTTATTTCTAACTATGATAAATATGTGTTTTCCGATGGTCTTATGTGACCCCTGTGAAATAGTTGTTCGACCCCCAACCCACAGTTTGAGAACCACTGCTCTAAAATAGCTGTGCGCAGCCCAAGTCCAGTGAAAATGCATAGAAAACATAGCAAATTGCCAACACGTGACTCGAAATGGCTGAAATATTCATATTCAGGGATACACTCACAGTGATTAGAAAAGTAATGTCAATAATGCAGAGGGTTGACTGGTACGGTACAACCCCAAACATTGGCAAAGGCGATACTTTTCGGACTCTCATTGACTTATACACATTTAGGACATGTGCATTTCAGCCAAACCTCCTTAATCGCCTCTTACGACATGTGTGGAAGGTAACAGTGGTTCTATTCTTTGCTCCTCAAATTTTGGCCCTGGTAGCCACTCTGGATAATTGGGTTTAAGATGCTGTGAATGAAGCGACAAAGGTCAGGAAACCAGAGACGACCAAGACCATACTCCACAAGGTAGCCCTGATAGTAAATAATAGTTGGTTCACTGCTTTTTTTTATGTCATATCTTATTCCACAGCACTATCAAATATCAATTAGCAGCCACCACCATCACAAACAACATGTGACTTACCATTTCATGAGAAACATAAGCTCTCCACTGCTGTCTGTAGCGCCTATAATTCTCTCTGGAGCCAATCCTCGATCAAACCCACGTGGCTTGTTGTCAGAGTCCTTGTTAGAGAGATAAGATAATGGGATCTTATTAGTAGTTTTTCAAAGGACAAAAACATGAATGTCATAAACTGGAAAATGTGGTATGGGGTAAGTAAACACTGCTCAATTTAGTTTGTATTTAAATATCCAATTTTTCATATGGGCATTCTGTAATGGGCAAGTTACATTAAATGAACATTAAAGTTCTATACACAGATTTTTCAAAACCACCAGTTAATTGTCCATCCCTCTCAATTGTACCATAACATTGTTCCTCTTAGTTAGCAACATTGCCATTAACATAAAAACTATACAAACAGCGCTGCACTGTAGCCAATGCTTTCACCAGTGCAGGAACTGCTGCTGCAGGTCATCATCACTTTCTTGTCTCGATTGCTGTTTTGCTTCAGAGCGGCAGGATAAGAAGAGATTTCTACAACTGACTTTTGTGAGCGCTGCATAAATAGTGTTTTTCAGTCTCTGCTATTTCCTATGTCTACCTTTTGTGTGGACTTTCTTTTGCTTTGTATTAACTTTATCAGAGTAAAATTGAGAGCTGTAGTAGTGTCATTGTTAGTGTACTCAATTCTTAGGTGAGCAGTCCAGGTCAATTTCACAGTGGCGGTGAAATTGTTTCTGTCCAGAGCGGCTCTCAGGTCAACCCAACCTCAATTGGGTACCAGGAAAATCATTGGGAAGTAAAGGCGGCTGATGTGATGTTGACCACATCACCCAATGTGTGCCGACAGTCAATGAAAAATACGGGCCTAACACTGCTTTAACTTATGTACCCTGTAGTATAAATGGGTTCCAAAGAACAAGAGTAGCAATGCTCCCTGAGGCTCTAAACTGCTTATGTGGTCGAACCATTTAATTTGTTTCTTAATGAAATTCAATACTGATGATGCACCCACTTTTGTCCTAGTATTTTAATGTCTAAACAGGTCTCTCCTTGATACACCTAACATTACGCGTAGACACTTCATCTCTGTTGTGACAAGTTTTGTTCTATCATTTGATGTCGGGGTCCATGTTTGGCACTGATCTGATAGCATGTTAGGAGAAAGATTGTGTGAACAATGCTCATTTAGTGTTTGTGGTAGCAAGTTTTCCCCATTGCCTGTACTGCCATAGACTGCCAAGATGCAGAATCACCATCAGCATATGCATCAAAGCTTACATCTTCCTCCTCACTACTAATTGCAACCATTCTTCAGTTATTGTAATGCCTTCATTTTCTGCTGTTATTCATCAATAATCACCCAATGAAAATTGGTCTTGATGAAACAATGTGTAATTGTCCTTTACAGTACAATCCCAAGTTGATTTCAAAATCATGTGAATTGTGTTTGCAATCAACTGTGACTTTTTCAACTGCCCGATGTGAATTTTTCTCATCAACTAGGTATCAAAAACATAGTTCAGATTGTGTCAAATAGCTTCTAAATTGACAAAACAACGATTGGATGCAAACAGAGACAGCAAGCACACATAAAAATAATTCTGACAGATACCATGTGCAAATACAACACAATGATTGGCGACCAACAAAAGCCCACTAAGCGTGTGTAAGAATTGATTAAAGTTATATTTATTAAAATAGCATGAGCTGATTTGAACACTGCAAGCAGGAAACGACAATGCTATTAACAGGATATTAATTATGCATTAGTAGGATTAGCACCAGGTGTTGTACTATAAAGAAGAGAATATAAATGACAAACATACTAACAAAAAGTACACTGTAGATTAAAACAAACACATTTATCAAATCTAATTGCAATCTTCCTTCTGTGTTTTATTTGTTACGCTTTAACAGACAAAGGAAATGGTATTTAAAACCAAACACTGGTTACAGCGCTTTGCTCCCATTTCTCAAAAGTTGGGGAATTGTATATGGCCCAATCATGTGCTTGGAGAAGTCCCCATGCATGTGGCAGACCCATCGGTTTTAGAGGAAATGGTATATATATTAATGCTTTCAGTCAATTTCTTATGATGTAAATGAATACCTGACCTGAATATTCAGGACAAAATATTGTCAGAGATACTGTACAAGTGCTATGTATATGGTGAATACAAATTGCTGAAGGTGACTAAGCACCTATAGACATTGCAACCTAAATGTAGTGGACATTGATACTATTCTTCGGTGAATAGTTTCTCAAGTTTGGAACAGAATTTACCAGTTTCTGAGAACTAGTAAAGACAACTTGTTGCTATAAAACGTGCCATGGGAAAGCAGAAACTACCAAATTGTCCACTGTCTCTCCAGACTAACAGGATGCCCATCAATATTCAGTTGCTGTGATAATCAAGTGACATTTTCCATCAATTATTTTAACATACTATCAAATTAAAAACACAATGTGGTCTAAATGTTATTTCAATTATTTTTTGTTACCTTGCAGATGTATGTGAAATATTAGATGTAATTGTTCACGTGTTAACAGATTTATAAATAATATCTCATTTATATTTGCATAACTGTAATGAAAGCAAATTTGTTAAGTTTTATGACATGCAACTCCTGATAGTTTAGATCTTAACAACAAATTGTGAACTAAATAAAAATGTCTATTTTTCTCACTTCTTTCTTCTTCTTTTTTGCTTCATCTTTGGATCCGTTTGAAGTTGATGATTTTTTTTTCGCGCCTTTTTCAGATTCCTTTTTCTTCTTTTTCTCTTCAAATGCTGCAATGAGGTCAGGACAATCAAGGTTCTCCTCAGGTTCCCAAGTATTTTCTGAACTGCAAAATAAAAACATGGTCATATGATTAAAAAGAAGCAATTTGGAATCAAATATATCATGATTACAAACTAATGCCTGAGAAGATTTTTCTTCTTTGAACGCTCCATATTGACCACTTGTTAACTACTCTTTGTGATTTGTATGTGATCCAAGTCTAAGAGCGTTTGTACATTGTGAGTCATACACCTACAAGTAGGCCAATACATCCGATTGCTATGCTTTTTATTTACTAGGATAGCTTCCCTAGGCCATACCTCAGTCGCCTCTTACGACATGCCATGAAGGTCGCAGTTACTATTCTATACTCACCTGGAGAGCCCTGCAACACACGGGCAAGCCTGAGAGGATAATTTCAAAGTGTTATAATAAGCGCGCAAAGGAACCATCAGCATGACTACTAATACCTATAGTTGTTCCAAAATTTGCAATCCCGCTAAGGTTTAATTTGTACGAAATCTACCTGATGCACAAGTGATTTTTTGCGAGCAGTCTTATATATCTCACAACCTTACGAATACATGTTTAACTAATTGGTAGGTAGCTTGGTTGATGCAAAAACTTTTTTGTTATATAATTTTGCATAAGCACAATAAAATGATCATCACAGTTTAGAACTTACAGTAATACACAAAATGGTGGCGAATGATTGCAAAGGCGTATTCCTATTACATATTATAAAAAGAAAGGTGACATAGTGAACAAATGATACCTTCCACTTCTATAAATGAAAGTAAATGTTGCGTATATACGCCAATGACAGTAGGCAGGAAACTGATTAATTCCACGGGATTTCCGATTTTGACTTGCACCGAATTGCATGTGAAACACGGAAATGCTTAGTTATAGACAAACTTGACAATCGTACTGTAAAATTTTGACAAGTATACCATATCAACATCGCTGCTATGCATATAACAAAACTCTTACAGAACTAAAGATGTGGGTGGGCAAAAAATATGGTTACCTGCCCCGTATCTCGTAAAAGGTGACTATCGAGGTTTGGCTGAAATCTGATGCATATGTCCTAAACATGTAGAAGTCTATGCGTTTAGGGACCTACAAAAACCAATGTGCATCATATACACGTTCTTGGCAAAGATCAAACTACCACAAAGAGTGATTAAAATTGGTCGTAAAGAATGAACGCAAAGAAGAAGACTAGTTACTAACAAAAATAACCGCAAGCTTATCCAAGACAGTAACAGATATTTCTGTAACAAGTTTCTACTATTTAACTCATTCCGTCCAAGAAACGCTCACAGCTTACTGAATAGTTCTCTCAGTATGCCAAAACACGATACCAGCGTTTGGTTTGGGTCCATGCACTTTTTGTTTCACTGCTCAGCTGTAATTGCACGAAACCGTCTTTTTACAAATATCAACGGACAGATAACTCTCCTTTCACACACGATCGAATGAGCGTGGTCTGACATATGTTTATATTTTAAAAAATTTAATTTGTTTGACTAACATATTTTTTCTGTTGCCAAAAGGTAAACTTTCGTGTGTTAATTTAATAACAAGATGTCTTTTCGCACTCAACGCTTGTTAACAGCTGAACAAGTTACTGGTATGTTCCAACGCTCACGCCAACATGACAAGGATTTCACCAACAGTGAATCTGTTGATGACGAATTTAGTACTAGTAGTGGTTCGAGTATTGTTTTAACTGATAATGAAAGTCTCGATAGTGACTGTGAGGGGGTGTGTCCACTGATTTCGACTGTTAGTGGGTCTACTTCTTCTACCTCTAGACCCACACAAGTAAAACATGCTCAGTCTACTGTGCCGGTATCTATACCCACACATGCTAGTACTAGTACTAGAATGACTGCAGACTCAGAATGGGTATGGAATGAGGTTGGACTTTCCCCACAGAACAGAACTGAAAATTTATTTAGGTTCAACCCTTCTCGCACACCAGGAATTTCTGCTCCTTTATATGATGAATCATCAGCTTTAAAGTGTTTCCAGACAATTTTAACAGATACAGTTATTGACAACCTCATTATTTCTATCAATGACTATGCTGTTTTCAAAATAAATGAGAAAATTGCCAAAGGAGGTATCAAGAAACAGTCTGTATATGCATCATGGGTGCCAATAAACTGAGAAGAGATTAACAGATTTTTAGCTTTGCTAATTGTAATGGGGCTAAACAGGCGTCCCAGAATTAGAGATTATTGGACCAAGACACCTACATTTTGGTATTCACCATTTGTTTCCCAGGTGTTCCCTAACAGAAGTAGGTTTGAGGCAATATATCACACAATGCTTCACGCTGGGGAACCAGGAGCGGAGTCAAAACACAAAATTGAACCGTTCCTGAATGCAATGGTTGGTAGCTTCCAAGATGCATTCTACCCCTTCCAGAATCTTTCCATTGATGAAATGGTTATTGGGTTCAAGGGACGATGGAAGTACAAACAGTTTAATGCATCAAAACCACACAAGCATCACATCAAATCATTTGGACTTTGTGACAGCGCAACTGCCACGCTCTACAACATCCTTCTCTACTTTGGAAAAGAGACCTCCTATGCTCCTGACGTTGACAAAGATGGGTTGCAGGTCAGTTAAAGTTTTTCAGACTTTACTCAAAAATATTGAGAAAGGTCACACCATCTTTGCGGATAGGTACTACACTGCTCTTCCAGTTATCACTTATCTCCTTGACAGGGAAATTTATTTTACTGGGACTGTGATGTCAATAGAAAAAGCTTCCGCAAGGACTCAAGGATCTGAAATTAAAACACCGGGAGTCTAAGTGGTTTCTTGATGAAGCAAAGAGAGTTATGTGTGTGGCTTGAGGGACAAAAAGCAAAAAAACATTGCGACTTGCCTCATCGCTAGCTTCAGCAGAGAATGTTGTCGGCAATGACAAAGCATTTGTTATAGACTGTTATAATCAGTCAATGAATGGCTGTGACAAAGCGGACCAAAATATTGCCTATTATTGCAATTTTGAACGCCGCTCCAAAAAAATGGTGGAAGAAAATTTTCTTCTGGCTGTTCGAAATTGCACAGTATAATTCTTTTATTTTATACAAACTTTCTCATCTCGATGAACAAAAAACTGGCTTTAGGGATTTCAAATCCATACTTGTTCAGCAGTTATTAGAACACACTGCACAGCTGAGAATGGAAATTACTATTTCTGATCCCATGAGATGTAATGTGTACTCAGAAAGTGCTATGCATTTAGTTGAGTACACAACAAAAGACAGAAAATGTCTAGTCTGCAGCACTCCTGCAAAATTGAAGCGCACAAATTTTATCTGTTCGGGGTGCACTGACCGCCCACATCTTCACCCTAAGACTTGCTTTGCTTTTTTATCATCAAGTCAAATTGCAGTCTCAGGCTAGAATAGCAACATAATAAAATGTTACTAAATGTATATAAAGTTGTTTTGTTTATGGCATGAATGCCAATTATTTTTTATGGCATGAATGCCAATTATATGAATTTATGTGCTTTGGAGTGGTGGTGTATAAAATGAATTTGAGAGTAATAGTTGTTATATAATTTTAAATTCTGAGGATGAATTACAAAGTTGAAATGTAAATAAATAAATGTGTGGATCAATTCGATACAATATACATGGATTATATGGATTTTCCTGGTGGTAAGTTGAATTTTTCATTCATTTTTATTTGATTTTTTTTCAATAACATGAAATACAACAATACTTTACTAAATAAATACTAATTTACATGGAAAACTATTTATTATCAGATTGTTCAGAATTTAATTCTGCATCTTTTGATACCAACAGTATAAATTTAGCTCACATAGAACTGAAGTTATATGCATATTTCCAAGATCACTCCAGCTTGAAAAATTTTGCTAGAAATGTGTTCTGGCAGAGCGTGACCACCTCCAAAATTTTTTGGACACAAAGAGTTAATCATCTCAATTCAGTACTAACAAATATATAGGGAACAGACACCAACAATAATGCATTTCAAAAAGGTCGGTTAATGATTGATCTCAATATACATAGGACATGGTCACATTTGTATACTTTAAATAAAGAAAATGTTAACCATACATTTGTTATTAAGTAAAAAATATCTATCTCAGAACATAACGATCATATGCAAAGTTACAACAATCACGGTCGCATGGTTGCAGAGATATTAATATTAAACAGTGGAAAAACATTGTGAAACACACTATAGGAACCAACATTGAACACAAATAAGTATTAAGAAATGAATGAATATATGCACATAAACTAGTTCAAACCACACTCTGTATACATTAACTGGTTCACCATTCAGAGTCTATATACTGACTGGCAGTATTTTTGAGGATGCTGTAAAGCCAGCAGTAAACTGACCAATTAAGTACATGTTGCATCTAAGGCGCCCGGTGAGGGAGAAAAATGACAAAATTTCAGAGGGTTAAATAACCAGTTTTCATTATATTCAGGACAAAAGTGTACTGTGGATGATGTGGTCAACATCAATGGCAACTCATTTCCCAAGGTTGTTCTAGTACCCACATGAGACTGGGTCAACATGACATCCATTTGCGGTTGGAAAAAACTCCCATTAAGGAGGAATTGTACCAAAACCATAGAAATTGTAGCACTTACTATTTTGTTGATGTAATGAATAATGTATTTCCGAACATCATGAAAGACTTTTCTCAATCAACCATTTCGCATGTTCTAATTTTCATTTGTGTCTGAGGAAGGAATAACCATCACCACAAAAAATGTATACGTGGAAGGAATTGGAAGAAGTTTGTTGAAGACGTGCTCCATTGGGAGTTGAGGTGAAGAGAAAAGGGTGAAGGAGATACAAGGTAACGGAAGCCACAGCTCAGTAATACAACTGACCAGACCAACTTCAAAACACTAGTATGCATAAACAATAACAAGAGAAACATGGGTATCTACATCTGTACACCTCTGAATTCTGTGGAGGTCCGCCTGCATGGCGAAGGACAACAGTCAAATTGTAAAGCTGGCTTTCAAGCAAACATCAGTCAGAAGTGCAGCACCAGGCATCATGGTTAACACCCAAATTCAGAGCGAGTGAACACAGAAGAAGACATCTGGTACTTACTCTGGATAACCTTTCCACTTTAACAAGTATTCCTTCTTCCCTCCTCTCATTCGAGAATCAACAACTTTCTCAACTGTGAACTCTTCCTCAGCTTCCTCTTCCTCCTCCTCAACAACAGGATCATCTTTCGATTTCTCTGGGAAAGAAAAAATATATGAATTGAACACACAATAAATCAACAAAAGTAAGTTATGTCGTTGCAAAAGGAAAGCAAGAGACAGCTGTGTCGTTTTCTCTATTCAATTTTCACACTAAACTGATTTCGTAATTGTTTTAACATCCGGATACATTTATTTTGCAATGAAAATTTCACAATCAATATCAAGTACTTTAAGACCTCAGTATCTCTGGTACAGTTTATCTCTGAAGTATAACACTTTATAACTGAATGTTCTTAACTGTAAAATGAATACATTTATACAATATTTGACATCAATGAGCATAAATGTGAGAAGTGGATTGTTGTAGTGCAGCTACTTTGAAGAAAAATTATAAAAGTATATACACTTTGTATTGCGGTTTAATGCTCATACAGCAGCAGCCAAATGATGATAATCCATGTGCGAACATTTTTTATGGTTCATAAATACTTAGGCACTGTAGCTTTTATAACAATCACACTTGAAAACAGTCATGTCACAAAAAGAACATTCTGATACATCTCATTTCACATTCTGATGCACTTCTAGCATGATTAGAATATAACAACTGATATTACATTTGTTGAACACTGAAACGCTCACTATCAGGGACATTATTACTATCATCATGACAGCTCATAATGTAATAATTCTCCAGCTTGCACTGCAGAAACAGGTTTCATGATGGCAAAATGTGGATCCACTCTCGTGGGCATGCGAGTGTTTGCGGCAATGAGAGAGCAGCACATCAACAGCACTGACTGCCAGGAAGTTGAGGATGGATGTTCTTTAGTGTTGGGACGTCTTATCGTCCGTCTCGATAGGACTAGGAACTCGATCTCAATGACTCCCGAGGACTAGGAACTTGATCTCAATGACTCCACGAGGGTGCAAACCGAGTACCTTTGTAACGAGAAGCGAGCACCTAACCTCTATGCCAGACTCCCAAGTCATGTGAAGAATTTTTACTATCCATTGTTATACAATTATTCCTTCCATGCAACATTACTCTACAGTATAATGGTAGATATGATTTTGGGTTACACTTCTCTTTAATCACCTTGTTCTTTAATCGATCAAGCGATTTAGGCAGTTTGGAGTTACCCGTTGTACAAGTCGAACTGACGCCTAAGAGGCAGTGAGAGGTGTGTTTAATCAGCGAGCCACAGGAACCATCAGTATTCATACTCTTCAATATCTGTTGGGGAGACTGAGCACCTATGGGTCTGCCCGGAGTGCAATTATGTGCGTTTCATATCCGAAACATAATCTTTCATTCCATCCTAGTTTAGTGTGTGTATATGTGACAAACTATACTTGGCTTACATAAATTATGTGAAAACTTGTTGTGACTGCTCACCTTCCAATACAACATAGGACAGACATTAGTACTAAAACTGCTTCAACTTACCAGACATAGTGAAGCTGCGTGGTCCTAACTTACCAGAAGACATTTTGCAATGCTAATGTCACTGCTTGCGCAGAAAACTGCCAGGAAAATCTGCAATACAGCACAATTTTATATATATATATATATAAAACTAACAGCAAAAAGGTTGACCTGGCAGAAGGGGGCAAATCGACATTTGATATTCAGAAATTGTACCCACTGCGATATAAACATAGCATTGCTCCTACAGCTACCATTGGCCTCTTTGTCTCAGGAGACAATAGGTGTTGCGTCTTGTAGTATGTTCCCGCTGAATCACAACATTTGATGTGGCTGTAATGGCCTATTCTGGAGTGGCAATCCTTGCCACAGTTTCTGCAGGTAAAACTGGAGACTAGAGCTGATGCATGGGATGTTCTGTCTGCGCTCTCTTTTGCCTCCACATGTGATGTTTTTCTTCTTTCTTTTGAGCAGCCTCGCCATGATTGCCTGTCTTTGACCAGCCGCTCCCAGTGTTTTTTGTCTATGCCACATGAAATTAGATCACGCTTGCAGGTGTCAATGAAGCGTAATAATGGACGCCCATGCTGTCTAGCACCAGATGCGAGTTGACCATATAGAATGTTCTTTGGGATTCTATCATCGATTATACGACACACGTGTTCCAGCCATCTGAGACGTCGCTGACTCAGTAAAGTGTGCATGCTTGGAATGCCAGCACTGTTCAGGACTTCTATATTGGAGATGTGATCTTGCCATCGGATGTTGTATATTCGCCTGAGACAGCGCATGTAGAAGGTGTTGAGGCGATGTTCTTGTCTAGTATATGTGGTCCATGTCTCACTACCATACAGCAGAGTGCTGAGAACACAAGCTTTATATACTTGTGTCTTGGTGTTTTGTGACTGCCCTGTTTTCCCATACACGCTTGCTAATTTAAACATAGCAGTGGAGGCCTTCCCAATGCGACCACTAATTTCATCATCGAGGGAGAGGTTGCTGCTGATGACAAGGTGTTGACTACTTCAAGCATATGACTGCCAATGTTGATAGATGGGGCTCTGCTAATATCCTGAAACATTATATTTGTTTTCTTCAGGCTGATGGTCAAGCTGAATTCATTTGATGCTGCAGCAAATCTGTCCATGAGGTGTTGTAGCCCTTCTGTGTGTGATGTTAATGCTGCATCATCGGCAAACAGAAGTCCCTTGATGCAGCTGATGATCCTACAGCTACAATAACATAATAAAGAAAAGGGGCCGTCAAGAGTCTACTGCATGGACATGGAAAGATCAACAGACTTTGCTATGATGACAAACTTGACCTAAGACTAACGCAGAAGAAAATAAAAGATTTTTATGGAGTCTTCTTGGGGGCTATGTTAAATTATGGAATCAACCACTTTTGTTCACATTTGATCACACTAGTCATTAAAATATAATATCTGCAATCACGTCTTCGTTTGCTTGATAAAGGCATTGTTGGTCGAAACGTTGCTGTATATTGTCATTGTTTTTTAATTTGTAAAACTACAGTACTTTGTGATTACGTATCTGCAATGAAAGTTTTACTGCAGTCTCATCTATATTGTGATCAAAGTTGTAACACTGTGCTAGTGGGCATGCTGCGGAAACTGGTTCAAGGCCAGCTTGGACTAAAAATATTTGGTGTACACATGGTGTGCGATGGTTGGACTACAGGAAACCCTGCTTCTTTACTTAGGGATCTAAATTACTACATACAAGTACCTCTGAAGTTGAAGTATGGCTTGCCTGAATGGCGAGGGACATTGGTGATAAGAATAAGCAAAGAATAATACCGCTGTGACCTACAAGGCATGTCGTAAGAGGCGGACTAATGGACCTAGGGAAGCTACCTTAATATATAAAAAGCATCACAGGAATTGAATGTGCCGGCCTACTTGTAGGCGCATAACTGGCACAACATACAATTGCGCTTAGGTTCAGATCACATACAAATCACACAGAGTGGTTAACAAGTGGTCGATATGGAACGCTCAAAGAACTTCCATATATTACTCAATGCTCTTCAATCTCCGCTTAGATTGATGTACCAGATTTTCCCATAAATCTTATGTGGAAATCTGATTCATGCAGCCGTAGCATTTGTGTGTTTCGTCACATCTTCAGCGCCATTTGGAGCTCTGGTGCTTATACTTCGGCAATGTGTCTGATTTTAGCAAGCGCTTACTGGGTTCGCTCTCGTCACGCTCCCAGCCGACCTGCAAGGCAGCAGGTTGCTATTTTCTTTTAGGTAGCTACCCTTAGACAACCTTCCCGCTTGGGTTGTTGAGCGTCATCTGCCCAGGTTACCAGTCTTTTTGGACTACTTGGTTTGCCTGTCGTCCAGTTTTGTGTACGGTTTGCACCGCTAGCCTTTGATTGTCCCTAATCGAACTACAAGGCAGTAGTGGTTCTCTGCAGGGAAACACAATTATTGTTCTCTGGATGGAACCCCATCTTCGAGGCTCGCCACCGTTTTGTTCACTGCGCGTTTCTTTGGGTGCCCTTCGCCATTTCTGCTAGTGCCCCATCCACCGACTGGGCCCGCCCTTTCTTCTCTTCACTTGTGCTCACATTGTTCTACTGGGTGACACGTTACCCATTTCTATCTCACTGTGCAGTTTATCACCATTCGGTAGGAAGGTTTGCACTGGATTCAAGCCTCATATTACTCAATGTAATAAAGTTTCCCCTTGCTTTTTGTATTCTTATCTTGACATCTTTGTTTGGTCCCTTCTCCCTTCCTTTCCTTTCCTTTGCATTCCCGGCCTAGACTGAAGGACCAACTTTTATCATGAATTTTACTGTTGTTTTTAGGGACTCTGTTCCTCCGACAGCTTTTCGAAGCTCTGTGTGTTGTGGCCATGACTCTTTCCTTATACCTGCTAACCGTTGACAGTCTTGCAAGACATGTAGTATGATTCTAGATCCTGTGAAGCTGCTTTTTTCAGCATAATCTGGTTATATAATTATTGTAAACAAATTTAATGGAATATGTCGAACGAGCCAATAATGTCTATGCTTTTGCATAGCTTCACATGTTCAGAAATGATTTCTCAGATGAGAATGGCAGAATGCAACAAGAACTTAGTCTTAAGTCTTTACTTCCAAGTTCCACTGTTGTGGGCACTCAGCACTCGTTACATTCACATTATCACTGTGAAGAAATATTTATCCTTCTCTCACCAATCTCAGACTGTAACTTGAAAGCCAAGTTAAAGACAAAGTCAATTTCCCACTTTCGCTTGTAAAATAAAAAGGGTTCGGAAGAGAGGCGCCTTCTCATTTTCATACGACCACAGAACTTCAAAAGAATTGGGCTTGGGAAATGTCCACTATTTTTTAAATAAACTTTCAGCTACGCATCTAATTACCCAAGAGAAAGTTATGTACAAGTCCTCAATGATCTAAAGTTTACCAAAAGCAATGTTATGTGTGCACTTTTCACAACGTACAACTCTTTTAAATTGTACCAAATTGACGAGCCCGCCATTTTGATAAAAATGAGGTACTCGCAGACTTGGAGTACCGGTGATGGCGATAAACTGTTGACAGTATAAGCAATCATTATTAAAAGTCGCTGTTTTTCTGCGATAAATGCGCTCTTGGCATTAAAGTACGTATAACAAACATGTACGGGCAAATTACGAATTGTAAATATAATAAATTAAGAATTATTAAAGGGACAACTTACAAAAGATGTAACAAGCGGGTTTCTTCCTTTCAGTTCTGACGCATGCGCTGTTTCAACATCCGGGAAATTGTAACGCGGGAAGTCACTGCGGTTGGTCAGGGTGCCATGTACTATAATGTATTATAAAAAAAGGTGGAGGCTGCAGTAAAACTTTGAAAAATAGCTAAACACGTAAACACAGTACTACAGTTTTACAAATACATAAACAGTGACGATAAACAGCATTTCGACAAAGGCTTTATCAGCAAACATCTAACAAGAATGACGAATTTCGAGGAACGTTCCGAAATTCGTCATTCTTGTTGTATTGTTTGCTTGATAAAGGCCTTTGGTCGAAACGTTGCTGTTTATCGTCACTGTTTATGTATTTTGTAAAACTGTAGTACTTGTGTGTTTACGTGTTTAGCTAATGTATTATACCGATGTTATGTTATGTTATGCAATCGACGTCATGGAACATTGGGCATTCCCATTCGTGCTCTTTCCTCTGCTGCAGCAGCCATCCCAAAGTTCATTTGCTCACCGTACCCATGAGAAGTTTATTATTATATCTTCTCTATCACGAAGACGACACTGTATGGTACGTCCAAACTTAACGCCTAATTCTCGAACTCGTTCCAGTGTCTGAGACTTGCCCATGTCACATAATTGAGAGCTTATCGCATTGATGATATTGGCTCTGTCCATACTTCTGCCCGCTTGAGTCGGGGCATTGTTTGCAAGAAAGTCAGCACGCTCGTTACCCTGCACTCCAGCATGTCCAGGTGTGTACAGGCAAGTCATTTTCTTGAAATGTGATCTCCGAACGCTGTCCACCCATTCCACATGCAGACTTCCAGCTTCAATCATTTGAAACATATTCATCGAATCTGATATGATAACAGTATGTGATCTGAGCCTAAGAGCGATTGTACGCTGTGCCAGTTATGCGCCTACAAGTAGGCCAGCACATCCGATTTCTGCGTTGCTTTTTATTTACTAGGGTAGCATCCCTATGGCAGACATAAGTCGCCTCTTACGACATGCATTGTAGGTTGCAGTGGTACTATTCTTTGCTTCCCTTGTGGGCCCGGCACCACACAGGCAATATACATAGAACAGGACTGGCGAGAGTGGTGATCCCTGAGGAATCTAATGATGTGCTTCCATGAGAAGCAACGTATGGTCACACCAAGTCGACCTAAAAAAAAATAAACTTTGGGGAAACCTGAAGCTGACTACACAGTTTGTGTTCCACGGTAAACAGATTGCATGACAAGATATCGCTGAAGAAGAAGATATACTTTATGTTATATATAATAGCCGCAGTCCATCTCAAGTGATGACGACAACAGACTCAGACGTGTATTGTTGCACCTCTCTGGTGTTCGCGCAGATGACTGCAGAGCCCAATCCTAGAACAAAATTCCATATAACAGGGCCATGGGTGCTCAGGATTGAACATGTGGGCATTCCGGTTGCAGCTTGTTTTCACTGCGTCTCAGCATTACTATGAATGTTCTCTTTTGTTGGCGCATCCCAACATTTCGCAACCTTACGCAAGGTATTCACTTTATCCATACGGGATCAGTACAGAGCCACTTTAAGAGTGTCGTTGAAGCATTAATTTTACTGTTTAACTAACGGTCGTTTGTCCCCGTCTAAGTCGACACACGCCAGCTGTTTTGGGATGCACCACCTTCAAAGACACTAACAGACCACCTTGTTTCGCATGAGAACCTGCCACTGAAAACTGCTGGAACATGTGTACAGACTCAGTGCTTCGTTCACAAACGATTGTCCATGTGGAACAGACATAGAGCACATACTTCAAGACTGTCCAGCTTACATTGCCCACGATGACATTATGACAAATCCGAACACATACTTCAAGACTGACTGTCCAACTTACATTGCATCACGATGATAGTTATGACCAGAGGGTGAAGAGCTTATGCAGACGTTATGTGGCAACTGTTCCGAACTGGAAAAGATAATGGAATTCGACCAGGTGACAGGATTGAAGTGCTAGCATGAATACAGACTTGGCCCAAGACTTCATTTACTGGGGCAGTTGTTGTATCTGACTCTCAGTCGATGTTTCACAAGATCCAGAAGGGCAGGTTTCGGTATGAGTGGATGTCGTATATAGAAGTTTCTAACCTCCAGCGGCTTACGTGGATATACTGTCCTGGGCATGCGGGTGTTTACGGTAATGAGAGAGCGGACAGGCTTGCATCAACAGCATCGATTGTTGGGGAGTTGAAGATGGATAAGGGGATATTATTCGGTCTCTTCTCGACTCTCTGTTGGATGAAGACACTAAAATCGATGTTGAATAGATCAAGTGAAACACGTACAAACAAACCACTATAGTTTTACAAAATACATAAACAGTGACGATAAACAGCAACGTTTCGACCAACAAGGCCTTTATCAAGCAAACGAACAAACAGGAGTGACAAATTAAAATGAAACACAAATGGACGACCAAATACCAACGTATCTAAGGAAAATCTGGAATAAAAACGAATAACGAAATAAATGTAACACAAAAACACACATAAAAACTAGAAATAGAAAAGAAACAATGAAACATCTAGTAAATATATAACTTGAATACATGCAACATATACCCATATAGATTATAAAGCATGGGAAGAGAAAGTACTAAGAAGCATAAGAATGTAATACATGCAACATATACCCATAGAGATTACAAAGCATGGGAAGAGAAAGTACTAAGAAGCATAAGAATGTAATACGTTGAGCCGCGTGGTCGCAAGGTACCATACAAAGAAATCAACCGATTCTCCAGAGCAAATCGACTACGATCATCAGAGGAACATGATCGGATGGCTGTGACCTGGACATCGCAAGCTCCTGAATGGCCAGTATCATTGAAATGGGTAGCTACAGGGGTCACAGAGCATTGGCGTATATCGCGCAAGTGTTGGGCGAATCGGTCACTGAGTCTCCTGCCGGTTTCCCCAATATAGGCCTTGTTGCACCGCTTGCAGATAATGGCATAGATAATATTACGGACTCGCACGTGAAACTGTCTTCAACAACGAACGTATCAAGAGCATCAGTTTAGCAACCAATAATCAAGAAAAAGAAGAGCATTTGATTTTATTGGTTATTGAACTGACGTCACAGCACTCCGGGGAGACCTATATGTGCTCAGTCTCTCCCAACAGATGTCGAAGGGTATGCATACTGATGCTTCATGTGGCTTGCTGATTAAACACACTTCTCTCTATGGCCCTCAATCATCCAGCTCTACTTCATTGATATACCATTTTTGTGTGTCTTTGTTTGCTTATACCTTTACGCGCGGCCATCTTATAGAGAAGGCCGTGCTTTACGCATGTATTCTTTTATTATTGGTCCCACCATTGCTTGTAGGCTATTTTTCTTTTCAGTTATCACCGGTATATCTTCTTCTTCTTTACGTTCGTTCTTTACGACCAATTTTAATCACTCTTTGTAATATGTGTGATTTTTGCCAAGAACGTGTATACGTTGCACAATGCTTTGGTAGGCTCCTAAACGCATAGACTTCTACACATTTAGGACACGTGCATCCGATTTCAGCCAAACCTCCTTATTCGCCTCTTACGACATGCGTGGCAGGTAACAGTGGTTCTATTCTTTACACCCCGGTAACCACTCGGGCGACCGGTATATTTTACATTGATTATGTTATGACCTCCAACATTGGCGGCTTGTTATAATTTTTGTTGGTGGGGACAGACAACAATTTTCGGAAAAATCATGGTTTTGGGTTAGGTTATATTTTAGTATTGACTATTATTTGTCTATTCTGTGAAGTTATCCATCACCTTTACTAGAATTGGTTATTGGTTACTAAACTGACGTCATTGCACTCCGAGCAGACCCATAGGTGCTTAGTCTCCCTAAACAGATATAGAAGAGTATGCATACTGATTGTTCCCGTGTCTCGCTGATTAAATACACTCCTCACTCTGCCCCTCTGGCATTCAGTTCTACTTGTACAACGGGTAACTCCAAACTGCTTAAATTGGTGGATCGATATTCAAGATCTATTTTAGTGTCTTCATCCAACAGACAGTCGCAAAGAGACCGAAGAACATCCCCTTATCCACCAACTCCCAACAATCGACGATGTTGATGCAACCATGTCTGCTGTCTCATTCCCGCAAACACCGGCATGCCCAGGACAGTATATCCACGTAAGCCTCTGGAGGTTAGAAACGGCCATAGACGACATCCACTCAGAACGAAATCTGCCCTTTTGAATTTTGTAAAGCATAGACTCAGTCAGATACAACAATGGCCCTTTTTTTTTTTTTTTTTCTTTCGTCCGCTTTCAACTCAGACGAAGTTTCATCTCTGAAACTGATTTTTGCGTGAAAATCCGTGTTTCTAATTTCTTACAATGGCAGCAGCGTGCACATTGTAAATTACTTTACACTGGCAGCCGTGTGCTCAATGTACTCGTAATTAGTATTCCCTCGCCATACAGGCAGATTTTCTCCGACTTCAGAGGTACTCATGTTATCGTCCTGAGTAAGACCAGGGAACTCGAATGCCGGACAGTAGGTTCGAACCCGAGCTATGAGGCGTCTCACAGCTAGCAGGCTGAGCTACTATCAACTACTCTAGGCAGTCCCCAGCAATGGCCCTAATAAGCGTAGACACAGAGAGCCAATGGAGAGTTGAAGTAACGGCCTCAACCTCCATCTTCATACTGTAAGCTTTTGTCCTGTATGCTCCACTTCGCCCTGCAGTAACCCTAACATGCACATTAGCCAAGAAACACCAGCCTGACTTCTCACCACGATGCACAGACCCATAGAATAACATCATCATCCTTTGCATTATCTTTTATCAGCTGCTTAACTACGATTTCAGCCTTCATGTTGACCTAAACTCTACATCCTCTTACAAGCGTATGATAACGTTGCGATAGTTTGTCATGCTACCATCTATTTGGATCAATTCTTCCGTTTTATAGGGTCACAACTGTGGTCCACTGCACAATTGTTCTCTCAGCATGGACCATCCATAACGTACCACACTAGATTCTCATGCCCATAATATCATTAGAGTTCTTGTGCAGTGGGTGTCTTTTATCAGCAGTAAGCTGCTTATATGCATTGGTTTGAGACATCTCATGACGGGAGCGTAGAGACAGAAGGCCAAGCATATATCTCATCTTCACACTGGGAGCATCTCTAGTGCAGTCAAGGAATATAAGCATACTTCATTCTGATACGTTAGAGTCGTTCACATTGTGGTTTAGAAATCGTAAGAATGCCGAGTCCGTCTTCTTCTTCTTCTGCAATCAACTTTTGCTATGCGACTACTCCGGTATGTATCATAAACAGGGCGGTGCGCTTGAGGTCTTCACCGGTTCCCCATAGTTTGTCTTGTAGTGTTGTTTCTGTTGGCCAGATCTCCAATCTCTCACTACTCAGACTAGGCAGTCTTGCAGGATGTGCTCTGGGGACTGCTTTGGTGCTCCACAGGTGCAGGCTGCCGAGTCCATGAGACCCATTCTGTGGAGGTGTGCTCTGAGACTGCATTGTCCTGTTCTAAGTCTGAAGACTGTGGTCTGTGCTTTTCTGTTTAGTGTATTTATACTCTCGTGCTCTGGGTTGTATCCTTCATTTGTTTTTCTCCAGATCATTTTCCTGGATTGTTTCAGGAGAGTCTTTGCTTCTGTAAAACTTTGTGTTGGGTGGTGTTGTGTTAGGCTCCCCCAGCCCTTGCGAGTTTGTCAGTCTTTTCGTTTCCTGGTATGCCACAGTGAGCTGGTATCCACTGTAAGACCAGTTTGGATTTTTTGACAACAAGCTTATATTTTGCCGTATGTCTTGAATGAACTTGTCTTGTCTGGGACATGAGATAGTCTGGAGAACGGATCTTGAATCGCTAAAGATTGCAATATTTTTGCTGACACTTGCTGGTCGTTGAGAATCTGTATGGCTGGAAGAAAGGCTGTTGCCTCTGCTCTAAAGTTGGTGCACGTTTCTCCTGCTGCCAGAGAGTGTTTCTGTGTTTCCTTGAGGGTGAGTGATGTAGATTCCGCTGCCTCCTTTTCTGGTAGCATCTGTAGCTGAGCCATCTGTGAACACACGTGTCCATGTGCTGGTGGGATATTGCTCTCGTAGCATTTGGAGTGAAATGGCTCTTTGCTCTGTCTCTGTTTGTATTTTTTGGAGATTATTCCTGAGACTTCTAGGTGTATTTGGGCCATGTTTTGGTGGCGTGTCCATGGCTCTGGTATTATGGGTTCCCACATTTCTGGATCAGTTTCTAGGATGTCTGTATGTTGCATATGAAATTCTCTGGCCAGATGGTTGGGACTTTTCCTTGCAAGTCTGTTTTTGTTTTCTCTTGGAATTTTGTGTGTAGAGGGTGTTCTTTTAGCCGTTTTAGTTTTTCAAAGTGGGTGAGTGTTTTCAATTTTCTGCGGAGTTCTAGAGGCTCTATGTCTGCGGTTTTTCCATTTCTATGATAGGACTGCTTTTCATTGCTCCCAGAGTTATTCTTAGGCCCATGTTTTGTACCATGTCTAGTTTCTGTGTGTTTGTTTTGACTGCTGTTGTCCAAGAGCTGGAGTCATATTCCATGATAGGTCTTACTGCTCCTGTGTAGACCTGCTTTAATATTTTTGAATTTGCGCCCAGGACGTGCCAGCTAGTTTCTTTATCACAGCAAGTCTTTGTATAGCTTTTCTTTGAATTTTGTCTATGTTTGGCTTCCAGGTAAGTCTGCTGTCTAGGGTGATTTCAAGGAAGGTGGGTGTATCTGTTTGGGGTATTGTTTCGTTTTCTAAATTGATAAATACTTTTTCCTTGTGTGGAGAGAGGGAAAAAACAGTTGCTGTGGTTTTTGTGTGGTTAATTTTGAGGCCCCAGCTTATTGTCCAGTTCTCCACTTTTTCCACTGTTTTTGTAGTAGATAGGATGTTTTTTGAGTGTGTTCTGCAGCTGTCCTGATTGCGAGGAGAACATGTTGTGGTAGACTCCTGTTTGTAGGACTTTCAGCATTAGGCCATCGTGCCATACCGTATCAAATGCCCGGGACAGGTCAAAGAATATGGCTGTTACTTTATTTCTTTCCTGGAAGGCGTTTTCAACCTCCTGGGTGATGTAAGCCAGTTGGTCCTCTGCGCTTCTGTTTTGTCTGTATCCGGTCTGGGCGGGGGTGAGCAATAAATTGGTTTCTAGATACCATGTCAGTCTCCCGTTTACTAGTCTCTCCATCAAATTCAGAAGAATTCTCTCCATCACAGTTGAGAAGGCTGATGGGTCTATAGCTCTTTGGGTCATTTTTGTCCTTGCCGGGTTTCAAGATGGGATAGATGTGTGCCTCCTTCCAGGTTGATGGAACTTGACCTGTTTTCCAGCTCTGGTTGAAAATGCTGAGGAGAAACCTTTGCCAAGAGGACCAAGGTGTTTAAGGAATTCATTGGTAATTCCATCCGCTCCAGGTGCCTTTTTCTCTTTCAGCTTTTTTATTTGGTCTTCTAGCTCCTGCAGGGTAAACATAGCTGTCATGCTGTCTGTTGGGATTGTAGAGTCAAGACTATTCAATAGTTGCTTTTATTGGTTTTTAACTTCCTTTTTCTTGCCTGTTGAATTTGGACTTGACTTTCCGATTGATAGGTTCTAGCTAATAGGTCTGCCGGGGACAAATCCTGTGTCTGTGTGTAGCAAAGTTTTGATCCTTTCTGTCCTGTCACCATTTAGGGTTTTTGCCGAGTCCGTAATCTACCACGGACATAGCAAGCTGAGCGAACAAAAGGACAAGTAGTTTCGGCTCAAGATGATGAAAATAATTCATGATATATGCATTCAGTCGCAAGAAATGATGACGATGCTTATCTGCATTACAGCGGATATCAACAAAGATTTTATCTGAACTTCTCGGTAAACACAGCAACAGTAGCCTACCTAACATGTTAAGATAAAGTGGTATTAATAACCTGGATGACCGGGTACTAGAAGATATGTGCAAGATGTACATGTCCATCATTCAGAAGGGATTCGTGCTTACGGACCGACTCAATGATTATCTATACCATGAGGACTCTTCAAGACCACGTAAGACAGAGTCCAAAAAATGTCCACTCAGTTCGATCTCATTCCTTCGTCTCTACGTCAAATATACATTATGCAGCTTGAGATCGTTACATAGCTTTGAGCACCAATTCTAACCAGATTCAATGCATAGCTTTGAAGCAGTACCATTATAGTTGACCAATATTTTGCATAGCTTTGAGCACCAATTCTACCATTATGCATAGCTTTGAGATCCACTTCTACCATTATGCATAGCTTTGAGATCCGCTTCTACCATTATGCATAGCTTTGAGATCCACTTCTACCATTATGCATAGCTTTGAGCATCCCAAATTCTACTATTATGCATAGCTTTGAGCACCAATTCTACCATTATGCATAGCTTTGAGCACCAATTCTACCATTATGCATAGCTTTGAGATCCGCTTCTACCATTATGCATAGCTTTGAGATCCGCTTCTACCATTATGCATAGCTTTGAGATCCACTTCTACCATTATGCATAGCTTTGAGCACCAATTCTACCATTATGCATAGCTTTGAGCACCAATTCTACCATTATGCATAGCTTTGAGCATCAATTCTACCATTATGCATAGCTTTGAGATCCGCTTCTACCATTATGCATAGCTTTGAGATCCGCTTCTACCATTATGCATAGCTTTGAGATCCACTTCTACCATTATGCATAGCTTTGAGCACCAATTCTACCATTATGCATAGCTTTGAGATCCACTTCTACCATTATGCATAGCTTTGAGCACCAATTCTACCATTATACATAGCTTTGAGTACCAATTCTACCATTATGCATAGCTTTGAGATCCACTTCTACCATTATGCATAGCTTTGAGCACCAATTCTACCATTATGCATAGCTTTGAGATCCACTTCTACCATTATGCATAGCTTTGAGCACCAATTCTACTATTATGCATAGCTTTGAGCACCAATTCTACTATTATGCATAGCTTTGAGCATCAATTCTACCATTATACATAGCTTTGAGCATCAATTCTACCATTATGCATAGCTTTGAGATCCACTTCTACCATTATACATAGCTTTGAGATCCACTTCTACCATTATGCATAGCTTTGAGATCCACTTCTACCATTATGTATAGCTTTGAGATCCGCTTCTACCATTATGTATAGCTTTGAGATCCGCTCTTACCATTATGTATAGCTTTGAGATCCGCTTCTACCATTATGTATAGCTTTGAGATCCGCTTCTACCATTATGCATAGCTTTGAGCTCCAATTCTACTATTATACATTGCTTTGTGCTATGCTTACAAAGTTCGCCTTCATGTGTCAATAGGTCTCCTTTTCCCCGCCATCCCTGTGGTGACCACTGTATTGTATATCCTGGGCTGTCTTTCTTTTCTCATTCCAAGGACATATCCATTCTATCTCCATCGTATCTTTGTATCTCTACTCCGTTTTTAAATGTCTTCCAGCTAACTACAGCCTCTTCCAAAACCTTGGAAGGATCACATCAAAATTAATGAATTTATAATTCTCCCCCATGCAGAAAACTACTGGGAAACTGCTCAAAAAGAAAATTGCGCAGACTATCATGGACGTTAAAGATCTACTTCCTCAAACAATCAGTCAGTCACAAGGTGCCCTAACTATGCCTGAATTCATAACGAGCAATGCAGAAGAAGAAGAACTCTTACAGGGTATATCTTTGGAAATGATGTCTGGTCCAACGCTGCTTTGTTTGCATGTGAAGGCTTTCACTTTGAGATGGAAACGATGGCAGCAGTGATTGATCTTGAAGATCTATATAATGGCTTTTAATGTGATTTGCTCATATCGCTGTGTATGGAAATGAACATATCTGAACAACTGGAGGGGGAAAGGGGAGTTATTCTTTTCAAAAGGATGGTAGCATTGCAGTGTGATTCATAGATATCTATTGCGAAGAGTTTCAAGACTAATTGCCTCAGGCCTCCCCACTGTCACCTGTGCAATCCAAAGTGTACACTGCAAGTACAACGCTTGCTCAAATGTAGTACTGGGGCGCAATATGTCTCTTGCACATGACACATTGATCTACCGTAAGATCTTTCGCAGACAAGTTGTATGAAAGGTGAACAATTTGGATCTATCTTGTTTTGTCATTCTCCAGCATTCTGATCCGTGAAGAATGGACATTGCCATCAAACTTTCACGAAAGAAAATAAGGTATGACCAAGTATTGGCTAGGTATGCAACATGTCCTAATTGTGCCATAGATGGTACCACAAGTATTTATGACCAAGTTCTGGCTAAGTGTGCAGTATGTACTAATTGTGCCATAGATGGTACTACAGGTATTTATGACCAAGTTCTGGCTAAGTGTGCAGTATGTCCTAATTGTGCCATAGATGGTACTACAGGTATTTATGACCAAGTACTGGCTAAGTGTACAGCATGTACTAATTGTGCCATAGATGGTACTACAGGTATTTAACTTCTTCTTCTTCATTCACTTTCACACCCACGTTGTGCCGGGCCCGTAAGGAAGCAAAGAATAGTACCACGCATGTCGTAAGAGGCGATTGATGTAGGACCTAGGGAAGCTACCTAGTAAATAATAAGCATCGCAGAAATCGGATGTGATGGCCTACTTGTAGGCGCATAACTGGCCCAAAGTACAATCACTCTTAGGCTCAGATCACATAAACATCACAAAGAGTATTTTAACAAGTGATTGATATGGTGCGTTTGTAGAAAGAGAAGCTTAAGAATGTTGAAGACCTGTCCATCAGATATAATGTTGAATTCTCTTTGTTTACAGGTTTATGTTTTGTAAGTTGTAATATTTCCAATGAGCTCCAGTGGGTGCTATGGAGTTCATGCACTGTAGTCTGGTTCTTCAGCAGATCAAGCAAGAAAATATGCATATAGAAGAAGAGGTACAGGAGAGAAGAGAAGTTGATGTAAGAGGCGAGCTGGACAGAGGTGGACGTAAGAGGTGAGCTGGACAGAGGTGGACGTAAGAGGCGAGCTGGACGGTTTAACTAGCTAGCCACAGGAAACATCTGTATGCATACCCTTCGAAACCTGTTAGGGGAGACTGAGCCTCTATGGGTCTGCCCTGAGTGCTGTGATGTCAGTTCATTAACCAATAACTTTCAGAAGGAACTAAAATGCTTATTGTTTATAGCCACAAACAAATTGATTAAAATCAAAAGACATCAATGAGAATTTCTCAATTTTAATTATCCTTTAAACATCAACACAATTGACCATATTATTAGTTCTTTTGGCCAATAGCTATAAAAATAAAATTTATCCCCCAGCACATAATGATCTATGAGTGTGAAATGTTAGATGCCTCACAATGCTACGATTTACAATTTTGAAGCAGTTTCTCACTAGCAGCTCTTCACTAATTCAATACTTCAGGGGGTCTCCAAAGCAAAGTTGATAATGTTCTGCACTAAAATTTGGGGGGTCAAGGACAGCGTGGCAAAAATTCTTGGTGTGCACACCATATGCGGTTGGACTACAAGAGACCCTGATCCTTTACTTGGGGATCTAAATTACAAATACTTCTGAAGTTGGAGTAAATCTGACCTGAATGGTGAGGGATAATGGTGATAATGAAAATAAACCTTCATGCAAAAATCAGCAAGAGAAGTGATATTAAGTGCAATGACTGCGCCTAAATTCATAGCGTATGAACAAATACAAAAATGTACCCCAAGTAACCAATTAAAATTGACTCGACTAGAGTGTATCTGCATCCCAATTACAACCGATTTAAAGCCATCACAATTAAGGCAGAATGATATGTGATAAATTAACAGAAATGATTTCTATAAAATTTGGACAGAGCTAAATGTGATAATGCTCCTTCAGATGAAATTGGAGAACGGTGTGTATGCTGACTGTTTTATCTCATTCGATGGTTATACACATGTTTTATGCATACTTGAGGAGATCTGGTCTTACCTTGACATCCAAGAACAAGACTCTTAGTTATGGACAAATATCCCCACTGCCTTGTGAAAGCCTCAGGAGAGGCAAAAGCTATTGGAGTAAACCCAAGCAGAAAATTTGGAGTGGAGCCCATAAGACGGACAGGCATCATGCGATACCCTACCGGCAGATCCTGTAATCAAACTGATAACAGACATAGTGCATGCACTCCTCTGGACCCTATCAGTGAAGTCGAGAGAGGACAGTTGACGCTTGGTCAACTCAGCTACTCCATAAAAATTGCCCAGGCATGCGTCACAGAGAGGTATAGGCCATTACAGTCACAATAGACACAGTGATTCAGCACAGAACAAACTATGTGATGCAAAACCTATTTCCTGAGACAAAGAGACCAGAAATTTATCTGATTTTATTACGTCTCCTGAATTTATCCCATCTTATTCTGTTCTTTAATCCTGTATTGTCTCACAGTGTCAGGATAAGAAGAGATTTCTAGAACGGGCTTTTGTGTGTTCTTCATAAAGTCATTTTTGCCACCTCTGTTATCTCTAAGGTCCACCTTTTGTGTGGATGGTCTTTTGCTTTGTATCCTTTCGCATGTGTGTTGCTGGGACTCACAAGGGGAGCAAAGAATAGTAACACTGCGATCTACAAGGCATGTTGTAAGAGGCAACTGAGGTAGGGGTCTAGGGAAGCTACCCTAGTAAATAAAAAGCGTCACATAAATTGGATGTGCTGGCCTACTTGCAGGGGCATAACTGGCACAACATACAATCAATCTTAGGCTCAGATCACATACAAATCACAAATTGTGGTTAACAAATGGTCGATATGTAGTGTTCAAAGAAGAAGCTTTGTATCCACTATATCGGTTAAGATTGCTCTTTGGTAATCTGTTTATCTGGCTGGACCATTTAATTTTCTGTTTCTTGATGAAGTTCAGTACAGATGTTGTACCCACTATTTTCTTGATGTCGTTATTTCTAAACCGGTCTCTTCTTGATACTGCCAGCATTCTGCATAGGCACTTTATCTATGTCGTGACTAGTTTTGTTAATGACAAATATACCGATAACAAAATGACCAATAGAAATACCTTGTGTGTAATCCCTGACATAAATATACATGACTTAGAGAACTAGGTCTTGCCAAACAAGTGCATTAATATCCATGTAGAAAACCAGTGGATAAATATCCGTATGAAAAACAAATTGATATCCATATGTAAAAATATAAGAAACAAATTCAACATATCCTGAATTTTGGCAGCTGTGAAATCAACCTACAATCGCTGCCCTCTTCAGTCGTTTTGTTCTAACATGGGTAACATTTCCCATGCTGCCTCACTGTTGTTACCAACATTAACCATTGTAGATTCAGACACCTCACCATGTCTGCTGCTTTCATTTGAAAGAGAGGGGATTCTTGTATCACTTTCTGCATGCTCAAATGAATCAACAGCTGCATTTTCATTTGCAAATTGAGAAAAATGGACTGAATTTTCTGGATACTTGGACCTCGCAGGATCTAGTATGTCTACTTCCTGTGTAAGAATGTAGCTCTCCATCAGGATCATGCTTGTGTCTGAAATTTTAATTTCATTTTCTTCTTCTGAAATCTCTCTTGGTGATACAATATGATCCTCTTCTAATTCATCTTGGATGTTGCTCTTTATGTCACATCCCTTCTTCTGTGATGATAAAACACATTCTGCAGGTTGGTTTGGTGACATTTCTTCATTTGAAACTTGAATCACATTGTTTGTATGTGTCACAATTTCTGTCAAAATTGAAGAGGAAAAATGTGACATTTAACATAAAAATATGCAGATATTAAGAACTAACTTGCAATAAAAAATGTGATATTAAAACAACTAACTTGAATAAAATAATAAAAATAATAACTGGCACAACAACTGTGCAATAGTTTCAAGGAAAAGAAAATCATCATCAAGGGCATTCGTAAATAAGACCCAAAAAACAGATAAATTGTTACTGTCTAGATAAAGCAAAACGGGTGATATTGTTTCGGCTCAAAACTGGACAAAAAAGACTGAACAACCACCTACACAGACTAGGACTGGTCCCACATGTGTGTGTGTGGATGGATGGACAGCACAGACAGCTGAACATATCCTGCAAGATTGTCACCTAATTAATCAACTGGCCAACAGAGATCAAGATTAATAAAAAGCTGTTAGAAAGTCTGGATGAACCAACAAACACAATAAAGTACATCCAGAGAACAGGTTCATTGTGTAGACATTGAACATCAACGAACAAGAAGATGAAGACTGACTGTGCAATAGTGTCCAAGACACAAGGCTAAAATGTCAGCAGATCAAAGTCATGCCACTTTAAAAGTTTAACTAGTTGGTTGTTCCAGAATGCTTGGTCTCTGCAAATTCTGTCTAAGGCTGCTGTTTACATACTTCAAACCAAAACAACACAGATGCAAACACTATTTTCCATAGATCTTGTCTGAAACTAAACTATGAGGTCAACATCTGAGTGACTAATTCCGTCAGTGTTGTGAAACTGAACTATGAGGTCAACATCGGAGTGACTAATTCCGTCAGTGTTGTGAAACTGAACTATGAGGTCAACATTGGAGTGACTAATTCCATCAGTGTTGTGAAACTGAACTATGAGGCCAACATCCGAGTGACTAATTCCGTCAGTGTTGTGAAACTGAACTATGAGTCCAACATCTGAGTGACTAATCCCATCAGTGTTGTGAAACTGAACTATGAGTCCAACATCTTGAGTGACTAATTCCGTCAGTGTTGTGAAACTGAACTATGAGACCAACATCCGAGTGACTAATTCCATCGGTGTTGTGAAACTGAACTTTGAGGTCAACATCGGAGTGACTAATTCCGTCAGTGTTGTGAAACTGAACTATGAGGCCAACATCCGAGTGACTAATTCCGTCAGTGTTGCGAAACTGAACTATGAGTCCAACATCTGAGTGACTAATCCCATCAGTGTTGTGAAACTGAACTATGAGTCCAACATCTTGAGTGACTAATTCCGTCAGTGTTGTGAAACTGAACTATGAGGCCAACATCCGAGTGACTAATTCCATCAGTGTTGTGAAACTGAACTATGAGACCAACATCCGAGTGACTAATTCCATCAGTGTTGTGAAACTGAACTTTGAGACCAACATCCGAGTGACTAATTCCATCAGTGTTGTGAAACTGAACTTTGAGACCAACATCCGAGTGACTAATTGCATTAGTATTGTGAATGTAAAGATACCTGTCAAACATATCAAGGGATGGACTCCCTTAAGTCAGTTTTGTTCCCTATCCTCAACCTGCGACTTAGGGAGGCAAACACAAATACAAAAAAGCACACAGAAACTGGATGTGCTGGTCTACAGGCACCAAACTGGCATAACAAACTCATGCTCTAAGGTACAAATAACATACTAATCACAAAGAATAGTTTAACAAGTGGTTGATGTAGAACGACAAACGAACAAAGAAATATATACACATGTCTAGCAACAAATATAAATATTTGTAAAAATTGACTTGTTTGTATAAAATCTAAATATATGTAAATATCAACATTTTTCTCCTTTTTTTATAATCCTTTTTTTTCCTTACAGCGTCAGGATAAGAACCAGTTTGTATCAGTTATATGAGGACTATTATCATAGCACTCCGGACATGTCCATAGGTGCTCCAATCTCCATCTCAACAAATCCAGCAACGTCCAGCGGCCCAAAACACCAGTTCGATGTTTATTAATCAATCATTAAGCAGATTTGGTATGTCGTTCTTTTCGGGTCGAACTAATATCGACACCATCTCGTTCAATCTGATCTACAAAATCTACTTTTTGTAGAAAATCTACCTGACTATGATATATTTACCTGACTATGATATATTTACCTGACTATGACAAATCTACCTGACTATGACAAATCTACCTGACTACGACAAATCTACCTGATTGCAGGTTAGTTAAGGTTTCAGATGCAATCCCTTGAT
This sequence comes from Arion vulgaris, assembly GCA_020796225.1. NCBI lineage: Eukaryota > Metazoa > Mollusca > Gastropoda > Stylommatophora > Arionidae > Arion > Arion vulgaris. The sequence continues at coordinate 59,196,417 of CM036761.1, read as the reverse complement.
CTGTGTGTTCCTGTTTGGATTGTAAAAAAACAAAGTCACATACAGAATCATTTTAAAACATCAGTATATGTATGTCTACAAAGTAATTAAAAATCAAGGCAGACACTAAGATGTTAATGCAAGAATTATCAAAGTCAAACTAGATTTCTCTCTGTCAGAATAGACTCTGACAACTGTTAAAAAAAGTAAAAACCCTTTTTCATACCTTGAGGTATGTTGGGTAATACAGTGTTTGACCTGTATTTTTTATTGACTGTCGGCACACGATGAGTGATGTGGTCAATATCACACCGGCCACCTTTAGTTCCCAGTGAAATGTAGGGTGCAGGTCACCTCATGCACTTCATTTAGAGAGGGTCTAAAGTTGAAGGATTGACCACCTGAGTGGTTACAGGGCCCAAATTTGGGGTATAAAGAATAGAACCACTGTTACCTGCCACGCATGTCATAAGAGGTGACTAAGGAGGTTTGGTTGAAATCAGATGCACATGTCCTAAACGTGTAGAACTCTATGCATTTAGAGGGCCTACTAAACCAATGTGCAACGTATACACGTTCTTGGCAAACATATCACAAAGAGTGATTAAAATTGTTTGTAAAGAACGAACGCAAAGAAGAAGGATTGACTTCACTGCACTGGGATTTACCCAATATAGCTCAGTGTCTCTCCGCAGAAATGGCATGCCATCTTCCGAAAATATTGCATAAAGCACAAACTCCGTAGCTCCTGCAACAATCCTAGGGGTCTTTGTGTAAAAAAATGCACCAGTGAACAGTCCAGATTCAAACCCACGACCTTCAGAATACAAAGCAAAGATGTAACCACTTAGGCACAGAGATCCCCTTGTATAAAGAAGTGTTTAGGAACGCCTCTAATCTGATGTTATTAGAGCCTTTAGATATAAGCTGTACAATTCACCTGAGGTCATCCACAGATTCCCTAATGTCTGGACACATTGTCCGCCTAGGCAGGTCGTATTTTCACAATGTCTTCCATATATAGTTGACACACTTGAAGGATGTTTTCTACATCAACACTAATGTGGCACACTCTGCTATATAAGTAATCCATGATACATACCTTGCCAGAATTAGACATCTCAATATCTTTCTGTTCAGATGGAATCTGGGATAGTTCCTTCGTGAGTTCTTGAGTCATGCCCAACCTGAAGTCAATGTCAATGTGTAAACAATAAATAATGTGACATATAAGACAGTATGACATATATGACAACCAAGGGTCACCGATACACACTGCACTAGTAACCATACATCATCAAATAGCTTGTCCTGAGCAGAACTTTGCCCCCTCCCCCACCCCCATAGAGGCACCATAACTACGCCTGAATTGATTGTGAAGACAAATGAAACACAAATTATAACATTGGAGCCTAAGACACAGTGAATCAAATGACAGAAATCTGGGTTAGCAAACATTTAAGGGTCAACTAAGATATATTAAATGAGATGACATATGTCTGAATCAGCAAAGGAGTGTTGATCAAAACCCTGCTCCACCTCCAAGAGTAAGTTGTGATAGCAAGCTGCGTCTAGTGACGAGTCTAAGAAAGTATGCATTAATGAGTAGATGTTTGTCTGTTATTCTCCAGCATTCAGTTCCATACAAATGTATTGAAAGTATGCATCAATGAGTAGATGTTTCTACGTCTGTTGTTCTCCAGAATTCAGTTCCATACAAATGTATTGAAAGTATGCATTAATGAGTAGATGTTTCTACGTCTGTTGTTCTCCAGCATTCAGTTCCATACAAATGTATTGAAAGTATGTATCAATGAGTAGATGTTTTCGTCTGTTGTTCTCCAGAATTCAGTTCCATACAAATGTATTGAAAGTATGCATTAATGAGTAGATGTTTGTCTGTTGTTCTCCAGCATTCAGTTCCATACAAATGTATTGAAAGTATGCATCAATGAGTAGATGTTTCTACGTCTGTTGTTCTCCAGAATTCAGTTCCATACAAATGTATTGAAAGTATGCATTAATGAGTAGATGTTTGTCTGTTGTTCTCCAGCGTTCAGTTCCATACAAATGTATTGAAAGTATGTATCAATGAGTAGATGTTTCTATGTCTGTTGTTCTCCAGCATTCAGTTCCATACAAATGTATTGAAAGTATGCAGCTCGTATACTGTATATTCTTAATTTGTGTTTAAAAAATGCTATACTGGGTTTACCTGGCATCGAAGTGCTCCATGTAAAACTGTGCATCTGACTGGTTCATTTCTCTAGCTCTGTCCATGGTCACATCAACTATAGGCTCTTCTTTCTTTACTTCTCTTTGATTGGCATGTTTTAAAGATGTTACTTGTACCTTCAATGTACGATTGGACTTTTGCAACTTAGCTCTAAAAAAGAAGCAGAAAGAAATGTTTTATTGAAAACTATTTCAATAAATGACCAGAAAGGCAAAGTGATAATGGAATGTAAGACTGTCTAACAATATGACAAAGGAAGTAGTCAAATACAATTTTCAACAAATCATGTCTAATAAATAAAAATTAAACAATTAAAATATTTTTTTTTAAATGAGCTGCTGGGGAACACCAAAAGTTGCAGACATTCATCAATAGATGTCTAGACAGGGTGCTCCGTCTACGATGGTGTGACAGAGCAAGGATGGGGAGCTGTGGGATGGGGTGGGACAGCAGCGGGTGGAACGGGAGATGGGGGCAGAGGGTGGCGATGGATAGGACACACACTGGGAAAGCCCCCTGGCTGCATTGCGGGATGGGCTCTCTAATGGAGCCCCGGGGCGGTAGAGGTGGGGCGGACCAAGAACACCTGGGGATGGGAGTTGGAGATGGAGTGCAGGGGGATGCAGAGAGAGTGGAGAGGTCTGGAGGGGATGGCCTTGGCTGGGTGGGCTTGGAAGGCCTTGGTTGCGGACCTAAGCCTCTCAAGGGGCGAAGGGTGAAGAGGGAATAAAAATTAACAATAGGTAACATTTCTGAACGCAATAATTGCAGATTCAAAACATTCAAGACAAACTTCTTCTTTTTTGCATATGCTCTACAACAGAACTGTCTCGACGTTTTTATATATTGGGAAGAGGCTAAAGTAATAGTAAGACAAATATCCGTTGGCAAGAGGCTAAAGGAATATACATCCTGACTAATGGTTCTGGAGGCGTCATATGACAATTGCATTTCAACTACTATTACTAATTACAACAATAGTAAGATTATTATAGCTGAGATGTCGACGTTTTCTCCAGTGCAAAAGCATATGGTGGGGTTGGGTGCAGTAGAATGGTTATAAAACTTAAAAATAATGCAAAGCGGAAAAATCATGTTCATGGGAGTACTTAAAAAAACTAAAAATAGTTGGCTTTCTGGAAATTTGTTTTACATTAAAGCCGGCAGAGTAAAATAGGACACCATGAATGTATGTCAATGGTGCTATGGCGCCCTTGAGCACATCATTGGACAACACTGCTCTACAGCAACTACTTGTTAACTCCATTTTGGCGATATCTGTGTGATTAACACCAGAAAGCTTAAGTACATTGTGTTTCTGGGTTAATTATGAACTTTGGACAGGCACACCAGATTTTGTACAAAGCGAAATCAATGGCTCAATATAATGTGTACTTCTTCTGTGATCAACTTCTGCTATGCGACTACTCCGGTATGTGTCATAAACAGGGCAGTGCACTTGAAGTCTTCACCGGTTCCCCACAGTTTGTTTTGAAGGGTTTAATCTGTTGGCCAGATTTCCATTCTCACACTTCTCAGGCTGGGGCAGTCTTGCAGGATGTGCTCTGGGGACTGCTTAGGTGCTCCACAGGTGAAGGCAGCCGAGTCCCTGAGACCCATTCTACGGAGGTGTGCTCTGAGACCACAGGGGGTTATTCTAAACATGTGTACAAAGATGAAACAATGACTCACATATCTTTCTGAAGTTTCAAAACACAATCTTCCATTGTTGCATGTTCTTTTCTCTGCTTTTTCTGCCAACTGCCATTCTGTTGTCATACTGTCTATTTTGAGGTTAGCTTGAGCTAGCTGTCTTTCCCTCAACCTCAGAAGCTCCTCAAGGTAATCCTACACAACAAAATGATGAGTAACGTTTTTACAGCAAACCGAGAACATATTTTCATGTAATTTATACTGAGTCTAAAGTCAAAGGATTGACTTCATTGTGCCGGGATTAATCGCATTTGGCTCGGTCCATCTCCCCAGAAATGGCATACCACCTGCTGAGAGTGTTGCACAAAGCACAAACTCTATAGGAACGACAACAATCCTAGGGATCCCTAGGAAAAAAAAATGTACCCATGAACAGAACAGCGCAGTCCAGATTAGAAACCACATTCTTCAGAACGCAAATCAAATAGATACCCTTGCCGGTGCTACGGAGTTCATGCACTATACCACTGGGATCTTTCTGTGTAAGAAAGAGACCGAAGCACATATGGTTATGCACCGAAGTGCAATGACGATGGCTCTATCAATCAATCAATGTAATTTATACAAACCGCCTGTATGTTGCCGGGGCTCACAAGGCAAGCAAAGAATAGTAACACTGCGACTTACAAGGCCTGTTGTAAGAAGCGACTGACGTAGGGGCCTATGGAAGCTACCCTAGTAAATATAAAGCGTTGCAGAAATCGGATGTGCTGGCCAACTTGTGGGCATATAACCGGCATAACGTACAATCGCTCTTAGGATCCCATACAAATCACAAAGAGTGGTTTAACAAGTGATCGATATGAAGCGTTCATAGAAGAAAAGAAGATTTGTACAAACTTACACACAGGATCCTGATGTATTATGACAAAGCAAAGATACTTATCAAAAGGAAATACAAATGTATATGAAGTCATAGAACAGACTGTGATTATCCACAAGATCCCATCGTCAGACAGAAACCACCAAAAAACCATCATCTTCAGACTCTACATGGGACATCGTTGACTGCTTTAGATATCTTAACATAAGAAAGTAATTGCAGAAGTTGAAAACAACATAATTATATATATTTAACTGACTGGAATCCACAAGAGAAGAGAAGTGTTGAAAAAAAAAGTAAACGAACCCTTTTCCATACCTTCAGGTATATTGGGTAAATTAGGCCCATATTTTTCATTGACTGTCAGCACATGAGGGGTGATGTAGAAATAATATGACTAATAATCTAATGTTACAAGACAGGATAGATTGAGAACTGAGAACATTAGATCTGAGAAACCTATTCAATCTTCGAGGTTAAAATCCTCCACCAAGGTAAAAGAATCAACTATCTCAAACCTGTTGTTTGCTGATGACTGTGCCTTCGCTACCAACTCTGAGGAAGAAATGCAGACTTACATGGACAAGTTCTCAATGGCCTGTGATAGGTTTGGCCTCACCATTAACACCAAAAACAGAGGTCATGTTCCAGCCCGCCCTAGAGAACAGTATTACGATCCAGTCATCAACATTAAACACCAGCGTCTCCAGTCAATGGACAACTTTGCTTATCTTGGCAGCCTCCTATCCAGATCGGCAAACATAGATTCTGAGGTCCACAATAGGATATCCAAAGCCAGTGCTGCGTTCGAAAGGTTACATGTCACTGTGTGGGAACGGAAGGGGATAAGCATAGTCACAAAGCTGAAAGTTTACCAGGCCATAGTGCTAACCACGCTGCTGTACGCAAGCGAGACATGGACAGTGTATAGCAGACACGGAAGAAAATTAAACCATTTCCACACAAGCTGTCTACGCAGTATACTAAAAATAAACTGGCAGGACAAAATTCCAGACAGCGAAGTCCTCACAAGAGCAAAGATCCCAAGCGTCAACACCCTGTTGCAGAAGGCCCAACTGAGATGGGTCGGTCACGTTGCTCGAATGCCTGATAAACGCATCCCAAAACAGTTGATGTATGGCGAGCTTGAAGGGGGCAGACATTTAGCTGGTGGACAGAAAAACGCTTTAAAGACACTCTTAAAGTGTCTCTGAAATGCTTCGATATAGACAATACGTGCTGGGAATCCCTGCAAGATCGCCAAATGTGGCGCTGTAACAACAAAAGAGGAACCCGAATAGCTGAGAATCATCGTATTGTTGAGTCACAGAGAAAACGAGCAGTGCGAAAAGACAGAGCACACAACACGCACATGTCTAACCTTGATCATGTATGCCCCACCTGTGGTCGGGATTCTGTTCTAGGATTGGACTCTACAGTCACCTCCGCACACACCAGAGAGGTGCAACAGTACACGTCTGAGATTGTTGTCATCATCGCTATGGATGGACGGCTATTATTATAGTCAACATCAAGCTGTCCGTCTTTACTTCCCAGTGATTTTGCTGGTACTCAGTTGAGGTTGGGTCGACCTGAGAACCATTGGTTATTGGTTACTAAACTGACGTCATTGCACTCCGGGCAGACCCGTAGGTGCTCAGTCTCCCCAACAGATATCGAAGAGTATGCATACTGATGGTTCCTGTGGCTCGCTGATTAAACACACCTCTCACTCTGCCTCTCAGGCATCCAGTTCGACTTGAACAACGGGTAACTCCAAACTGCTTAAATCACTTGATCGATTCAACATCGATTTTAGTGTCCTCATCCAACAGACAGTCGCAAGAGACCGAAGAATATCCCCTTATCCATCTTCAACTCCCCAACAATCGATGCTGTTGATGCAAGCCTGTCCGCTCTCTCATTACCGTAAACACCCGCATGCCCAGGACAGTATACCCACGTAAGCCGCTGGAGGTTAGAAACTTCTATAGACGACATCCACTCATACCGAAACCTGCCCTTCTGGATCTTGTGAAGCATCGACTGATCCTGTCTGCCCAGCGTGTTGGACTACGGGTGACTATCCCTCTGTGTGTGCGGGTTCAATTCCGTGGGATGGCAGAAAAAGCCACAGATTCCCAGATTTACGGTGTTCATGGCACCGAACCGAAGGGTTACGATGTCCATGGCGCCGAGCAGAAGAGCTGAAAAGCTCAAGTGCTTCTGGATCAAAAAAAAAAAAGCATCGACTGAGAGTCAGATACAACAACTGCCCCCAGTAAATGAAGTCCCAGAAATCCAATGGAGGGCAGCAGTAACGGCCTCAACCTCCATCCTCATACTAGAAGTAGTTGTCCTGTATGCCCACTTCGCTCTGCAACAACCCTACCATGCGCATTAGCCAAGAAACCCCAGCCGGATTTCTCACCATGTTGAACCGACCCATCGGCATATACAACAACATCATCATCCCTTGCATTATCTTCTATCAGCTGCTTAACTGCGAGATCAGCCTTCATGTTGCCCCAATTTCTACATTCTCTTCCAAGAGTAATGATAACGTTGAGATACTTGGTCATGCTACCATCTGTTGGGATCCATTCTTCCCCTTTTGGTAGGGTCGCAACCGTAGTCACCTGGCCAATTGTTCTCTTAGCCTTGGCCATCCACGACATGCAACGCTTGATTCTTGTGCCCTTAACATCATTAGTGTTCTTGTGTAGTGGATGTCTCTTATCCAAAGTAACCCGCATATATGCCTTGGTTTGGGCGATTGCATGACGGGAGCGTAGTGACAGAAGGCCAAGCATATATCTCATCAAGATCTTCTTTCGATATCAAGATCACATGAATTCTTACGATATCAAGATCACAATGTTGAACGACTCGAACGGGTTCAGAATGAAGGTATGCGTATAGTTCTGGGCTGCACTAGAGATACCCACATTGTGAGAACCATTACGGTTGGAAAAGTATTCCACAAGAGAATAGTGGGATGACTAAAGACATTTTTCTTTGTTCTGTAAGGGATTCAAGTCTCTTTAAACAGAAGCATGCATCTTTGAAGCTAACATGTTATTTTATTTCAATTTTTTGTCCAGATAAACAGGTAAAAATAAGAACTAATTTCTGGCAAAAAATCTAGATATGTTGAAGAATATGTGTTAAAAAATACTAGAATAGAAAACCAGAGATGTCGGGGCCTCCTAGGTACAGATAAAAGAAGACAGCCTAAAATATAAATTTAGTGAGAGCAATAGTTGCAGCGGTAAGGTCTATGAATGCAAAATCTAATACAATATAAGTAGATTCCCCAGAGAGAATGTTGGGAAATATTTTGTTACTAGCTAGACATGTGAACATTAAACATGGAGGTATCTGTGGCGTAGAGGTTAGGTGCTTTCCTCTTGTTACAAAGGTACTCGGTTCGCACCCTCATATAATCATTAGGATTTTCCCAGAAATCCCTGATCTCAGTGTGGGTGAGATCAAGTTCCTAGTCCTATTGGAGATGGATGATAAAACGTAGGTCCAATTTTGAAGTTGAGCACGTAAAAGAACTCTTGGTAAGTTCAAAATTGAGAAGAACCGCTGCTCATGCAAAACACATTAGGAAGATTAAAAAATAAAATTTATACAAAATACTTTCACCTTCTAAATTACACAAGGGATCCTAGCCCGAGTTTGTGCATTGTCGCTGAGATCTGTGTAAGAAAGAGATCCCCGGAGTACATGTGGTTACTCACCAAAGTGCAATAATGACGATCCTATCAATCAATCTATCAATCAAACATACAGCATGAATACCATTTACCATCTGCTGAATAGCAATGAGCACCTATAGGTCTACATGGCGTGGAGACTGGTTACATATAGAGATATGAAAGGATAGTAATGGTTATATGCTCTGTAGTGGGTGACAATGGATAACTTTCTCTAAACCTACTTCATCAATTAGACAGGAAATGTTCGTCATACCTTCTGCTCTTTGATATGTCTCATGTCTTTTTCGAAAGACTGGAAATGCAACATCTCCTGTATGTTTACATCTGAAAGGGAACTGTCAGTGCTCTTGACCTCTTTTCCACTTAGATGCAACATTTCAATCTCATCACTGCATCGACTAGCTGAGCTGGGATTTGAAAAAAATTAATTTATTTAATACAGTTTCAGATCTTTTTTCTGCTTTCAGGTGACTGGTTATGCTATATTTTTCAGAGAACAAAGTCTATGACCTTCTATAATCAGATTATTCTATCTATCTGCATTATCTTATCCACATGTGCCGTGAAGTGTCATAGGGAGTTTCAGTTTTCTATCCTGTGTCAGGTGTGTTGCATCTGTAGTTGTTAGTCTTTGATGTCGCAGGATATCTGTGATATTATCTATCCTTGGGTTCTTTGTTTTCCTCGGGCCCTGCGTCTGGGTTGCTGGTTCACAAGATGGTAGTAGATCTGGTTTCATTCTCATTAAGTGACCGAACCATTTTATTTGTGGTTTTCTAATATGTTGGATGCATGGTGTGACTCAAACAACATTTCTAATGTTCTCAGTTCTCAATCTATCCTGTCTTGTAACATTAGATTATTAGTCATGTTATTTCTACAGTCCTTTCACCAAGACAAAGTCTAGTCTTCTCCAGGTTACTGATGTTATATCTTCAGTCATTTCACCAGGACAAACTCCTCATTCTTCTTCAATAGTTGCTCCATTACTTCAGCTTCAACATTTTGTGGCTAGACTAGACCATCCAGACGATTGAGATCCCTGAAGTTTTAAAATATACAACAAGATGTCTGGATTTCAGTAGCATAAAAATCTTGCATGGAAATTAACTAAAAACTGGTTAGAATCAATATCTTTACATTCAGAAGGTCCATATAGGTGCTCAGTTATTTTCAACTATTTGAAACTCCAGGAATCATTCCAAATTTTCTCACAACCCAGAAAGTCTTAGAAGCCATTTTTATATGGGTAAATCAGTGAATTGACAATGCCAGGAATTAAGAGCTTAAACATTATCGATAGAATCCTGTATACTGTTCCTGTACTGACTTCTCTTCTATTAGATTCAACATCAGGTCAGAATTAGATCCAGGATGGATAGCCCTGGTGCTTATCTCCATAAGCAACACATAGCCATAAAAGTTTGACATGTTCTTCTTCGCGTTCGTTCTTTACGACCAAATTTAATCACTCTTTGTGATGTGTTTGATCTTTGCCAAGAACGTGTATACATTGCACATTGGTTTGGTAGGCCGCTAAATGCATAGACTTGTAAACATTTAGGACACATGCATCCGATTTCAGCCAAACCTCCTTAGTCGCCTCTACGACATGCGTGGCAGGTAACAGTGGTTCTATTCTTTACACCCCAAATTTGGGCCCGGTAACAACTCGGGCGAGACATTTGACATGATTAAAGTGTGCATTATTTTTCTGCCTTGAGAATGAGTCAACGCTGATAGCCTCCCCTATGACTAATCAAATCTGACAGGACTAACAACCCAAATCTATAAAAATGGTAGTGTCACAAAAATTGCAAATGATAAATTTATATACTTTTAGTAAAATAAATTTCAGCCTTATGTTTCATTTGGACGTTGAATTGAAAACTTATATATATGTTAATTATGTTATAATATGCAAATCAACATCATGGTCCATTGGGCATTTAAATGCATGCTCAGTTCTCCGCTGATTGTCTCACTCACTTTCAATATCCTTATCAGAATAATTACATTCTAAGTATAGTTCATCTTCAGATTCATTCAAAACAAGCTCAACAGCTTGCTCTGTTGTCATTCAAAACAAGTTCAACAGCTTGCTCTGTTGTCATTCAAATTAAGCTCAACAGCTTGCTCTGTTGTCATTCAAAACAAGCTCAACAGCTTGCTCTGTTGTCATTCAAATTAAGCTCAACAGCTTGCTCTGTTGTCATTCTTTTAGAGTGACCATTACCAAAATCGTAAGCATGTCTTTTCATCACGAAAATACTTAACTAATTACAGTATCAGAACAAAAAAATATCATACCTCAGCATCTGCCATCTTATTAAACCATGTAGAACATGTGGGTTGTGTTTTATGTCACAATTGTACACAATTTATCTTTGATTACCGACAAATAACGATGGACAAATATCTCAGACCAATATATTGGGAAGTCGGGTTACGCAACGTTTGCATTCAATACGGAAATATATCGAGATCACAGGTCTAAAGGTTAAATAGCTGTATAAATTCAACATCAATTTCAGTGTCTTCATCCAATACTCGGTTGCTGAGCAATCAAAGAACATTGCTGACTATCCATATATTTATTTATTTGCTTCAACATAAATACTCAAGAGGTATGCAAACGCGAAGAGCAGAAGTCATATACATAACGTAATGTCTGAATTAGCAAACATGGCACTTACGTCTGCTTGAAAGAAATAAAGGGGCTGTAACTGATTTCAAGAGGCCCAAGAAGCTCGCTCTCACCTCCCTTGAGACAAAAACTGAAATAAACCAAATAGTAATAAAATGAATAGTGTTAGACACAACGCATAGACTTCTACACGTTTAGGACATGTGCATCTGATTTCAGCAAACCTCCTTAGTCGCCTCTTATGACATGCGTGGCAGGCAACAGTGGTTACATTCTTTACACCCCAAATTTGGGCACCGGTAACCACTCAGGCGCATAATCATCTGTCTTTGATGCTGACTATCAGTTTGGATGAGGACACTTCCATGCTATGAAGCCAGCTTGTCCAGAATGTTCCTATTGCTTTTACCGGTTGTCACAATGCATACAAGTAGATGTCTTAAAATGTTGGAAGAAGAAGAAGGTCACATTATGAGACATGAAAAGACAACTATGGAGAAGGCAATCTGGAAAAGTGGAGAAGAGGAAAATGTCAAGATGTGAAAGATGATTTGAACAGGGCAACAACAGAGGCAGGATATAAACGAATTTCAAGGAACTATTATGGTGATAAAGTACAACACAGGACAAGCAGCTGGATGATGATGATGAACAGAAATAGAAGTTGGAACACAATGTAATTAATGTTGAAACAAGTCATTTGTATGTGTGCATGTTGGAATGTGTGTCTGTGTGAATGTAAGTTGGTATATGAGTGAATATATGAGTACAAGTGTTTGAGTGGCTGTGGTTATATGTATGTGTTATGTTATGTGATCACCATCATAGCACATTGGGCATTCCGATGTGTGCACCGCCCTATGCTGCAGCAGCCACCCCAAAGTCCACTTGCTCACCGTACAAACTGATTAGTATATCTTTTATCTCTAACACAAAGACAAAACTGTCTCGCATGTCCAAAATTAACTTCTAATTCTAGCAATAATTCCAGTGTTGGAGACTCACTCATATCCCACAAATGAGTATGTACTGCATTGTTGACATAGGCTCTGTCCATACTTCTGTCAGCTTGAGTCAGGGCATTGTTTGCAAGAAAGTCAGTCTGTTTGTTTCTCTGTAAGTGTGAGTGTGTGTTGGTGATGTGAGTAGATGTGTGTCTGTGTGAATATGTTATGGAGAATGAGAGAAGGGAGGTGTACATACCTGAAATCAATGGCATTGAGACCAATAAGTTCTCCGCACAGAACAAGTGCCTCTTCTGAAGCCATTATGGCACCCTCCAGGTAACTTTCACTGGCAATGGAAGAAAACCAAACGTAGTAGGATCATTTGTGCCAGAGCATGCAGGTGTAAAGGGAAATGAATGCGCTGATAGGCTTGCAGGTATGGCTGCAGTAAAAAGTGGGCGAGCAATGGGCCAGGCTGATATTATAAATTCCTTAAGGAGAGAGGATGTGTACATTATTCAAGTAACAGTGGTGAATTTACAACACTAACCAGACTGCAAGAATTCCAAGTCAAATGTGGTGTAGCTAGATAAGAACACTAAACTGGTAGTCAAAGAAGAATAGTAAACCAAAAAAGAACTGGTGTCATTAGTCGCCACATGCTGAGAGACATACTGAGGAGGAGATCTGAGCAATTATGGACTAATTGTTTCGACGCGAAGTGATGATGATATGATGACTAATCTAAAACTAAAAACTAGTAGGATCAGATAAAATACCATTTTCATATTAAAGATTGGATATAAAAGATTTGTAAAATTGTCTGTCTCTTATCTAGATCAGATTAATTGACTGATTGCTAAGACTATCATCATTGCACTTTAGTGAATAACCATGCATACTCTTATCTTTTCTTACACGGAAGACCTCAGTGACAGTGCACAAACCTCATAGCACCAGCAAGGATCCCACATTGTAATTTTAAAGATGATAAACATTTTTGCAAGAATATTTTAAAACATTTTTACTGAATTTTGCCTTGTCAGCGGCTTTTCAGCCAACTCTTATCAATTCTCAACTGTCAGGTTCTTTAAATGCCCAACTTGCCCGCCTGCCCAGCGTGTTCGTAGCGCGTTGGACTACGGGTGACAAGTCCTCTGTGTGTGCGGGTTTAATTCTGTGGACTGGCAGAAAAGCCACAGGTTCCCTAGATTTATGGTGTTCATGGCACCGAACCGAAGGGTTACGATGTACATGTAAATGCCCAACTTGAACACAGAACCTATGTTTTATCGTCCATCTCCAATAGGACTAGGCTACTCAATCTCACCTACACTGAAATTGGGGATATCGCTAAACTTATCCTGATTGTTCCACATGGGAAAATTAACTGAGTACCTTTGGAACAAAAGATGAGCACCTTACCTCCATGACACTGAGATTTTCTGCCTAGATAATATCTACTATTATCCTCACATTCTAGCTTGGGTGTAATAGATTTCCAATCCCCTCTCAATTGTGGTATATTCAGCCATATGCACATCTCTGATGTTTTCGTCTGGCTTATAGTGTTGTCTACATGGTTGAACTACAGGAGACCCTGATCCTTTACTTTTGGATCAAAGTTACAAGTAATTTTAAGTCATAGTAAGGCTTGCCTGAGTGGTGAGGGACAATGGTGATAATGAAAGCAAGCTTCAGTGCAAAAATCAGTCAGATGCACCATATAAGGCACAATGACTATGCCTGAATTCATAGCAGGAAAACAGGACCAAAATAAATATTGGAAAAATTATGCAAAAAAATATAAGTTGCATATCTTCTTCTTAATATGAGTCAGTTCATGTTACTGTAACAAGTATCCTTTTTTAGCCATATGAAGAAGACAATGAATGTTGCAGACTAGCTATACCAAAGATGAATGTTGCAGACTAGCTATACCAAAGATGAAAATATATCGAGCCTGTGTAAATAGTTCTTTACTATATGGCTCAGAAACATGGACAGCCTACTCAAGACACGAGAGGAGACTTAACATCTTTCACCTTCGATGTCTCGCAAGATTATGAACATCAGGTGGTACGACAAGATAACCAACTCTGAAGTACTACAATGTGCAAATCTGCCTTCCATCATGGGCATGCTCAGCAGTAGACGACTAAGATGGTTGGGACATGAGAAGAATGGAAACTTATCGTATACCAAAACAAATGTTGTTCTGTGAACTTTCGGAGGAAGAGGCACCAGGGCAGACCACTGCTCAGATATAAAGATGTCTGCAAAACCTCAATGAAAACTTTTCTATAGATCCCAGCACGTGGCAGGGACTAGCTGATGACAGAGTTGTGTGGAAAGAAAATTACGGAAGGGGCAGAGTCTTTTGAGAAGAGACTTATGTATGAGCTGAACGACAAGAGAGAAAAGCGAAAACTCAGAAGTTGTCACAATAAAACACTTGCCTATTGACCGTCTGTAAAGATGAAAAGGGCCATATATATACCAAAGATGAATGTTGCAGACTAGATATACCAAAGATGAATGTTGCAGACTAGCTATACCCAAGATGAATGTTGCAGACTAGCTATACCAAAGATGAATAAAACATATAACTTACTGTATCAATCTAGTATTATCCAGCAGACAATAAAGATAGTCCGATAATCTTTTCTCCATCAGAGCAACCCTGATAAATGCCCTCAGCTGTAAGGACAACACAAAAAGAATAATAAGTAAGATATTTAATTAGTTAACCTAACCGACATCCCTGCATTCAGGGGAGACCCATAGGTGCTTAGTTGCTTTCAGTAGATGGAGTAGGATCTGCTTACAGATGGTCAGTTATACACCTGTCTTTTCATCCTTGCCAGTGTTCTTGCAGCTTCTTGCCGAGTTGGATGCCAAAGTTCATGTCTAATGATCTCATCCTCGTCAATTGTAGAGTCATCATCAGAGCAAAGGTGGACCTGAAAAAACCTGATCATGTTGCCTCTAACCATATCAAATGTGCTCTTTATAGGCACTTTAAAAACAGCATGTCACTCACTTATAGTCAATCACCATTATATGTTCAGAACAATATATCTACATCACACCTTTGATCTTTGAGTCATCCATTCATTTTGCAGTCAACTTTATTTTTAAACATTGTGAAGAGAGACAGACATGACTTCATGGACTGAGAATATCAATGGTCAAATAAAGAGCAAGTTTTCACACCAAATGGTATT
The DNA here is from genome assembly GCA_020796225.1 of Arion vulgaris. NCBI lineage: Eukaryota > Metazoa > Mollusca > Gastropoda > Stylommatophora > Arionidae > Arion > Arion vulgaris. The sequence goes on along the minus strand of CM036761.1, from coordinate 59,181,117 downwards.
ATGGGAATACGGTGTTGGGGTCGTATTTTCTTTGATCACTGGCGCATGATAAGTAATGGTTAACATCATGCTGGTCTGGTCACCTTTACTACAAAGTGCTTTTCTAGTATCCAATTTATGCTGGATCAACTTGAGAGCTGCTTGTTGTATGAAAAAATGCACTTCGATTGAGGAATTGAACAGATACCACTCGTCTAGTAAGCAGGTGCACTCATGTGCTACAGTGGTAAACTTCTTTTTCTTCAGCAATCTCGATTAAGTGCTTAATTTACTGTGGATCAAAAACTGGGCTGTCAGCTTCAGGTCTGTCAGGTTTCCCTAAAGCTTAGTTTTAAGGTGTACCAGGTTTGACCACATGTTATTTCTCAGCTCACCCAGGAGAGGACAATCTTGCAGGATATGCTCCTGTATCTGTTCGGCCTACTGACAATGGTAGAGAACTGTTTGACCTATTCCTAGTCTATGCAAGTATCTGTTGAGCCTGCAGTGTCCGGTACATAAGCAAAATATAATGACCTGGTCTGTTCTGATTAGGTCCTTGAGGAAGTCTTTTCCATAATTATATCCAGTGTTTGTCTTCCAGTCTACTGCAGATTTTCTCTGTATGAGGGTTTTGACCCCTTGAAAAAGACAGTGGTTGGTATATTTGTTCTTTGGCCCTACCTTCCTTAGCTAAGACATCGGCACTCTCATTGCCTACAAAGCAACAGGGACATAGAATCCACTGCAAGTGAATGTCTGCCTTTTTTGATAGCTGAGCAAGTTCTCTTTCTAGGTTCCATACTGTGCTGTTGGCGGATTTAGCCTCCAGGGCTTGAATAGCCGACAGTGAGTCAGTAAGATAGATCATCCTGCATGCAGGTGCTTGCATCTTATTCATGTGCTGTGATCAGGAGGACAGAGATTTCTGCTTTATAGTTGGAACATATTCATCCAGTGGGGGCCATCAGAGACGTAGTAGTCGCATCTGGGTGCTTAATGTAGACTGCTGCGCCACCATTCATGGTTGCCTTCATTGTTGGTCCATCTGTGCAAATTCCTGTCCAGTTATCTTCTGGAAATATGTAATGAAGATGTTCCATTTCAGTTACTATCTTCGCTAGATTAGTGTCAGCGTCTTTACTTGATAATTTAGGAATGGAGGTTGCAAAATTTAGTGTTACTGATTCTGGTTCCCATTGGTCAATAAGTAATTCTTCTATTACAGAGTTATGACTTATATTTCCAAATATGACTTTTGATGGTTTAGACTTGTACGTTTTAGTCGATTTTTTGTTCTAGCTGCCATTTTTCCATGTAGTGGATGGTGAGGCATTCTTTTGATCCATGAAGAACCACTTTACTCCTTCTTCTGTCTTCCAGGTGCTGGATGTTGCAAAGATGAATAATTTTTCATATTATCGTCTACATGATACTCTCATCATTGTCCCCATGAAATCCTCTTCATTGTCCCCATGACACTCTCATCATTGTTCCCATGACATCCATGTTAAGAAACTAAGATGAAAAAGTTAATTAAATTATAGCTAGAGATTTGAAAGAGAAAGTCGCCCGAGTGGTTACCGGGGCCAAAATTTGGGGTGTAAAGAATAGACCACTGTTTCCTGCCACTCATGTCGTAAGAGGCAACTAAGGAGGTTTGACTGAAATCGGATGCACATGTCCTAAATGTGTAGAAGTCTGCGTTTAGGGGCCTATCAAACCAATGTGCAAAGTATACATGTTCTTGGCAAAGATCAAACATGTCACAAAGAGTGATTAAAATTGGTCGTAAAGAACGAACGCAAAGAAGAAGAAGGAAGAGAAAGTGAAATGTGAATTTTGCTACCTTAGCTTTGGGTGATCTGATTGCTTCAATGGCCTCAATGTTTGGAATGCAAGTCTCACAGAAAGAAACCTGTGTAATGTTGTAGTTATCCAGAAGAACATCCCAGAAATACCTTGGAGTTGCTTGACCTGGTAGCCAGACCTTCTTTTGGTGTGCTGTTGACAAAAAAATAATCACAAATTAGAAGGTAAAATATAAACAACAGCAAACATATACAAGCAACAGTTTAAATATTAAGGAAATCTTCTTCTTTGAATGCTCCATATTGACCACTCTTTGTGATTTGTATGTGAACCAAGCCTGAGAAATTGTACGTAGTGTCAGTTATGTGCCTACAAGTAGGCCAGTACATCCAATTTCTGCTACGCTTTTTAGTTACTAGGGTACCTTCCCTGGTCTTTACCTCAGTTGCCTCTTACGACATGCCTTGTAGGTCACAGTGTTAAAAATTCTTTGATTCTCTTGTAGGCCCCGGCAACATATGGGTAGTTAAGGAAATAAAAGAGGTTACTGATAGCAAGGTTAGTAATACTCTGAACATTGCAGGTTCAAGGCAATTTGGACCAAAATTTCTTGGTGTGCACACGGTACACGGTTAGACTATATGAGACCCTGATCCTTTACTTGGGGATCTAAATTACAAATACCTATGAAGTCAGAGAAAGGCTTGCACAAATGATGAGGGACATTTGTGGTAAGTAAAACCAAGTCTTCAGGCAAAAATCAGTCAGATGTGCCATATTATGCGCCATGACTATGCCTGACTTCATAGCTAGCAAATAGAAAAAAGTGGCCAGTACCTACAGATAAACAAACAACATCTGTGACAATTCTAATAACAGGAAAAAGTAAAGTAAATGAGGTCATCAACAGGCAAACTGGCAAAAGTTTGAATATCAGAAAAAAGTGACTCATACCAACAGATAAACAATATATTTAAACATTTTCTTTAGAATGCAAAGTTATTTACATTGATATTGTGTGAATCTCAGAGTTATAACACTAACCAAGGTATTCAAATTGCTTTTGTGGGAATCCCAGAGTTGGAACACTAACGCAACATAGAGAGAAGAACTGCCAAACATGAACACTTTGTTAGAGGCACAGGACATTTGATTAATCAATACAAAACGAGTGTGATTAGTTGTTTTACACTGGTAAAGATACTGGGGAGAAGATTGGAGCACTTATGGATCTGTCCGGAGTCCTGTGATGGCGATCTTCCCTAATCTAGCACTTCAGTATGCCTCAAGGTTGTAAGAGATTTTATTGAAAAATGTGCTGACATTTAATTTTAGAGCATGTGAATTAATAAGATGAACAGTTTTAAAAATTCACTGAAAGAAGAAGGGATAACAAAGAATGAAACAAATCTGAAGAGACTAATAGAGAAATGCTTACGTCGAAGTCTGTGTGAAACAAGTTGCTCAAAGACAGCGCAGAAGTTGATAAATTCCTCACTGTCATCATTGACATGTGTGTACAGACATGCGTAATCTAGCAATGACTTGACTGAAATTCTGTTGAATACAAAATAAAATATAGCAAAGAAATAGATGCAAACAAAACAGACTACAACATGGCACACAAATGTGCTCAAATTAGATCAATACCATTTTTGTTTTAACTGAATTATTAATCAGGACTATTGTGTTGCAAGTGTATGAAATGTTGGAAGTATTCTTGAATATATTACCAATTTGTTTTCCATAATATATTCTAAGTAAACATATTTAGCAATACATGCTACATCTAATTAAGTTACAGAGGTCCTCACATCTGTCTCTCTCTCGATCACCGCTTAGACTGGTGTACCAGATTTCCCCATAAATTCAAATTTTTTGGTCTTATTCATGTGGAAATCTGATTCATGCAGCCTTAGCATGGGTGTGGTTCGTCACATCTTTAGCGCCATTTGGAGTTCTGGTGCTTATCCTTCGCGATGTGTCCGGTTTTAGCCAGCGTTTACTGGGTTTGCTCTTCATCAGCCTTGGGCTGTCCCCAGCCGACCTGCAAGACAGCAGGTTGCTATTTTTCTTTAGGTAGCTACCCTTAGAAAACTTTCCCTCCCGGGTTGTTGAGCGTCATCTGCCCAGGTTACCAGTCTTTTTTTTACTACTTGGTTTGCCTGCCGTCCAGTTTTGTGTACAGTTTGCTATGCTAGCCTTTGATTGTCCCCAATCAAACTGCAGTAGTAGTTCTCTCGAGGAAATGCGATTATTGTTCTCTGGATGGAGACTCCATCTTCGAGGCTCACCACCATTTTGTCCACCTCTCATTTCTTCTGGGCGCCCCTTTGCCAATTTCATCCACCGACTGGGCCAGCCCCATTTCTCTTCGTCACCTGTGCTCACATTGTTCTACTGGGCAACACCGTACCCATTTCTATCTCACTGTGCACAGTGTATCACCATTCGGTAGGATGTTTGTACTGGATTCAAGCCTCTGCTGGGCTTTCCAGTTTTTCTGCACATTTGGATGGTCCGCTCAATCTTACGTTTGCCATGCTTTTTCGTTGCTCCATTATCAGCACCATGCATGTCTGTCCTCACCTGTGTATCGTCCGTAGTTCTCACATCTTACTCCAATGGGACTATACAACTATGTAATGTTGTTGATGTTATTGATCCCCAAGGGAGTATGAATAATGCACTCATTACAAGCTTATCAGCGCTAATAGCATGATTCAGCTCTGATGGCTTACCATATGGTCCATCAAATTTGATGCTGTGCTACAGTATTACTCAATAGATGTAGTACTATGAAGTAGGGTTATCTGTTTACAAAATCTTACAAATAGACCATCCACACATATCTGTGTGATATTAGACAATATGCATGTCTTCTCTGTGATTTAATAGATGCATAATGATTATACTGACTAGACCAGAGTACCAATACAATTTGTGCAATTGATAACTATCATAAAGGCACAATGACTCAGTATGATGATCCCTCTTCAGAGAACCAATAAAATATGTCAGCCTCTCTAATCCCCAAATATGTGCAGCTGATAACTATCATAAAGACACTGACCCATTGGATATAATCCCATTGTATTAAGATATCAGGGTCTCTGTAGCTTAATTAGATGTAGCTTGTATTGATAAATATGTTATGATCTTCTTGCCTTGAACATATATCACATGTATAGTGAGCGGCATGTCCAGCAGGCAATCTGGTAGTGAGCACAGCAAGCCCTGCCTTGGTTGCTGTATCACTGAGCAGTACAGAGAATCCCTTGGCTTCTTGTGATAGAGCTGTCCTATTCTGGATACTGTCAGACGTAGGTAGAAAATTCACAAACTCTCCAATTATTCAAAAGTGTGACATTGGGCTGAAGGGCAAAATCCCAAGTGCCACTAGATCATGAAAGAAGATCAACGCTTAACTTGACAGCTATATTGGCATCTCGACTACACTCAGTACTGTAGTTCACACAATGTAATGTAATCTGTATGTAGCCTACAGCATCATCATCAAGTAGTTTGTCCTTCCGAACTTGGCTCCCATGACAGCATTCATGAAAACTCTCTGTTCTGTGCAAGTTGGCGGCTCAGCACAGTGATTCTTTGATCGTCAATGACATCCTGCACCCATCATCTTCTAGGTCTTCCTCTCGTTCTTCTTCCAGGCACAATTCCTTCCAAAATTAATTTCTCTAGGCACTAATTTTGTTTGATGTGTCCAAAATATTTAATTTCCCTTGTTTTTATGCTTTGTAATAGCCAACTCTCTTTAATATAAAGCTGTTGCAGAACAGAAGCGTTTATTTGTTTCCCTGTCCATGATATTCTAGTACTCTTCTGTAGTATTTGCATTCAAAGGCATTGATCATCTTCTCTGCCGCTTTGTCAATTTTCCATGTTTCACAACCATATGTTGCCAAGGGAAAAATGCAGGCTCTTTAACACGTGATTTTTTAAATATCTTATGTCAGTTCCCTTCCATAGGTTAGTTAGTTCTTTAGTTTTACAAGCAATGCTCAGCCTTCTTTTTAATTTCTTTTATAGCATTCCGTCATTTGTCAGCAATGCTCCAAGATATTCAAAGTTGTCCACTCTTTCTATTTTGTGGCCGTTGACACATATATTAGTCATCAATTCTGTTTTATCAGTTGTAAATATCTTCGTTTTGATTGTATTGAGAATAATTGAGATAAAGGTTTTGATCTTCGCTGGTTTTTAAAGTGACCATTTTCTGTGGCTGACTGGATAAGCCCTTTGCCTTGCGAGTCGAAGGTCGTGGGTTCGAATCCGGACCGCGGCCTTCTGTTCACGAGTGCAGTTTTTCCAGAGACTCCTAGGATTGTTGCCGGAGCTACGGAGTTCGTGCTTTGTACAATACTCTCGGCAGGTGGCGTGCCATTTCTGCGGAGAGGGACCGAGCCATATGGGGTAAAACCCGGTGCAACGAAGTCAATCCTTCGGCTTAAAAACCCTTTACTGTGTATCGTCAGCCTACAGATAAACAAACGCAAATACTCAAAACACCGACAAAATACACTTCACAACACAAAATGTTAACACTGCGACAAGATACTAATGCAAATTACTTTAATTAAATTTTACTATTCTCGAAATCAAAACAGCTTTACATGTGGCAATTAATTTAATTACACAATCACGTCCTTCCAAAGTTCCTATTACTATTAGTATTACTAGTATCATAAGTATGATAGTATTACTATTCCTAGATTAGTATTCGAATTCGCCTACCTGCACATCGATGACAGATTTTCTCTTTGAATGTTAATTTGTCGCCGACTCAACATTGTTCCAGTACTGGTACCTGTGCTCATCATTTTCCCAGTACTGGTACTTGTAGTCGTCATTGTTCCAGTTATCAAAGTTTATGAAGACTGTGCTATGAAATGAGCTAAGAGAGTGAACATACTTGGTGGATCAATGTTTACATTTCTCGAAGCTGTTCTAGTTTGATAATCTAAAATTAGACAAACTCAAATAAGGTAGCAATTACTTATCGGGTAGTCGGGGTGTAATTGATTCCACAACTTGAGGTCACGTGTAAGGGTCCATTTAATATCATATATAGCCTATATGTTTGTTCAACCAGAGCCAACTATAAAGTTATCTAGAGTTGAGCTATGTTCAACTGTTAACGATAACAAAAGACAGGCGAGCTCCGGTAAAAATTATAGGAAATAATACCACAACCGTCGCGTGACCTCGTATTCCAGTATTGTTAGATATAGACACATTCATTAAAAAAATAACATAACATGCTAAATCAAGGTTATATTATGTTACAAATTCAGTTTAAAGCTAAGTAATATCAGTATTATTAACATTTTTCATGACTAAATAACCATGGGCCTTTGCATGGAATTGCGTAAAACGGAATAAAGCCTTACAGTGTTCTATCAAACACTTATAAAAATCAGCTCCCATGAAAATGTAATTTTGATTTCCTGTCTGAGCTAGTCGGTCTTATTTTGTCGGGGGCTACGGTTCAACAAAATAAACACAGAAACTTCTGATGAATGTGACATAAGCAAATATGGCCATAACTGTACATTTCGGTAATAGATAGAAACAAATTAAGACCGAGGGAAAGGTGCTGGAGGTGTCAAAGCAATAGCACATGCTGTTTTCCTCAAGACAGACACGTGAGAGCACAAAGAAAAAGTAAAGCATTTTGTTACATCACAGACATGTGCCACTGTATAGAGAACAAATAGGCAGTAACACGCATTTCCCAGGGCACTAAGAGGAGAACAGATAATTGAATATCTTCTGCAAGACAAGCGTGTTCCTTTGAAAGATAATACCACCCCAACCCTCCTTCTCATTAAAAAATTGAATGCACCAAAGCAGTGGCGGTTCATAATCATTTTGATTGGTGGGTCAGACATAAATTTTCGGAAAATTATGGTTTTGGGTTAGGTTATATTTTAGTATTTACTATTATTTGTCTATTCCAGGAAGTTATCCCCCTTTACTAGAACTTACATTGTCGTACACATATCTATATTGATGGAGCGGACGATTACCGTAAACTATGATGGTTAATGTATTATTTTCTATTATTTTTATATATTGTTCCGTATTTACGCACACGGACTCGTTTTTAGCGCAATAACACGTTTAACTGTGCACTGGCTTAGTCGCGTAGGAATTTCCCTACTGAATGAAAGGAAACGACATATTTGTGTGTGCTAAATAATCAGTCGAGAGAGAGGTCCACAGAGAAATATACCACATTTTACCGGCCCTAAAAAATGCTGCGTTGGAAATGATTGAAGTATACTAATTAGGTAGGGAAAACGCTGAGTTTCAGACTGTATATTATATTTTGGCGTTATATATTCAACTTTCAAAGCTAATCAGTGTCAGGTTAAAATGAATACACAATTTATAAATAATAAATACACGTTACACATTATTTTTGGTGGACTCTGGCCTTAGTGACGAGCCGCCACTGACTCAAAGTATATACAGTAAGGGTGTCTCACTAACTTTAAGCTTAACTTTCATATACGCTACATCGATTATTCAGCATTGTCCGTCCAACTCAGAAAGTTTGGTTTTAATTGTTAGCTGTGTGGACCAGACGCATGAGACATATGCCTACATAACAAACGACTGCTGTGTTGATCCTTATATGAAACACAAGATCAGAGATAACAGTTCAGTGCACTGGGCGGTGCTATAAACCGCTTTTGCCTGATGAAAGAAACTACACGGTAATTTCCCTTTAGTTGGTGTGTAGACTCACCTTCTCGCACTAACCTATATTGTCATGGTCGGGGAGCTTGCATGCCATTATGACCTTTCATGCTATGCCAACGTGAGTCTAACTTGGGATAAGTTCAAACATACTGGATAGACTCAAAGGCTATACTAGCGGGAAGGGGAGAGCAGACTGAGTCGCTTTATGGTGACATCTCCCCCTTTAGCATTACACCTTTTTCGAGTCTTATTTCGGACTTCTACGACACTTTTCCCGAGACTACAGGGATTAAACTATATTATTCAGGGCACCCCTGATACGATACTTTCCGTCAGGATAAAAATGCTTTTGTGTTGCCGGGATCCTCAAGGGGAGGAATGAAAATTAACACTGCAACCTACAAGGCATGTCGTACGAGGCGACTGAGGTAGGGGCCTAGGAAAGCTACCCTAGTAAATAAAAGCGTCGCAGAAATCGGATGTGCTGGCCTACCCGTAGGGGCATAATTGGCACAACGTTTAATCGCTCTCAGATTTAGATCACATATAAGTCACATAGAGTAGTTAAGGGGGCAATACTAGCAGAGGTTGGGTGCCGTTTGTAAAAAAATCATTAAAATTTCAATTGTATAGATTTTGATCCCATATTTTCAGATGTACTTAACAGATCATTAAGCTATGTAAATAAAGTAATTGTTACTGGGGTTCATTATATACAAGAAGGTAAATGAGAAGTTTGACACGAAAAATTATATTAGACATATGCAAAATACAGGTCTCACTTTTTACAAATTATTTATGAAATGATACGGTCAAATTCATTCAAAATTAAACAGCATACACACAGATTGCGTGATTTTGGCAAGTACTATGGAAAACAGTATATCTTTAATAGATTTTATTTTTCGACCACATGAAAATTATATTTTCATGGTTTTAAAATTGTCTAATGTGAAAAAACATAAAAATTAATGTAAATAAGATATTGGAATGCCCTTAGTATACGCCATATATAGTTCTAATGTAAACAGACATGCAACAGTACATGCTGATTGGTTAATATTTGAGAAAGTTATGATGTAAAAATTATCATGAATTGTTAATTTTAGAACAAAATCGAAACCAGCAACCTTAACAAGTAGTCGATATGGAGAGTTTGGGAAAAGAAGGATAGAGAAAATATATCAAAAGGTGGAGTAGCAAAGTTAGGGCGTAATTTTGTACCAATAGTTGAATTACATAGATACAATCATTTGGGAACAGAGTACTTGATCACATGGCAGAGTCATGAGAGGAATTAGACATACCCAGCTTAGAAGTAGAGGTAAAAGAAACCATTAAGGAACAAAAGAAGAATAAAGCACCGGGTAGCGATGTAGTTTGCGCAGAAATGCTGATGGTAAAAAATAATTAGAAACACCAAAGTTCTAAATGATATATGCGTTAAAGAAGTATTTCCAGAAGAACGGAGAATTGACTCTATTATCAAGTTACCAAAGAAAGGGGAATTTAGGAAGTTGTAACACTGGAGAGGAATAACCTTGTTATCACTAACAAGTAAAATATCTAGTAGAGTGATCCTTCAAAGAATGAAAGCATAATTGGATAACAAAATTAAGAAAGAACAAGGAGGCTTTAGATAAGTAATAGAGGTACCAGAAAACCCAGGAACACCTGGAGACGGAAGGCAAGAAAATGGGAAGAGAGTGGAGAGATCACATTTTAACGCTATGCATAATAGTTTAACAGAGTAATGAATGGCATAGTTACATCTATATAATTTGTGTTGACGTTGAATACTTGATATTCCACGAGTGCATAGGGATCTTTACTGAATATACTCCGGCATTATGAATGGAATACCAAAATAAATGGTTAGTGTAATTAAAGTATTATATGCAAACTTTCAGTGTCAAGTAGTTTGCAATAGCCATCTGACAAATGCTTGTCAAAACAGGAGGTTATTCTTTCAAGACAAGTGTGTATTGTTTCACCATTCATGTTTAACCTTGCTATAGACCTCGCCTGTGTGGTGCCGGGGCCCACAAGGAAGCAAAGAATAGTACCACTGCAACCTACAATGCATATCGTAAGAGACGACTGATGAAAGCCCTAGGGATGCTATCCTAGTAAATAAAAACAGCGCAGAAATCGGATGTGCTGGCCTACTTGTAGGCGCATAACAGGCACACCGTACAATCGCTTTTAGACTCAGATCACATACAAATCACACAGAGGGTTGACAAGTGGTCGATGTGGAGCGTTCGAAGAAGAAGCTATAGACGGCTGCTGAGAGAAACCATAAAGGATAACAGCAGACGCATTCGATGGACACTTACCACAGTATTAGAAGATGTGGATTATGCAGACGATATTAGTCTTGACATACCTCAAGCTAACTGCCCAATTTGTGGTTCACATGGGATTAAGCGCATGACCAGATATATCAGACTGTTACTGGTTAAAGAGAGCTATTCTAAACAAAATGCTAGCTGATATGGTATAATGCTAGCTGATATGGTATAATGCTAGCTGTTATGATAAATGCTAGCTGTTATGGTAAATACTAGCTGATATGGTAAATGCTAGCTGATATGGTAAATGCTAGCTGATATGATAAATACTAGCTGATATGGTAAATGCTAGCTGATATGGTAAATGCTAGCTGTTATGATAAATGCTAGCTGATATGGTAAATGCTAGCTGATATGGTAAATGCTAGCTGTTATGATAAATGCTAGCTGATATGGTAAATGCTAGCTGATATGGTAAATGCTAGCTGTTATGATAAATGCTAGCTGATATGGTAAATGCTAGCTGATATGGTAAATGCTAGCTGATATGGTATAATGCTAGCTGATATGGTATAATGCTAGCTGATATGATAAATGCTAGCTGTTATGATAAATGCTAGCTGATATGGTAAATGCTAGCTGATATGGTAAATGCTAGCTGATATAGTATAATGCTAGCTGATATGATAAATGCTAGCTGATATGGTAAATGCTAGCTGATATGATAAATGCTAGCTGTTATGGTATAATGCTAGACCGAAAAGTTAAAATATTATAACAACGTTGCAAATTAGCGGCACTATCCGCCCTAGTGGTTACCGGGCCCAAATTTGGGGTGTAAAGAATAGAACCACTGTTACTTGCCACGCATGTCGTAAGAGACGAATAAGGAGGTTTGGCTGACATCGGATGCACGTGTCCTAAAAGTGTAGAGGTCTATGCGTTCAGGGGCCTACCAAACCAATGTGCAACGTATACACGTTCTTGGCAAAGATCAAATATATCACAATGAGTGATTAAAATTGGTCGTAAAGAACGAACGCAAAGAAGAAGAAGCGGCACTATCTACTTAGTTCATTCTCTCAAATAGTAAAAGTAGTTTTTAGGTTATTTGAGAGCGAAAGTACTAAGAAGAAGATATTTGAACTAGAGAGCGATCGATCGTACCATGAATTGATTGATTGGACCATAATCATTGCACTTCGGTAAGTAACCATGTGTACTTCAAAATCTCTTTCTTACACAGGAAGATCTCAACTGCAGTGCACGAGCTCCGTAGAGCATCCTGGATGCAATTTTGAAGAGGGTGAAGATATTTTTGTAGGAATTGTAATTTTAATCTTATTCTAATGAATTTTGCATGGGCAGTGGCTTTCCAGCCGGCTCTTCTAGATTTTGAACTGCCAATGGTTCTTTTACGTGCTCAAATTGAACACGGGACCTACGTTTTATCGTCCGTCTCCAATAGGACTAAGAATTTAATCTCGCTCCTCTCAGAGATCTCTGGAAAAATATCCAGATGGCTCCACGAGACAGCGAACCTTTGACACGAGAGAGGAGCACCTAGCATCTACGCCACAGAGAGCTCTAAAGTTTCATGAATTACAGCCTGATATGTTGGAGACTATCCATCGTTCCATGAATTACAGCCTGATATGTTGGAGACTATCCATTGTTCCATGAATTACAGCCTGATATGTTGAAGACTATCCATCGTTTCATGAATTACAGCCTGATATGTTGGAGACTATCCATTGTTCCATGAATTACAGCCTGATATGTTGGAGACTATCCATCGTTTCATGAATTACAGCCTGATATGTTGAAGACTATCCATTGTTCCATGAATTACAGCCTGATATGTTGGAGACTATCCATTGTTCCATGAATTACAGCCTGATATGTTGAAGACTATCCATCGTTTCATGAATTACAGCCTGATATGTTGGAGACTATCCATCGTTTCATGAATTACAGCCTGATATGTTGAAGACTATCCATCGTTTCATGAATTACAGCCTGATATGTTGAAGACTATCCATTGTTCCATGAATTACAGCCTGATATGTTGGAGACTATCCATTGTTCCATGAATTACAGCCTGATATGTTGGAGACTATCCATCGTTTCATGAATTACAGCCTGATGTTGGAGACTATCCATCGTTTCATGAATTACAGCCTGATATGTTGGAGACTATCCATCGTTTCATGAATTACAGCCTGATATGTTGGAGACTATCCATTGTTTCATGAATTACAGCCTGATATGTTGGAGATCCATCGTTTCATGAATTACAGCCTGATATGTTGGAGACTATCCATCGTTAAATGAATTACAGCCTGCTATGTTGGAGACTATCCATCGTTTCATGAATTACAGCCTGATATGTTGGAGACTATCCATCGTTTCATGAATTACAGCCTGATATGTTGGAGACTATCCATCGTTTCATGAATTACAGCCTGATATGTTGAAGACTATCCATCGTTTCATGAATTACAGCCTGATATGTTGGAGACTATCCATTGTTTCATGAATTACAGCCTGCTATGTTGGAGACTATCCATCGTTTCATGAATTACAGCCTGATATGTTGAAGACTATCCATTGTTCCATGAATTACAGCCTGATATGTTGGAGACTATCCATCGTTCCATGAATTACAGCCTGATATGTTGGAGACTATCCATTGTTTCATGAATTACAGCCTGATATGTTGGAGACTATCCATTGTTCCATGAATTACAGCCTGATATGTTGGAGACTATCCATTGTTCCATGAATTACAGCCTGATATGTTGGAGACTATCCATCGTTTCATGAATTACAGCCTGATGTTGGAGACTATCCATCGTTCCATGAATTACAGCCTGATATGTTGGAGACTATCCATTGTTCCATGAATTACAGCCTGATATGTTGGAGACTATCCATTGTTCCATGAATTACAGCCTGATATGTTGGAGACTATCCATCGTTTCATGAATTACAGCCTGATGTTGGAGACTATCCATCGTTCCATGAATTACAGCCTGATATGTTGGAGACTATCCATCATTCCATGAATTACAGCCTGATATGTTGGAGACTATCCATCAAATATTACAATGGACAAGAGGATTGCTTGGCGTCGCCCATCTACTTCCTATATATGGTATCCAGACATGTGTACAGGCATGGCTCCCTCTCAAAAAGAACTCTTTATGAAACAGTTGATAGTGGTAGTAGAGGAGAAATGCATGTGGACATGTGTACAGGCATGGCTCCTCTAAAAAAAGAATTTATGAAACAGTTGATAGTGGTAGTAGAGGAGAAATACATGTGCTGCGCTAATAATAACATCAATGATTGGTCAGGTAATGACTTTTCCGCCTCGTAGAGATATTTAGGTGGACTTATGTGCTAGTAGTATGCACATAAAAAGACATGACACCATGATAAAACAGTTACTAGAGGGGAAAGGTGAAGGGGGAAGAGCAAGAGGAAGACCGAGAGATAAGTGGGAGGAAACTTTAAGAAATGGACAGGTTACAGTCTGGCAGTGTGCAACACCAAGGCGGAAAACAGAGGATGCTGGAGATTCATTGCAGCTAACCTTCGATGTGGAGACGGCAATTGATGATGATGATGTGCTAGTGATTCCATTGCAGCACCCCTACAACTTCAATGAATTATGGGCTTTATTATCTATTATTATTATTTTACAGTTGAAACTGAACAACAAAGACAAGTTATTATATTACAGTTAATTCAGTATAAAAGTCACATGACTGCAAGCACGTGACTTTACTACTAAATATAACATTATGAGGTGACAGGAAATGGTTTAGTGTCTTTTATGGCGATTTTACAACTTCGTACTACACTTATTCGTTCATTTATATTCTGTACATTCCAAACGAAAAATTCATTTAAAAACATGTCAAACTGAATTAAATATTGTCCTGACTGGCGTTCAGAAATATATATATAGGATATTCATTACTATTTGAAGAGGAATAGTTGCACATATTGGATAAGTTGTTCATCTTTCATAATCATTCTTCGGTGGAGGTAAACAAAGTGCAAGCGCCATCTGTTGCTCGATGGAAAACAGGGAATCATGTCTATAGGTACTAACTAGAATGATCACAAATATCACACACAAATGCAAATTTTAAAACAAAATATAAGATGCACGATACTTTAATGAGAATAATGACTTAGAATTTGACACTTGTATATTAGGAATTTCAACTACAGTAGTCTACAGGCAGGAGTTTCTGTCTATACGCTACCTTCCATTCAATTTATGATAGATTTACTAAGATTTTATTTCACTACTAAGATAGTTATTAAGTTAGATAGGTTCATACAATAACATATAAAACATGAATACATACACACAATAAATGATAAGATGCAAATACACGCGAAGACTTGACCAGTGTAGTGATAGTAGACTTTGTTAAAATAATATATGGATCAGATATATCTGACTGAAGCTTACACTTACAGTTGAGTTGTCCTAATTCCTAATAAATATAATATAAGTAGTAAAGTAAATCACAAGTTGACTAAGTACTTAAGTACATTACAACTACACTGACAGACTACACTCACTACAGGGCTAGGAGATTATATCTACACTACCTGTTTGTGTTTCTTCAATTTATCAATCTCAGACAGTGAGACAGTAGTAGGTCACCAATTGTACATATAATTGACAATCATCTTATTCATATTATCATGATACCTACCATTTATCATTTCTGAGAATTTCTCTCTGTACTACTTTAACTCTTAAGTAGTAGTAGCTAACTTTTGAAAATATATTTCTTTATTCTTATATTGCTAGCATGTGCAGTATCTGTACTATTATTATTACATATTAGATGTATACTATGTATTGTATGGATTATGAATAATAAAAAGGACAGATAAGAATATAGGCTTTTGAGATTTGATGCTAGAATAAGATGTAGCCAGGGAGTTGAGTGAGTTGGATAGATAACAAAATCAAATGACCAATCAATGACAAAATCGGTACATATAGACAACTACTGAAATGAATGGAAAAATGTAGACTTGTTATGTCTTGGTCACAATATGAGGCAACAAAATCTACATAAATATTTGGCGGTACCGTCTTGGGGAAGAGAAAAACTGGGAAGTTCAATGACCACCTTTACTGTGCAGTAATGTAGAGATATCAGGGTTCAGATTAATGATGGCTATAAGAGAGTTGCTGAGGACAGGATACAGATAAATTATTAGTGTATCATCAGTCTCTAGACTTTCTAATCTAAATGAGAGGAACCTGACATTATCAGATAAGTTTAACACCAGTATTCAAACTCTGACATCTGAAAATTATGATATATTTACAAAGAATATGTTGTAGAACTCACAAATTAAAAAAAAGTAGATTTGAAAAGCTCAGGTATATAGACCAGAGAACTGGTGAAGATGTGACCTTAGACTTGAGAGGCAGAGTTCAGAGCTCAAATTAGAAACCTATAAAGATTATTGGTGGGCAGTGTTATCCAGAAGATAACAAGAAGGAATATACACAGACTGTAACTAAGAAAATATTTGGTCACAAAAAAATGATGAAAGAAAATAGAGAAAGTTCAGAACGGTTTGAAATCATGACAAATAAGAGAGTTGATACACAGAGCAAGGGGCAGGAAGCTGTAAAGTAGCATGGTCACAACTACCAGACAGCACTGTAACTGATGCTGATGCATTACAAAATTTAGTAGAGTATAATATGTTCAATTTGTACCTGATGTCTCCTGTTGTGACTTCAAGTTCATGTTTAGTTTATTCGTCGGATCATCATCACTGCACTTCGAACCAATTAGTCCATAAGTGCTCCAATATATTCCTCTGTATGTCTCTCAGTGTGTGGCGACTAGCAACACCGGTTCTTTGTTGGTTTACTATTCTTCTTTGGCTACCAGCATAGTGTTCTTGTCTAGCTACATCACATTTGACTTGGAATTCTTGCAGTCTGGTTAGTGTTGTAGAGTCACCACTATTACTTAAATCATGTACACAACCTCTCTCCCTTAGGGAATTTATAATATCAGAATGGTCCATTGCTCGTCCGCCTTTTACAGCAGCCATATCTGCAAGCCAATCGACGCGTTCATTTCCCCTTACACCTGCGTGTCCGGCACAAAAATAAAACTGATCATGTGTTCAAGTTCATGTGTTAAAGCTTATTGCCATATTCTGGAGTAAAATCTGACTCTATCATCTGCTTTCTTGATAAGTTGCAGATTGGTATTAATTTTTCATTGCCCTACCTCAGTACTGTAGTTTCATTTCCTACCTCATTACTGTAGTTTTCCATCCCTACTTCAGTACTGTAGTTTTCCATTCCCTACTTCAGTACTGTGGTTGTTGTTCTCAGTGTAACTACATTTTTCATAGTGACTTGAAATCTCCAACAACCTAGCAGTTGTTTAACCCTGGCACGCCATAACTTATCTTCACCTTCTGATGTATTTATTTTATAATGCAAATTTAACAATCAATGTCGGGTAGTTTAGACCTTGATAACTCTAGTAGTATTCCTATGAAGTATGATATTATATATCAAATTATCTCTAATTGGATGATGAATACACTAATATAATTATCAATTTAAGGGAAGACTGCAGTAAAACTACGTAGCAATGACGAAACACGTAAAAACAAAGTACTGTAGTATTACTTCTTCTTCGAAAGCTCCATATCGACCACTTGTCAACCACTCTGTGTGATTGTATGTGATCTGAGCCTAAGAGCGATAGTACGTTGTGCCAGTTATGCGCCTCCAAGTAGGCCAGCACATCCGATTTCTGCGCTGCTTTTTATTTACTAGGGTAGTATCCCTAGGGTCTACATCAGTCGCCTCTTACGACATGCATTGTAGGTTGCAGTGGTACTCTACTTTGCTTCCCTTGCGGGTCCCGACACCACACAGGGGCTGTAGTGTTACAAATAAAGGCCTTTTTGTCGAAACGTTGCTGTGTATTGTTTTTGTACTTTGTAAAACTACAGTACTTTGTTATTACGTGTTTCGCCATTGCTTTATAATTTAACTGCAGTCTTCATCTATATCGATATTACACAAAACAATAACAATACACAACAACGTTTCGACCAAAATGCCTTTATCAAGCAAAGAATACAACAGAAGTGAAGAAATTCACTTACATAGCACACAACATAGAATGCCTTTATCAAACAAAGAATACAACAGAAGTGAAGAAATTCACTTCTTACACAGCACACAACATAGAATGCCTTTATCAAGCAAAGAATACAACAGAAGTGAAGAAATTCACTTACACAGCACACAACATAGAATGCCTTTATCAAGCAAAGAATACAACAGAAGTGAAGAAATTTACTTCTTACACAGCACACAACATAGAATGCCTTTATCAAGCAAAGAATACAACAGAAGGGAAGAAATTCACTTCTTACACAGCACACAACATAGAATGCCTTTATCAAGCAAAGAATACAACAGAAGTGAAGAAATTCATTTCTTACACAGCACACAACATAGAATGCCTTTATCAAGCAAAGAATACAACAGAAGTAAGAAATTCACTTCTTACACAGCACACACAACATAGAATGCCTTTATCAAGCAAAGAATACAACAGAAGTGAAGAAATTCACTTTACACAGCACACAACATAGAATGCCTTTATCAAGCAAAGAATACAACAGAAGGGAAGAAATTCACTTCTTACACAGCACACAACATAGAATGCCTTTATCAAGCAAAGAATACAACAGAAGTGAAGAAATTCACTCCTTACACAGCACACAACATAGAATGCCTTTATCAAGCAAAGAATACAACAGAAGTAAAGAAATTCACTTCTAACACAGCACACACAACATAGAATGCCTTTATCAAGCAAAGAATACAACAGAAGTGAAGAAATTACTTCTACACAACACAACATAGAATGCCTTTATCAAGCAAAGAATACAACAGAAGTGAAGAAATTCACTTCTAACACAGCACACACAACATAGAATGCCTTTATCAAGCAAAGAATACAACAGAAGTGAAGAAATTCACTTACACAGCACAACATAGAATGCCTTTATCAACAAAGAATACAACAGAAGTAAGAAATTCATTTCTTATACAGCACACAACATAGAATGCCTTTATCAAGCAAAGAATACAACAGAAGTGAAGAAATTCACTTTTACACAACATAGAATCAGACAATAAATTCCTAACTGCTCTAAAAATAATATAACAATATTTTACATCAGGGGAAATATGTTTGAGAAAGTTGGATTATTGTAGCTTGACTTGTCTTATCCACTCTTGGCCGTGAGGCGTTGTGGGGAGTTTCAATTTTCAATCCTGTGCCAGCTGTGTTGCATCTGCATTTGTTAGTCTTTAATGTCACAGGATATCTGTGATATTATGGTTGCTGGTTGTTATAGTAGCATGGCTACTTTGCAAAGCAACAATCATAAACAATAGGTGTACTCATCTGTTTATATTACAGCTTAATATCCATACATGTCTCTAGCAGCAACATTTTAATGAAAATAATCCATGTTTGAACGTATTCTATAAGTTGCACATAATAAGGCGCAATCATTTTTATAATGTTCCAACTTTTGTGAATCCATGTAAAAAAAATTCAGAAATTCAGAAACAAAATTAGTATTAAAAAATAAAGCCAGACTTCCTCATTTTATTTACATGCTTAAAAATGTTGATTGTTCACTTATAACACATTACACTCATCCGACTATTTTATTTGGGAGAAATTTGATACAACTGAAAAAAATATTATTCTCTCATAAAGGATTTGTACCATGTATGGGCAACTCCTATTCATTAGATGCAATTATAACATTTGAAATAGAAATACAACCCTAACTATAGGAGCTTGTGATATAGACCTGCCTGGTTTCTCATTACTGCAAACATCAGCTTGTCCAGGACAGTAGTTCCATGTAGAATCCTGAATGTTGAAAGCATTGATGTCTAGTGATACCACTGAAACTGGCTGTTTGTGATAGTCCAAAGAGTGGATGAAGAACCAGGCACAATAATTTCTCTAGTAAATGAAGTTTTAGTGAGGCTTTGGGACATTAACTGCCACATCCTCCATCCTCATACTGGAAGTAGTTGTCTTATGTTCATCATTCTATGAAAGCTGCATCTGCCAATTATAATTGCAACTATCACATCAATTTAATACAACATTACATTGAATATATAGACGTTCGCCTATGTGTTGGCGGGTTTCACAAGGGAGCAAAGAATAGTAACACTGCGGGGGACTGCCTAGAGTAGTTGATAGTAGCTTGGCCTGCTAGCTGTGAGACGCCTCATAGCTCGGGTTCGAACCTACTGTCCGGAATTTGTTCGAGTCCCCTGGTCTTACTCAGGACGATAACGTGAGTACCTCTGAAGTCGGAGAAAATCTGCCTGTATGGCGAGGAATACTAATTACGAGTACATTGAGCACACGGCTGCCAGTGTAAAGTAATTTACAATGTCACGCTGCTGCCATTGTAAGAAATTGGAAAACGGATTTTCACGCTAAAATCAGTTTCAGAGATGAAACTTCGTCTGAGTTGAAAGCGACGAAAGAAAAAAAAAAAAAAAAAAAAAAAAGTAACACTGCGACCAACAAGGCATGTCATAAGAGGTGACTGAGGTAATGGCCTAGGGAAGCTACCCTAGTAAATAAAAAGTGCAGCAGAAATGGGATGTGCTGACTGCCCTACTTGTAGGTACATAACTGGCACAACATACATTCGCTCTTAAACTCAGATCACATACAGATTACAAAGAGTGGTTTAGCAAGTGGTAGATATGAAGTGTTTAAAGAAGAAGAAGATTAGACAAAGGAGAAATTATATTTTAAGAGAACAAAAGGAGGGAAATCAATTTATTGTCACTAATTTCAATTTTCTTATTTTTCTATTTATATTGTAGTCACAGTTGAATGTGTCCCTGTGTCCTGAGCAACAGGGTCTGGCTGTTCTACTACCAGGGAAGCTAGACAAGGATGTACAGCAGAGATTTGAACGATGACAAGCCATTTGTCTGCCCAGTTGCAGACTGTGGCATGGTATGTCTCATTTGTTATCATCTGGTCTTAATCTTTATTAGTAAATTAGTAAATCATGAAAGATGTTTAATTGATAGGGCTATCATCATTGTACTTCAGTATTTTTTATTTTTTTTTTGATCCAGAAGCACTTGAGCTGAGAGTCTTCGGCCTCGGTGTCATGGACATCGAACTCTTCGACTCGTGCCACGAACACCGTAAATCTGGGGAACCTGTAGCTTTTCTGCCAGTCTGCGGAGTTGAACCCGCACTTACAGAGGACTAGTCACCCGTAGTCCAACGCGCTATGAACACGCTGGGCACACAGGCGCACTTCAGTATATAACCATTTGTACTCAGATCTCTCTCATACAGGAAGATCTCAGCGGCAGTGTTTGATATCCATAGCAACAGTAAAGGTCCCTAATGTAGTTTTGAGAAGTGTGAAAATTTGTAGGAATTAAATAAGAAACTTTGTATTATTTTGTTGTCTGAGCAGCAGCTTTCCATCCTACTCCATTGGTTTTCTACTACTTAGTGTTCTTTTATGTTCTCAACTTAAGCATGGAACCTATGTTTTATTGCCTGTCTCTGATAGGACTAGACACTCAATCTTACTTGCATTGAGATCAGGAATCGCTGGAGAAATATCCATATTTGTGCACACTGGAAACAAACCAAGTAACATAGAGCTCTTCTATTATAAGAAATAAATATATTAAATTATGTGATTAGTTAACCATCTCAAAATGGATCTTCTCTTCTCTTTCTTTCGTCACACGCACCGGTTGCCCAGTGTCGGGTTTTTGTTTGTCTTGCTGTTCTGTGGCTTGTGTGATGTTATCTTTGCTCTTTCACAGGATGCTCCAGCCATCTAACCATCTTTCCGTGGTCTTCCTCTTGCCTTCTTTCCATGTTCTGTGTAGAAGAAATATGGTATAACTTTTAAACTGAATGTTTTTCCAGCGCTTACTAATGAAGATCATCTGAATGTCCACTCAAAGAAACATGAAATGTCCTTGGCCTTGAACTCAGGTGGACAGTCCAGCAACTCTCCTGGTCATCATTTTCTTGGTAGGTAGATTTTTATTTTTAACCAGACAAGTTTAGTATATTTATTTTCCTTGCAAACTAATATCATTT
This sequence comes from Arion vulgaris, assembly GCA_020796225.1. Classification (NCBI taxonomy): domain Eukaryota; kingdom Metazoa; phylum Mollusca; class Gastropoda; order Stylommatophora; family Arionidae; genus Arion; species Arion vulgaris. Next base: position 59,159,075 of record CM036761.1, on the reverse strand, counting down.
CTTGGTGGGTTTATTGATTTTCTTGGTAACTGGATTTACTTGGTAAGTTTATTGATTTTCCTGCAACTGATTGATTTTCTTGGTAAGTTTATTGATTTTCCTGGTAACTGTTTGATCTTCTTGGTAAGTTTATTGATTTTCCTGGTAACTGATTGATTTTCTTGGTAAGTTTATTGATTTTCCTGGTAACTGTTTGATTTTCTTGGTAAGTTTATTGATTTTCCTGGTAACTTATTGATTTTCTTGGTAACTGATTGATTTTCTTGGTAACTTTTTGATTTTCTTGGTAAGTTTATTGATTTTCCTGGTAGCTGATTGATTTTTTGGGTAAGTTTATTGATTTTCTTGGTAAGTTTATTGATTTTCCTGGTAGCTGATTGATTTTTTGGGTAAGTTTATTGATTTTCCTGGTAACTGATTGATTTTCTTGGTAAGTTTATTGATTTTCCTGGTAACTGATTGATTTTCTTGGTGAGTTTATTGATTTCCCTGGTAACTGATTGATTTTCTTGGTAACTGATTGATTTTCTTGGTAAGTTTATTGATTTTCCTGGTAACTGATTGATTTTCTTGGTAAGTTTATGTTATCTCTCTCTCTCTCTCTTTGCCTTTTACCCGGTTGGGGCATAGGCCTCAACCAACTCATGCAAGTCTTCCTATCTCTAGCTATCTCCTGCAGCTCCTCCAGCTCTTCTTTATATTGTTGATCTCCGCCTCCAAATCTCGCTCCATGTATTTCTCGCCTCCTTCTTTCGCTGTCCCTCGGGTTCCAGGCAAGGCCCCTTCTTGTTATATTCCTCCGGTTTTCGCAAAGTGTGTCCTATCCAGCGCCAGCGCCTTTTTTTTAACCTGTTCGTTCACTGAATCTGTCTTGTTCTCTCCATAAGTTCCTCATTTGTGACCTATCATACCATCTTATTCCTCTATTCTGCGAGACACCAGTTGATGAATGTTTGCAATTTATGCGCTATTGTTTTAGTTGTTCTCCATGTTTCTGACCCATACAGTAGAACTGCTTTAACATTAGAGTTAAATATCCGAATTTTTGTTCTAGATTTGATTTCTTTGGACTTCCAAATGTTTCCAAGTGCAATGAAAGCTCCTCTTGCCTTCTGTATTCTTATTTTAACATCTCTATTTGTTCCACCCTCTTTGTCTACGTTGCTGCCCAAATATGTGTATGATTCTACCTCTTGAAGTGGGATTTCAGGAGATCGAGTTGTCGCTTGTTGGTTAATTCTCAATATCTTTGTCTTTCCCTTATGAATGTTCAGCCCTAGTTGCTGGGACCTTGATTCAATGTGTTAAGCTTATCCTGCATCTGATTTCGTGTATGTAACAGAAGGGCTATATCATCAGCGAAGTCCAGATCATCCAGTTGCTCTGTCAGAGTCCATTGATTCCATTTCGGTGTTAGTTACTGTGGTCTTCATAATCCAGTCTATTGTCAGTAAGAACAACAAAGGTGATAGAAGACATCCCTGACGCACTCTTGTTTCTATTCCAAAGTATTGTTAGTTTACCTTCATGAAGAACTCTACATTTCATATCTGTATATGTTGCTTTTATTAGGTTAATAATTTTCTGTGGGATTCCATAATGTCTCATTAATTTCCCAAAGGGTTTCCTATCAATACTGTCAAAAGCCTTCTCATAATCAACAAATCCGATATAAAGTGGGGATTTCAATTCAATACTTTGCTCTATTATTATACGTAATGTGGCTATCTGGTCAGCACAGGATCTATTTGGTCGGAAGCCTGCCTGTTCATCTCTTAGCTTTATATCGATGGCATCTCTCAGTCTCTCCAGGATGACTCTGCTTAGTATTTTCCCAGGTACTGACAACAGCATTATTCCCTATAGTTTTCACACTTCTGAAGGTCCCCTTCTTTGGTAGCTTCACCAGGTATCCTTCTCTCCAGTTTGCTGGTATTTCTTGGTCTCCAGATTCTGCTAAATAATTTATACAGTATTTCTGTGGATGTGTTTATGTTGGCTTTAACCGCCTCTGCTGGAATACCATCTGAACCGGCCGCTTTCCCATCTTTTAAAAGTTTAATGGCTTACTAATCTCCTCCTTGGATGGTTTCTCACAGTTGATGTCCAAGTCAATTTCTGCGTTGATATCTGGGGGTTTGTAGGTGCTGGTCTGTTCAGGAGTTCCTGAAGTATTCCATCCATCTTTCCATTTGGTCTCTAACATTAGTGATAGTTTCACCACTACTATTTTTGATCAACCCATTTGATGGTCTGTATTTTCCTGCTAGCTTTCTAGTGATATTGTAAAGATCCCTAAGGTTTCCTTCCGCAGCTACCTCTGCTTCTCTTGCTAGATCTTCACGATTGTCTTTTATCTAACTTTATTTGTTTCTTCACTTTCTTACTAGCTTCTGTGTACTTTTCCTGGGCTATGGCTTTGGCAGTTCTAGTTTTGCTATTATTTAAATCTGCTTTCCTCTTTTTCCTTTCTTCTATTTCTTTGAGAGTTTCTGGAGTTATCCATGCCTTATGATTCCGCTCCTTCTTTCCTAATACATCTGTGCATGTTTCATTCCAAATATTTTTGGCTTGCTGCAGCATTCTTCCGCACTCACCTCATCTTCTAATTGCCGCAACACCTCATACTTATTAGAGACTGTGACCGTGAACTGTTCCTTTGTTTCTGACTTCTGAGGTATCCTACATTATATTGGTGTCTATGTTCATGGGATGTTATGTATCGCTAAGCTTCAGTTTAATTTTACTTATCAGCAAATGGTGATCCGAATCTACATCTGCCCTCCTTAGGACCCTTACATCTTGTAGAGATGACCTGAATTTCTTGTTTATGCATATGTGGTCAATTTGATTTTCTGTTCTGTGATCTGGTGATACCCAGGTTGCTTTATGTATTCTTTTATGTGGAAAGACACTTCCACCTATGACGTATTGATTCGCTGCACAGAAATTAGTGAATAGTTCTCCATTTTCGCTCATTATTCCTAGTCCGTGTTTCCCATGATCTCCTCGTAGCCTATGTTGTCCGAACCTATTTTGGCATTGAGGTCACCCATCAGAATTTTGATGTTCCCATTTCTCTGATTACCTATAGTATTTTGAAGTTTTATGTAAAATTCTCCTTTACTTTTTCCTCTTTATCATTGGTAGGTGCATAACACTGGGTACATTCAAGAACACTTTCTTTTGGTGGTTCTGAATGTTGCTGTGATTATCCTAGGACTCACTGCTTCCCATTTTATTAGTGCAGTCTCCGCTTCTTTAGATAGCATTAAAGCCACTCCTTCACTATGGGGCATTTTCTTCCATATGGCCTGAGAACAGCATTGTTTCTCCTGTGTTTAGACGTTGTTTGCCTGCACCATTCCACCTAGTTTCACATAATCCCAAGATGCCAATCTCGTGAAATTTCATCTCATTTACAACCTGTGCTGTCTTTCCCATTTGATACATACTTCTAACATTCCAGGTGCCAATTCTGGAGCTTTTCCTAGGTGAAAGGAAGATAATCTGTGGTGTAGACTCCTTGTGGCTTTCTCTGCATCGCTTCATACCTCTTCTAGAAGAGCTTCTTTTCCTCTTGGTTGGCACAGTTTTTATTTTATTTTTATTGTTCATGGTTGGTTGGATTTTGTGGCTAAAATTTTCTACTGGATAGGTAGCCAGCCCTACGCCAAACCCCACCTTAGTCGCCCTTACGACATGCCTTGTAGGTCGCAGTGCTGCTACTTTGCTCTCTGCTGGCCCCGCAGCACACGGGCGAAGTTTATGTTATGCTACAGAAAAAAAAGGCGACGATTATCGAAAAAGGGTGGAGAAAAAGGCAGGAGACAGAATATGCTTCTTCAAACGCTTCATATCGACCACTTGTTAACCACTCTGTGGATTTTGTATGTGATCTGTGCCTAAGAGCAATTATATGTTGCGCTTACAAGTAGGCCAGCACATCTGATTTCACAATGCTTTTATTTCTAAAGTAGCTTTCCTAGGTCCTACATCAGTCGCTCTACGATATGCCTTGTAGGTCACAGGGGTACTATTTTGCTGCCCTTGGGCCCCGGCACCACACAGGTGAGACAGAATCTAAGGGAAGAAAAACAGGCAAAGTCCAAGTGTTACATTCATTGTGCAGAGTTATGGAAATCTTGAGATTTTTGATGAAATGTAGACTTTGTGTTTGTACTTTGTTGTTGTTTTGTTCTTTTTGTACTGATAGAGCCATGTAAAAACCATAAGTGCATTGACTTCTTCTAATGTACAGTTGCACTGCAATATTTGTGTCTTTCAACTCAGCACATTTGATATTGGTATGTAGTACTTAGTAGTAATCAATCCAGCGATTTTAAACAGTTTGCAGTTACCCACTGTACAAGTAAGACTGGATGCTTGAGGGGCAGAGTGAGGAGTGAGTTTAACCAGCAAGCCATGGGAACCATCAGGATGCATACTCTTCGATATCTGTTGAGGGAGACTGAGCTCCTATGGGTCTGCCAGGAGTGTAATGACTTCAGTTCAGTAACCAACAACCAGTACTTTGTAAAACTACACTGTTTTATTGAGTATTTCCTGACAAATTTATCAAGCTATCCCAACACTTCATTTGTTTATCTAACACCATAAACAGTTTTACCATATAAAACTTTGTTATGTAAATGTTTACAGATCAGACTCCAACTCCGACCAAGTTTTTGAGAAACATCGATGAGATAAGCTTGTTTCAAGAGCTGACACAGAATCCCTTTGATCATGCATATAAAAAGGCACTTGATAATGATGTATGTACATATGTAAGAATTAATTGTTGTGAAAGTGGTTGTGTTTGAGCACCTTTTCTCCACTTGTCTGCTTTATGTTCATATCTTTTCTTTTGCTCCACATGCCTGCTTAGCAACACACTCTCATTAACCTGCTCAATGTTACATCAATCCTGCAACTGTTTCCATACATCTAGTAGCTCTCTAGAACTGGTTTGTTAGAGCTGTGCTTATATCTGACTCTCAGTTGATACTTCAGAAGGTCCAAAATGGCAGGTTGCGATATGAGCGGATGTCATCTATAGAGGTTTCCAACTTCCAGAAGCTTATGTGGATCTACTGTCTTGGGCATGCAGGTATTTGCGACAATGAGAAAATGGAGAGACTTGCATTAACAGCAATGATCGTCGGGGAGTTGAGGATGGATAAAGGAATTTTCTCGTCCTCTTATCGATTGCCTGTTGGATGAAGGCACTACTATTGCCTGTTGGATGAAGACACTACTATTGATACTGAATCTATCAATTTAAGGAGTTCGAACTTGCATGTTGTATAAGTAGAGCTGGATGGTTGAGGAGTATAGAGAGGATTGAGTTTAACCAGCGAGCCACAGGAACCACCAGTATGCATACCATTCAACATTTGTGAGGTAGATTGAGCATCTATAGCTCTGCCTGGAGTGCTAAGATGTTGGTTCAGTAATCAAATACATATATCCTTCCCAGAGTGCCCATGAATGTTTTGTGATTCTCACTTCAACTACTTTCAATCATACAAGTATTTTAGTCCTGACATTTCTGTACTTTTTTTAATGATATTTCTCTAAACTGAAATTGTTATTTATTCTGTTGTTCTGTTTCTCCAGCCACCATTACCAGGACCTCAAACAGGAGATTTGAATACACCAACCTTAATCTTGTCCGACTCCCTGAAGATCTCATCAGCCGCTGGTGCTATGCCTTTGGGCATTGATAGAACTAAAGGGAATGAGCCATTGAAACCAAGTCCCCTTGCCAAGGCATCTCCTGCAAATAAAGTAGTTTTAGATCTCTCTGGGAAATGTGTCATGGCAACTTCATTATCTTCAAAAGTTGATGCCATCAGAAGAAATATACATTCTCAGGTAGTTTAGAAGTTGTAAGATCAGTTTTGTGATACTTGTTTTCTGTGCATATTTTGGTAGTCATACTGTCTTAGTATTGGTGATTTTTGATTGGTTTAATCATCCTTTTATTTTTGGTGACCTTGGAACGCTGGTTTTATACACAGACAATGGACTGAACCACTACAACCGTCAACAATTTGCAGAATTACACTTATCTGTCAGGCTGGCTGGCTCTGCCATCATATCAGGGGGCTAGCCAATGGATAGAGCTGACATTTGAATGCCCTCATAGAGTGTGGCCACAAAGAAGATTTTCATTGAAACCAATCCATGTCAACTGCTAGTTTGCAAGAGCTGAGATTGAAGATTGAGTGGCCAGAAAATAACAGCACAACAGGCATTTGAGTAGGCTCGTCAATCAAAATCGCACTGGTACGGTCAGTCGCTGGAAGATGTTGGAGATATTGTGAAGAGATCGGAGCACCTGTGGACATGTCCAGAATGCAACGAACATGTTCCAAACTGAAACAGAAACTCTCCCAGAGTAAAGGGTTCAGTATGTATATGTCTGTGAGACTTGGACACTTACAGCAATCCTTGAGGGGAAATTAATTACAATGAAATTAATATATTTCTGCAGAGTATTAAGTATGTATTACTTGGGTTGAGTTATAAACTAAGATGTACATAAGCTTATTGACTTGAGAGATCTGGATCAGTTTAGGTCTACAAGGTGTGTTCTGCATCCAACATAGTTGGCGTCAACTAGTCTCTCTTAGGAAGGATGAACAGTGACAATTAGTAGACTGTTGATGACCTGTAGAATGCACATGCCAACCACATCTCCCAATGGTGTAGACCGGGAAACTTTGACAGCTAGGTCCAGGGCTAACGGGGCTCTGGCTTGTCTAGGGGGATAGACTCCACTAGATCAGGTTTTTTCTCTCATACTTTAGGAGGCAAACCTGAATAAAAGGCAAGCAGAAACCGGATGTGCTGGTCTTCTTCTTCTGCATTCTCACTAGATTGGGATTTCGGATTCTCTAATAAAGGCAGCCGTCTGCTTCAGATTATCAGCCACACCATACAGTTTTTGGACGCTGTGCAAGTGGCCACCTCTTCTTCTCAGGTCTGCATACTGGGGGCAGTTCTGTAGGATATGTTCTGTTGTCATACTTGCCAAGCCACAGGGTACAGGTAGTTGATGACATTTAGTATACAGGTGGTGTCTCATTCCGTTGTGACCCATCCGGAGGTGAAGTATGGCTGTCTGGTTCCTTCTGGACAATTGGTAATATCCATCATTCTTTTTGTGTATTGGGTGTTCTTTATCCCATTTTTCTTTGTAGTGCCCTTTGGCGATGATGGTTTTTGCTTCTTCATAGCTAACCAGGTTGTCATCTTGGGGCATTCCTGCTCCCTCTTAGCCAGTCTGTCAGCATCTTCATTCCCCTTGATCTTGCAGTGAGAGGGTATCCACTGGATTACTACCCTCTCAGATTCATGGGATAACTGGGCTAAGGTTGACCTGAGATCACTTAGTTCTGTATTCCTTTCAGATTTCAGTGCTGAGATAGCAGGATGTGCTAGTCTACGAATCGGTTGGCACCTAACTGGCATAACGAACTCACGTTCTAAGACGGAAACCACATTCCGACCACAAAGAGTAGTTTAGCAGGTTTTGGTGTAGAGCGACAGAAGAGAAGGAGTGGACCATTTTAGGAGCTATTATCTAACATGAAAATAAAAATTGCAGGGACATTAACGAAGGACCAGATCTTCCAGCCTTGCTAAAACTATACTTCAATAAATTGTGTCAAAAGCACAAACAAGAGAGACCAGAAAAAGATATAGATTGACAATCTAATCGAGAGGACAAGCCTTTGACAATTTAATGGAGAGGACAAGCCTTTGATAAGAGGACAAGCCTTTGATAATGTAATGGAGAGGACACACCTTTGATAAGAGGACAAACCTTTGATAATGTAATGGAGAGGACAAGCTTGTGATAAGAGGACAAGTCTTTGATAATGTAATGGAGAGCACATAAGGCCTTTGATAAGAGGACAAGCCTTTGATAATGTAATGGAGAGCACAAGCCTTTGATAAGAGGACAAGCCTTTGATAATGTAATGGAGAGCACAAGCCTTTGACAATGTAATGGAGAGGACAAGCCTTTGACAATGTAATGGAGAGGACAAGCCTTTGACAATGAAATGGAGAGGACAAGCCTTTGACAATGTAATGGAGAGGACAAGCCTTTGACAATGTAATGGAGAGGACAAGCCTTTGACAATGTAATGGAAAGGACAAGCCTTATTGTATTTAACATTCACAAACAAGTTTACATCAGTAGATATTCATGTCAGAAATTGTTGTGAAGATCGTCCTCATCAGTGCCACCATATCATCCATGTTAAGGGATGAAGATCTCTTTCTGCCATTGAACTTATTTTACTGAACTACTTTTCCTTGATTTTCTTCTGTGTATAATTCCTTTACCTATCTATTCAGGATTCGGACCTCACAAGTGCGGCCAATTCTTACGTTACAAGTGCCATAAGGTAAGTTATTCATAAATTGAAGAGCCAACCTGGTATTTATACCACTGTTGACACAATAAAATATCCTATGCTAACACGGAAGGTTTGGTTTTCACATTGAAGACACAGAGAAAGAGAGAGAAAGAGATTTAGTGAATGAGTTAGTTAGCTAGTTGATTGACAGATTAGCAAGCCAAGTTAACCTCTTTGTGATATGTATGGTTTGGGCCAAGAATGAGAGTATGTTTCGCCCCCATTAGGTCACTGCAGCATGTAAGACAGTCACATCTACATTTCTCCATGGCCATTTAACAAGACAATGAAAAGAACAAATAGATATATTCAGAAACAAACTCAAGATCAAATAAAACTGGCTGATGCTACAATTAAGAATGAGAAAATTGAAGTATTTTGGACATATCAGAAGACATGAAGGGTTGGAGTAGACCATTATGGAAAGAGAAAGACCACAGAGAAGATGGATTCAGGATGTAAATGATGATTTGTGCATTACGCTGCAGAAGCGAACATCAGGCGTATGAAAAAGGGATATTCTGAAAGACTTAGGGTGGCAAAGCTCTTTTCAGGGCAAGCTATGTGGTAATGACGACATTCTGTGTAAAGTGTAAAAATGACGACATTCTGACATGATCCTATCTGTCATTCTAGAGCATGGGTCCCTGGGTGAGGAGTTCCTCCCTAGTGGGTGCTGAAGCCTTCCTGGGAGGGGCGATATTGGTTCAGAAGCACTTGGGGAGGGGGAGTATTTTTTGTGATTTTGCGATTGAATAATTATTAAAATTTGAATTCTACATTTTAATTTATCTTATGCTCATATTACACAATCCATTTTTTCATCAATTTTCTATTTCATATAATCATTCAAAATTGACATGATAGAGTATATATATATATATATATATATATATATATTGGGAAGTGTTAAACTGTTATAATGGGGAGTGCGGGTGTGTTACAAAGTTTGTCGGCAAAGTGGGCATGGGTCAAAAGTTTGGGAATCTATGTTCTAGAGTATTGAGCCTAGCATACATAAATAGCTGACAAGTTTTGATTGATGTATTCATAGTGTGATGTCTATGCTGTAATGTTGAAGATTCCATATATTGTTTATGTTGGGCAAGCTGTTCTGCTTTTCAATCCACTAGTTTTGTCTGTGTGTTGCCGGGCTCGCAAGGGGAGCAAAGAATAGTAAGACTGCGATCTACAATGCATGTTGTAAGAGGCGACTGAGGTAGAGGCCAACAGGACAACAGAAAAACTTCCAAAAGAGGTTCGATGTGGATAGACTAAAAGACACGGAAGTAAGGGATAAGTTTATAATGCAGATAAAGAACAGATTCCAAGCCCTAGAAAGTAATGAAACTACGGATGAAACTGACAACATAGATAGAACATGGGACAACATAGCATCTATATATAGCAAGAGCAGTGAAACATGTCTAGGGTACAGCACAAAGAAAAGAAAAGAATGGATAACACCAACAACATGGAAAATAATAGACAGCCAAGAATATTAAAAAGAAATTGTTAGAAGAAAGCCAAAGACTGAAAGCAAGATACCAAGAACAGTACAAAAGGAGAAAGAAATCAAACGGGTGTGAGAGCCGACAAAAGAATGTATGTTGAAGACCTGGCAGTACAGGCAGAAGAACAGCAAAAGTGTATCAGGGAACAGTGTACAAAATTACAAAGCTAATAAGGGAAACATTACAGAAGATCAAATACTCTATAAAGGATAAGAATGGAATACTATTGACAACGAAAAGGAACAAGAAATACGATGGACTAGAGCATTTTTAAAGAATTGCTAAATCAGACCACCTCCAACGGTAGTACAGACATACCAGAACCAACAGAGGAGTTAGAAATTGCATTGAAACACCCAGCCAGGATGAGATCATTACAGCAATTAAATCTCTTAAGAATAAAAGGCACCAGGAATGATAACTTAAACGAGAACTATTCAAAAAGACCCTAGAACTTGCAGCTAATATATTGCAACCCTTGTTTACTACTATATGGAATGCCCAAATAATACCTGATGCATGGAACAGAGGAGTCATCATCAAGATACCCAAAAAGGGCTCCATTGCCGATTGTAATAATGAGTGAATAACACTGCTTTCTGTCCCAAGTAAAATCTTCACAAAATCATCGTGACAACGGATACTGAGCTTGTGGATAAGAAACTGAGAAAGGAACAAGAGTGATTTCGAGAGGACGGAGCTGTATAGGCCAAATATTTGCCTTAGAAATATCAGAACAATGCACGAATGGCAAAGCAAACTCTATATCAACTTTGTAGATTTTGAAAAGGTTCTTGATAGCATACATCCAGCGAAAGTCTCATGGCGATCTTAAGATGGTATGGAATCCACTGTGTTTTATAAATATTATAAAAAGCTGCTACAGCAAGTTTGCATGAAGTGTTGAAACTTCAGAACTAAAGTTTGAAGTAAAAACAGGCGTAAGGCTAAGGATGTAAGTTATTCAGCCCTATTATTCAACACTGTCATGATTGGGGATGCGAAACAACGGAAGATAAGGCAAGAGGTATTAGATGGACGCCACATCCACTCTGGAAGACCTAGATTTTGCAGATGACATCGCACTCCTATCTCATACACATAGAGATATCCAGGAAAGACTGCACTTAACCAAATAGTGAGATGGTTGAGGCTGAAAATAAATCAGAAGAAAACTGAAGTAATGACTCTGAACATAGCAACCCCTGCACCAGTCAAACTAGAAGGTAAACCCTCCGAGATACAACCGCTTTCACATACCTTGGAAGTGTTTTCAGTAATGAAGGAGGCGCTGGATCTGACATTAAAACAGACTGAGTAAAGCACGAGTATCTATGACCCTTAGACGCCTGAAATCTGCCCAATACAGCATCAGAACCAAGACTAGTATCTATAACACTGTAGTGCTGTCAACCTTGCTGTAGGATCGGAATGCTGGAGAATGACAGAACAGGATATGTCCAGACTTTCCGCCTTTCATACAACTTGTCTCTGTAAAAATTACGCATGTGTATTGGCCACTACTATCTCGAATCAAGAATTGCTTGCACGATGCCAACAAGAGAATATGGCAACATCATCCGAAGACGACGCTGGAGATGGATTGACATGTGATGCGCATGGAGACTGGCTCCGACACGAAAACTGCACTGAGATGGACTCAGAGGGTAGGCAAAGCATGGAAGACTCCAAGACGACCTGGAGGAGAACATAGAGCAAGAGCTGAAGGAAATGAATCATAGCTGAACACAATACAGAGGAAGGCCATGAACAGGGAAGAATGGTGTACGTTGTTGTTGTCCCTAACGCCAAGGGCGAATAAGTTAAAAAGAGGAAAGAGAGAGGTAGAGGCCAGGCGAAGCTACCCTAGTAAATAAAAAGCGCCTCAGAAATCGGATGTGCTGGTCTACTTGTAGGTGCATAACTGGCAAAATGTACAATTGCTCTTAAGCTCAGATCACATACAAATCCTAAAGAGTGGTTTAACAAGGGATCGGTGTGGAGTATTCAAAGAAGAAGAATCCACTGTATTTAAAATCTTAATTGTCTTTTGACAGCTCATCCAATTTGACAGGACAGACTGAGATCTTGCAACATTCCACACCCAACCTGATTCACTTCCAGCAGCACGTTGCAACCAGCTCTTCTACAACTGCAAGCAGAATGCAACCTATTGAGTTAATAAAGCAAGAAATCAAACGAGAGCAGTCGCCGAGTGTAGTAGATACAAGTGGACATTACTCTGATCAGCAGCAACAGTGCACAATGCAAGTTCTATTGCAGCTACCTAATGGAGAAACAGGTACTTTACTAACCTTGTCACTTCACTTCTACATTGTACTTAGTCTGCAATGTGTTTGAATCTATACTCACTATTTAAATTCACCAATGTCAATAACAAACCTATGTGGTAACAGCTGCAACTTATTGAAATGTCCTCCGTGGTTTCCAACCACATCCATTAGTGCTCACAACATCATCATCATCATCCTCTATTCACCAATATTGATTATGTGGTTATTGCTATTGTTGTTGAGAGAAATAGTGAGCAATAGTTCCAAGAAGAAGGCTCTACACGTTTTGTAACTATCATGTTGTACTGTCTAGGTGTGTTGTCATTGTTGGCAGGTTTTTCAGTAGCTTCTTTTTTCTGTGGGGAGTCTTGGCCATGCATGATTGACTGTCTCTTTGACTCTGACAAATGTCAATAGATGAGGAGCACATTATTTCTGTATTTTTTCAGTTCCAATCTGTATACCAGCTACCATCAACAAGTTCCAGTACTTGGGGGGTGCCCAGACTGGTCAGCCTTCACATTCACCACAGCAAGTTGTACAACAACAGCACCAACCTCCAGTGTTGCAGCCAGCACCATCAAAGACTGCAGCTGCCTCCAATCTATCAACCACTATGGCTCTTAAACAGGTAGAGATTAATTGGTTATACTTTTGGGGAAATAAAGGTTGATGAGCTAGATTCTTTCTTATTAGAAGACAATGTGTGCAGTTACACAGTCTATGGGGTGTAAGCTTTGATAGATCTTTGCTCTATCAAGCACCTAACTCTGATGACGAACAGTTGATGGTTTGGAGGAAGATCAAGGCAAACTAAAAAAGAGATGCTGCCTGCAACAAAATAATGTTGAGAACACTAAAGTGTATTGACAGGCACAGCCTAGTGAATAACATTTCTCTTTATTTTAAGATAACTATGGATGACAGGCATGTATTACCTGTATGTATTACCAGACATGTATGCCATATCATAACAAATTAAGATAACTAGGGGATGATAGATACGTATTACCTGTATGTATTACCAGGTATGTATGCCATATCATAAAAATGAAGATAACTATAGGATGTCAGGCACATATTATCTGTATGTATTACCAGGCATGTATGCCATATCATAAAAAGCAGTATTACAGGCAGTAACAAATGTTTTTTTTTCTAAATGGAATGACAACAGGTATAATATAATTTCTTGTCAATTGTCATCGTTATTTGTTAATTTGAGGATCATCAGACATGTCCATAAATACTCAAATCTCATTTTAGAGCATATCTTTCTTTGTGGTTAAACTAACATTTCACATTCTGTGCTGGTTGATGTATCTACTGGGGTTTCTTGCATGGTTTTCTGCCTTGCAGCACCAATTGGAATGCATAGCTTGTACAGCTGAAATAGAGAATACCCTTTGCCTTCTGTGTTAAAATCTTCAGAGCATATATTTTCTCTTTAGAGCATTATGATATCGCGTTTGTCCATATTAATTGTCAGTTATCGTTAGAATAAAAAAAGTAATGTATTGGGACATAGTTTCATCAACCGGGACTTTGTTTCTCTATCCCCAGAGATTAAAAGCACAGCTTCAAAGTCAGCTCAGTCCGACATCCAAATCTACAGATGTCACAATGGTTGCATCCAATCCTACGGTTATTAGCACCAGTGCTGCTACCCTAGCAGCGCCAGTGGACAAGTCCTTGTTGGCAGCACTTCCCCATCATGATGGTGGACTCTCCTGGCTCAGAGATGAACCTCTCAGATTCATCAGACTATTCATTTGATGGGTAAGTCCATCCACATTAGCCTACCTTATCAGGCTGAAGGGTTTGGGTGTCTTGATTATCTTTCAGGCTATGCGGGGAGAGGGATGTCTAAGCCTTGCAGGTCTAACCATGTAGAATAGACTGAAAATGAGAGTGGAGAACAGATTGAGGCCATATAAAATGTTCTTTGCATTTGTTCTTATCAACCAAGTTTACCTCTCATTGTGATCTGTGTGGCTTGCACTGAGAACGTGAATACATTGCATCCTGATTGATAAACACCTGTGCATGTAGCATAGATATATCCACAAAATGTTGGCTTAACCCCATAAGACAGTGCATTACCCACCAGAGCAACAATAGATACTTTGGCTGCAACCAGCTCACTCTCCAACTAGGGTTAAATGACAGCCTCTCGCTTCTTGAAGAGGACATCCTTTTCTTGTCTCGTCATTTACTTCTATTACAACCTCTCCTGTACCTCAAGTTAGACTACAGTCTACTCCAGCAAGTACTAAACTCAGAGGCAACCAGCCACTATAATAATCAGGAAGCCATGCAATGATTATGTTTATATATTCAAAGCATTATGGCACTCTCCTTGTGACACTCAGACAGGTGCTGCTGACTCTCTACCTTCAAAGAGCTCAGTCCCATCTACTGGATGTCCTTCTCATTTGCCCTGTAGAGTCATGAGAATAGAGCAACTGGTCAAGTTCTTAAAATAATGCACTGGAATCCTGAGGGTGTGAACAGCAAAGGAAATGACTACAGTAAAAAAAGTAGAGCTTGAAAACATCTTGAATGAAGAACAAGTAAATATTTGCTGTTTACAAGAGACCTACCATATTTATGAAATGCACACAAAAACCTGTTCTAGAAACTTCTTTTTATCCTGATGCAGTGATGCAAAACAGAATTAGAGAAAATCAGAAGAATGTAAGATGAATATTATAAGGAAACGAAGGTGGAAATATTTAGGTCATGTTCTTAGATCAGAAGAAAAGAGAATAAATCGACAAGTCCTTATGTGGTCACCAGTTGGGAAAAGAAAACGTGGAAGACCAAAGACCACTCTTAGAAGAACCATCCAACAAGAAAGTAAACTATTGGGATGTAAAACTATACAAGATCTCCAACTGCTAGCAAAGAACCGTATCACATGGAGATCTAAAACCTCTGCCCTATGTGCCACCTTTGGCACGAAAGGAACAAACTAACTAACTAACTAACTAAGATGATACCTGATCTGATGTGGTCTATACAAGAGACATCAAATGTTGAACTTTAACAGTCAACTTTTAATGTTGAGGTGGCACTTGATAAATAATTATGGATAATTGTCAGTAAACATAAACATATATTTGTATGTATTTACAGAAGATTTCCTTGTCTGGCAACCATACACATATCACCATCATCAAATAGCTTGCTCAAAGCAGAACTTTGCCACTTTAACAGTCCTGACTTTCTCTCAGGCCAGATGTCCCACTTATGCAGCCATCATGCTCAAATTATTAGTTACACCCTGAAGCAATCTTCTCAGTGCTCATCCTCTTTGCTCGGATGCCTCCTTTCATAATGGTCTTCTCCAACCCTCCTTGTCTTTATATGTTCAAAATACTTCATTTTTCTCATTCTTATTTGTGTCATCAGCCATTTTCTTGTGTTTGAGTTCTTTCTGGAAGGATCTGTTGGTTAGGACTGTACACATATATGTATGTATTTATTGAAGATCTTCCTTGTATAGCAAATGTACATCTCATTGATTGCTATTATTTGCCAGCAAACATCAAAAGATGAGTCCTGAGTCTGGAGACCCTGAGGAAAGAAGGCGGAAATTTCTAGAAAGAAACAGGTTAGTTCCTCACGCCCCTTTATTGTTCTTTTCTTTTGTATTCATGAACCACCCTCCTAAATATCAGTAGTGAATAAACTTGTCAATAAAAAGAGATCAGGTACTAGAGCCAAGGGAAGACCAAGATGGACTGACTTGGAAAACACAGATAGACAAAGCTGGAAAAAGAGCAAAGCAGAGAATGAGGATTATAAACAAACTAGCAGGCACCACCTGGAGTGCAGATTGTGGCATATTGAAAAGATTATACACTGGAAGAGTCAGACCAGTACTCGAGTATGGCATAGCAGCCTGGGCCACAACCTCCAAGACACAATTTGTAAAGTTAAGGAGAGTGCAAAATCAGGCCTCATGGATCATCACTGGAGCCATGAAGTCTACCCCCATAGAAATACTGGAAACTGTGACAGGGCTCCAGTCGATGAAGGACAGATAGGACATGAAGGTACTTCAAGGAGAAAAATTCAAGAGACTGACGAACCATCCAATGCACCTTCGAATCAACAGCTATGGTAGTGGCAGATTAAAAGAAGTAACTTTAACAAACTCCAAAGAACTTGCTCACAAAGATGCAATATTGGCACTGACTCAACCAAGACACATTCAACCAGCCAGCACCTCCCCTCCCTGGGCATGCAGTCTCCAGAGCTCTCAGAAGAAATAAGCGCATTGGCAAGAAAGAACACAACAGACCTGGAGAAGGCTCATGAAAACACCAACAAACTACACACTGGACTCATGGACACATACATACACGGATGGTTCGGCAAGATGCCACCCACAATGGAGGAGGGGAGTTGTCCTCAGACTAAAAAATGAAGTAGAACTAACCTTAGCTCTGGTCACCGGCAAGTTCTCAACCAATTTCAGGGCTGAGGTAGAGGCCCTCAGTGCAGCTGCAAAATGGCACTACAAAATATGAACCAAATACATAGAAAAATAGTGCTTTTGACTGACGCATTGTCCGCTATCTCAGCACTGAAATCTGAAAGGAACACAGAACTAAGTGATCTCAGGTCAACCTTAGCCCAGTTATCCCATGAATCTGAGAGGGTAGTAATCCAGTGGACACCCTCACACTGCAAGATCAAGGGAATGAAGATGCTGACAGACTGGCTAAAGAGGGAGCAGGAATGCCCCAAGATGACAACCTGGTTAGCTATGAAGAAACAAAAACCATCGCCAAAGGACACTACAAAACAAAATGGGATAAAGAACACCCAAAACACAACAAGAACGATGGATATTACCAACTGTCCAGAAGGAACCAGACAGTCATACTTAGCCTCCAGACAGGTCACAACAGAATTAGACTCCACTTGTGCACTAAATTCAAGATAGGCACCAACGACCTGTGCCCCTATGGCTTGACAAGTATGAC
The DNA here is from genome assembly GCA_020796225.1 of Arion vulgaris. Classification (NCBI taxonomy): domain Eukaryota; kingdom Metazoa; phylum Mollusca; class Gastropoda; order Stylommatophora; family Arionidae; genus Arion; species Arion vulgaris. Next base: position 59,141,835 of record CM036761.1, on the reverse strand, counting down.
AACAGAACATATCCTACAAAACTGCCCCCAGTATGCAGACCTGAGAAGAAAGAGGTGGCCCACTTACACCAGCGTCCAACAAACTGTATGGCATGGCTGATAATATGAGGGAGACTGCTGCCTTTATTAGAGAATCCGAAATCCCAATCTAGTGAGAACACAGAAGAAAGAGACGAAGAAGAAGGTGGATAGACAATATCAAGACCACACTAAATAAACATGGATATAGCGCAACAAGGATGACTCTTCTGGGATCCAAGCACCTATGAACATCTCTGGAGTGCTATGATGATAGTCCTCATATAACTGATAAACATCTCTGGAGTGCTATGATGATAGTCCTCATATAACTGATGAACATCTCTGGAGTGCTATGATGATATTCCTCATATAACTGATGAACATCTCTGAGTGCTGATGATGTCCTAACTGATGACATCTCTGAGGCTATGATGATAGTCCCTATAACTGATGAACATCTCTGGAGTGCTATGATGATAGTCCTCATATAACTGATAACTGATGAACATCTCTGGAGTGCTATGATGATAGTCCTCATATAACTGATAACTGATGAACATCTGAGTGCTAGAGATAGTCATCATATAACTGATAACGATAAATTTCTAGTGCTGTGATGTCATAACTGATAACTGATGAACATCTCTGGATCTATGATGATAGTTTCATAACTGATGACATGCATCAAAAAGTAGACATTAGTATATAATAAAGAACAATTTTCTGTCTGTGTCTTGATAGTAGACGTATTGCAGTGTCATAGTGCTTATGAGTTCTATTTATTAAAATTTTCCTTGTCCTGCTAACGTACATGTTTATGTATGTATTTATTGAAGATTTCCTTGCCCTGCTAACGTACATGTTTATGTATGTATTTATTAAAGATTTAGCTAGGACTCGTATGGTTAAGACAGTTAATTAAGGTCCGGGCCCCCATACTTAGGACTTGTATGGTAAAGACAGTTAATTAAGGTCGGTCCCCATACTTCAACTGTAGAAGCAGAGCAAGAAGGATGTTATAATATTTTAATTATCACTTGTTTCATCAGAGCTGCTGCTGCCAGATGCCGGCAGAAAAGGAAACATTGGATTAGCAATCTGGAACGGAAAGCTGATGAGCTGCAGGGTACCAACCTCAGATTACAGGTTAGTGCATGTACTAGATCAGTTGTATGTTAGGTTAGTTGTATGTTAGATTAATTGTATGTTAGGTTAGTTGTATGTTAGGTTAGTTGTATGTTATGTTAGTCGTATGTTAGGTTAGTCGTATGTTAGATTAGTTGTATGTTAGGTTAGTTGTATGTTAGGTTAGTTGTATGTTAGGTTAGTCGTATGTTATATTAGTTGTATGTTAGGTTAGTTGTATGTTAGGTTAGTCATATGTTATAGTGGTATGTTATAGTTGTATGTTATAGTTGTATGTTATATTAGTTATATAGTTAGTTAGTTGTATGTTATATTAGTTATATGTTATGTTAGTTGTATGTTATGTTAGTTGTATGTTAGGTTAGTTGTATGTTATATTAGTTATATGTTATGTTAGTTGTATGTTATATTAGTTGTATGTTATGTTAGTTGTATGTTATAGTTGTATGTTATATTAGTTGTATGTTATATTAGTTGTATGTTAGGTTAGTTGTATGTTAGGTTAGGTGTATGTTATAGTTGTATGTTATATTAGTTGTATGTTATATTAGATTGTATAGTTAGGTTAGTTGTATGTTAGGTTAGGTGTATGTTAGAGTTAGTTGTATGTTATAGTTGTATGTTATATTAGTTGTATGTTATATTAGTTGTATGTTAGGTTAGTTGTATGTTAGGTTAGGTGTATGTTAGGTTAGGTGTATGTTATATTAGTTGTATGTTATATTAGTTGTATGTTAGGTTAGTTGTATGTTAGGTTAGGTGTATGTTAGGTTAGTTGTATGTTATAGTTGTATGTTAGGTTAGTTGTATGTTTGCAGATAAATAATTTGTAACAGTATCCATTATGAATGAGAAAAGTAGAGACACAAGAGACATACTAAATGTCATCTGTTTCATATATGTGTAACCTCTGAAGTCAGAGAGGACATACATTTATAGTGGGGGATTCTGGTAATGAGGAAAGCAGGCCTTCATGCAAAAATCAGTCAGAAGTGCAATACCAGGCACCCTGACTACTCCTGAGTTCATAGCAGGTGATCGCAAGAAGAAGAAGAAGTAGAATATATATAGGAAAACACAGTGAAAAACATTAACCCACGAATTGAAATGGGAATTAAGCAAGGGCAAACATGCTGGTAATGTTTGTAGGGAGAGAGGAGATATGCCAATCAACATCTCTACGGTACAGTGAGTGTGGAAACATTGAGATAGCTGTTGTATTGAAGGATGAAGCATGTAGTATCCAATGTGACAGAATGTTGATCTGGAGAACTCAACTGAATTGTGAGAGATAGCAGGATTATGTTAAATTTTCTTAAGAGATTTCATATTGAGCCAGATATTTAATTTATCAACAGTCAGAGGTCAAACTATTGCGAGGGGAAGTGGCACAGCTCAAGACTCTCCTGTTGGCTCACAAAGATTGTCCTGTTACCCAGCAACAGAGGCTGCAGGGTCAGCTTCAGCATAGTAAGTTTTGTGTTTGTTGATATCAGTACGACACTGTGGCTATACACTAGATTTGTGCACCAATATCTGTTGTCTATTGTTTTTTCTCAGGTGCATGATGAAATTGGTTGTCCACTCTTGCTGTTAAGCATAGGGGTGAGAGCTTTAATTTGTGTTCCAGGGTCAGATGAGTTACCCTTGTTGTGTTATATCCGTTTCTATTTAGTGTGGTCTTGATATTGCCTATCCATCTTTTTCTTGATCTTCCCTTAGCTCTATTACCTGATCTCTTTTTATTGTATGCTGTTATTTGTGGTTGGTTGTATTCCATTCTCTTTAAATGTCCAAACCACTGCATGTGTTGTATTTCAGTGTATTCGGTGCATGAAGTTATGCCCACCCTGCTTCTGATGTCTTCGCTTCGTAGTCTATCTTTCCGGGTGACTCCCAACGCCTTTGTTAAGCATTTCATTTCACCAGTGTGCTGTGTTCAATTTCTAGTTCAGTTGATTCCATTCTGCCCAGTTAAATATGGTATCCAGACAACCCCACTTCATTTATCGAGGTACTCTGCCCCTGACAGATACCCTGATTGGTCTTTTCTGCTCTTAATGATCCTGGTAAATTTGTCCAGTGATCTGCATATGCATGTCTGGGACAGATGCTTAATGATCCTGGTAAATTTGTCCAGTGATCTGTATATGCATGTCTGGGACAGATGCTTAATGATCCTGGTAAATTTGTCCAGTGATCTGCATATGCATGTCTGGGACAGATGTTTCTGCAGTGATCTGCATATGCATGTCTGGGACAGATGTTTCTGCAGTGATCTGCATATGCATGTCTGGGACAGATGTTTCTGCAGTGATCTGCATATGCATGTCTGGGACAGATGCTTAATGATCCTGGTAAATTTGTCCAGTGATCTGCATATGCATGTCTGGGACAGATGTTTCTGCAGTGATCTGCATATGCATGTCTGGGACAGATGCTTAATGATCCTGGTAAATTTGTCCAGTGATCTGCATATGCATGTCCGGGACAAATGTTTCTGAAATGAGATGTATTTGCCCATTTGATAAAAAAACTATTCTCTGAGTAATAGTGTCCAATCATTGGTCTGTTGAAGTACCATGTCCAGACATGTTTGTCATGATAGCTACTTGGTTGGTCCACACAGCTGCAAAGTTGGTCCTTATAGCAGCTACTTGGTTGGTCCACACAGCTGCAAAGTTGGTCCTTATAGCAGCTACTTGGTTGGTCCACACAGCTGCAAAGTTGGTCCTTATAGCAGCTACTTGGTTGGTCCACACAGCTGCAAAGTTGGTCCTTATAGCAGCTACTTGGTTGGTCCACACAGCTGCAAAGTTGGTCCTTATAGCAGCTACTTGGTTGGTCCACACAGCTGCAAAGTTGGTCCTTATAGCAGCTACTTGGTTGGTCCACACAGCTGCAAAGTTGGTCCTTATAGCAGCTACTTGGTTGGTCCACACAGCTGCAAAGTTGGTCCTTATAGCTACTTGGTTGGTCCACACAGCTGCAAAGTTGGTCCTTATAGCAGCTACTTGGTTGGTCCACACAGCTGCAAAGTTGGTCCTTATAGCAGCTACTTGGTTGGTCCACACAGCTGCAAAGTTGGTCCTTATAGCAGCTACTTGGTTGGTCCACACAGCTGCAAAGTTGGTCCTTATACCCTACTTGGTTGGTCCACACAGCTGCAAAGTTGGTCCTTATAGCAGCTACGTTGAGTCACGCTGCAATTGGTCCTATACAGCTACTGGTGAAAGCGCAAAGTTGGTCTTATGCAGCTACTGGTTGGGTTAAGCTAAAGTTGGTCTATGCAGCTACTTGGTTTGAGTCAACATGCAGTGGTCCTTATGCAGCACTTGGTTGGTCCACACAGCTGCAAAGTTGGTCCTTATAGCAGCTACTTGGTTGGTCCACACAGCTGCAAAGTTGGTCCTTATAGCAGCTACTTGGTTGGTCCACACAGCTGCAAAGTTGGTCCTTATAGCAGCTACTTGGTTGGTCCACACAGCTGCAAAGTTGGTCCTTATAGCAGCTACTTGAGTACGTTTGAATCCAGACAGAAAACACAACCTTGTCTTGTGAAGGTTGAGTGTGTTAGCTAAACCTGGATTAATCAGGACATGCATTCTGAAGTCGGAAATGGCAGGCCTATATGGCGAGGGACACTAATAATAAGGAAAGCAAACCTTCATGCAAAAATTAGAAGCACCATACTAGGCACCCTGGCTACGCTTGAATTCATAGTGGGTGAACGCAAGAAGAAGAAGTACATGCATACAAATACAGAGAAATGGACATGCAATAGTTCTAACTATCTTCACAGAGAAATGGACATGCAATAGTTCTAACTATCTTCACAGAGAAATGGACATGCAATAGTTCTATCTATCTTCACAGAGAAATGGACATGCAATAGTTCTAACTATCTTCACAGAGAAATGGACATGCAATAGTTCTATCTTCACAGAGAAATGGACATGAAATAGTTATAACTATCTTCACAGATAAATGGACATGCAATAGTTCTAACTATCTTCACAGAGAAATGGACATGCAATAGTTCTATCTTCACAGAGAAATGGACATGCAACAGTTATAACTATATTCACAGATAAATGGACATGCAATAGTTGTAACTATCTTCACAGATAAATGGACATGCAATAATTCTAACTCTCTTCACAGAGAAATGGACATGCAATAGTTATAACTATCTTCACAGAGAAATGGACATGCAATAGTTATAACTATCTTCACAGAGAAATGGACATGCAATAGTTCTATCTATCTTCACAGAGAAATGGACATGCAATAGTTATAACTATCTTTACAGAGAAATGGACATGCAATAGTTGTAACTATCTTCACAGAGAAATGGACATGCAATAGTCGTAACTATTTTCAAGGCATTGCTTCTATCAGTTTCAACAGGAGGCAAGAGAAGCCCGACCTTTACGAGGATGCATCCTAAACCTGGAGAAGACTGTGAACTTTGTCCTGGCAACAAGTCTGATAATCTATCAAGACCAATGACCTGAACACAGAAAAAGATTTTTCACATACCAACAGGGACTTAGTTTTATTTTTGTGCCAGGGTATGCAGATGTAAGGGGAAATGAATGCACAGATGGGCTTGCAGGTATGTCTGCTGTAAAAACGGTGAGCAATGGACCAGGCTAATATTCTAAATTCCTAAGGGAGAGAGAGGACATGTAAATGATTAAGTAATAGTGGTGAATCTACACCTTAACCAGACTGCAAGAATTCCAAGTCAAGTGTGATGTAGCTAGACAAGAACACTATACTGGTAACCAAGAAGAATAGTAAACCAAGAACTTGTGTTGTAAGTCGCCAGACGCTGAGAGACATCGTGAGGCGAAGATTGGAGCACTTATGGACTAACTGGTTTGATGTGCAGTGATGATGATCCAACTGCTAAATTATACTGAGGAGGAGATCACAGCATTTATGGACTAATTGGTTTGACATCAGTGATGATGATCCAATGACTAAACTGAGAGACATACTGAGGAGGAGATCGCAGCACTTATGGACTAATTGCTTCGATGTGCAGTGATGATGATCCAACTGCTAAACTATACTGAGGAGGAGATCGCAGCACTTATGGACTAATTGCTTCGATGTGCAGTAATGATGATCCAACGACTAAACTAAAAGGAACTCAATATTTTTGATCCTAGCAGCAGCACAAACTCATCTGACATATTTCATGAGTAATATTATTTCTTATATTTCAGTAATACTGACCGATCCTAATCTTACGTCGCAGGAACTCGCACAGGTTGTCCCAACTTCTGATGCATCATCAGAACCTTTACAACTGGGCCCAGCTGCAATTGTCACATTTCTTCAAGAATCCGTCATCAGCCATCAACATGATTTAGAAATGAGCAATGACTGACATTTGACATCTGCTGTTGACTGTGTATATACATAATGTATAAATGCTGTGAGAAAAACTGTGGTGCATTAATTGAACATATTTTGTACATACAAATAGAATGATAGATTATAATAACAATACAGGAAGGGACTATATGATTATAATATAAATGGACCTTGTTGCATGTTTACGCTAGCCATTTTGAAATGTGTTACTGCTACGGGGCATGAGTGAGTATGAGTTGGCCACCTTGTCCTATGTGTCATGCAATGAAAGTTGTAATTTTGACTCCAGGTTTGGTTTTTAAAAGAATCTTTTAACAACATCTCTAAGGCAAAGTAGGTTTCTAGAGCTTTATTTGAAATCTTACATGGCCACTGGACTTTATGTGCTGATGGGTACAATGAAGTGATTTGGACAATCTTCTACTTTGGAGTAATACTTTGCCTGGCCTCTCGTACAGCATCAGTGTTATGCTGAAGTTAATCTTTACTATGGTGGAAATGATTAGATCTTCAGCAATCTTCACTAAGGTGAAAATAATTTGATCAGCAATCTTTACTGCGGTGGAAATGATTAGATCTTTCGCACTCTTCACTATGTGGAAATGATTAGATCTTTTACAATCTTCACTAAGGTGAAAATGATTAGAACGTTAGCAATCTTGAGTTCTTGGAAAATTACTAGAACTTCAGCAGTCTTCACTACGGTGAAATTATGGGATCTCCAGCAATCTTCACTACGGAGAAATTATGAGATCTCCAGCAATCTTTGCTGCTGGTGAAGATCATGCCACTCCTTGTTTCATTAGCCAGATAAGTGTGTTGCCAGCATGCCAGAGAGGAGATGAAACAAAGTCTTGGCCAATATGTTTTTTACCTTTGGTCAGTGAACATCTCTGTGTTTTAGGATTTAAAAAAAAATAGTTCTTTCAGTAAGGAATAATACGGGTTTGACAAAATAGTTTAAATTTGGTATTATTCTGAAGACTAGACCGGCAAAATGTTATGACACAGAATGCTGGACTGTTTGATCAAATACTTCTATGATTTTGAGTTATTTAGTGAGACTGATACAAACACAGAGTAGTATAGCTGAGGTTCATCAGCTTTCGTGCCGTCCATGGAACAAGTAGATTTTGTCAACATATTTTGCTGATTCAGATTTCAGTCAACGACAACTTTCATGATTTATTCAGACCTTGCTAGAGTGGTCTTAAAATGGTGGAAATCTTCCTCTGGGGTTACTCTGAAAATGATGTTAGTCACATTGTGTCACAGTTTACAGCCATGGAGGCTTTGATATCTGAGTTTACAGCACTTGAGGCTTTGATTTCTGAGTTTACAGTCCTTGAGGCTTTGATTTCTGAGTTTACAGTCCTTGAGGCTTTGATTTCTGAGTTTACAGTCCTTGAGGCTTTGATTTCTGAGTTTACAGTCCTTGAGGCTTTGATATCTTGTTTACTTACAGTACTTGAGGCTGTGTTTTCTGAGTTTACAGTCCTCGAGACCTTGATGATTTGATATTTCAATTCACAACCCTTGTAGCTTCAATATTTCAGTTTAGATCCATCATGGCTTCGATATCTGAGACTTCAACCAAACCTCTACTTTCAGGGCTGTATTTTGCTACTCAGTTTAAATTCTCTTCTTGATCCATACTTGTTTAACCAGAAGCAATGATGCAGCCTGTTACCAAAGACTACCACTTGGAAGTGGAGAAGTGTCTTGGTCAGTTCTCATTTACTGGCTCTGACTTATGTCATCTAATCTGCTGTATCTTTGACCCACCATGGTGGATATATGATTCTCTTATGATGGTTTGGTATAATACATGTACCAATCCCTGTTCAGATATCATTTGTTAATGTAGTAAAAACAAGCCTTTGTAAACATGACTATCTCATCTAGTGGTTCGCCCGTGTGTTGTCGGGGCTCGCAAGGTGAGCAAAGAATAGTAACACTGTGACCTACAAGGCCTCAGAGGCAACTGAGGTAGAGGCCATCGGAAGCTACCCTAGTAAATAAAAGGCATTACAGAAATCGGATGGTCTGGCCTACTTGTAGGCACATAACTGGCACAGTATACAATCACTCTTAGGCTCAGATCATATACAAATCATACAGAGTGGTTTAACAAGTGGTCAATATGGAGAGTTCGAAGAAGAAGATCTAGTGTTTGAAAACATTGCGGCAACAGACAAGTTTCATTGCAAAAGATACAAAAGACAACACAGATTGAAAATACTGGGCAGCTTATCATTATCATCATCATAAAAAGAAAAAAAGTAAAGTTTTATACTTCGTGGTATATAGGAAAATACAGTGTTAGGTCCATATTATATCTCGAGGTATATAGGAAAATACAGTGTTAGGCCCATATTATATCTCAAGGTATATAGGAAAATACAGTGTTAGGTCCATATTATATCTCGAGGTATATAGGAAGTAGTCAAAATACCGGGTATATGAAATACGTGTTAGGTCCATATTATATCTCGAGGTATATAGGAAAATACAGTGTTAGGCCCATATTATATCTCAAGGTATATAGGAAAATACAGTGTTAGGCCCATATTATATCTCAAGGTATATAGGAAAATACAGTGTTAGGCCCATATTATATCTCAAGGTATATAGGAAAATACAGTGTTAGGTCCATATTATACTATATGAAATCAGTGTTAGCCCTAATATCAGGTATATAGAATAAGTGTTAGTATTACTGTTAAAATACAGTGTTAGGCCCATATTATAACTCAGGTTTGGAAAATACAGTGTTAGGCCCATATTATATCAGGTATAGAAAATACAGTGTTAGGCCCATATTATATCTCAAGGTATAGGAACAGTGTTAATAATACTGGGTATATAGAAAATACAGTGTTAGGCCCATATTATAACTCAAGGTATATAGGAAAATACAGTGTTAGGCCCATATTATACTCGGGTATATAGAAAAACAGGTTAGGCCATATTATACTAGAGAAAATACAGTGTTAGGCCCAAATAAAAAAACCATAGACACACGGTGGGTGATATGGTCAACACCACTCCGGCCGCCTTTTACTTCCCAGTGCTTTTCTTGGTGCCAAATTGAGGCTGGGTTGACCTGAGAGCTGTTATTATTGAAAAAAATTCCACGTCCACTGTGTAATTGAACTCGGATGACTAGCCTAAGAAGCTGGTTCACTAACAACTACGCTACTGTGACTCTCATCATTATCATGGCATGAAACAAAGTCAACAACATAATGGACTATCGGCACTAGGGATAGGAAATTATGTAACTTTATTATCTATTATGCCAGCAGGCTTGGCATATGATATTGTCTGTTGCAGTTGTTGCGATATAATAAGTCAATTATCATTGTTAAGATATGATATATTATTTTTATTACTATATAAGTCAGTTATCTTTGTTAGCTTGATGGTGTTCTTGTAACAGCAGATGAAAGAACAAGAGGCCAGGAAATGGCAGCATTTCAGATAATAAGAGATATTTTTGAACTCTTGTTATACCATGTGGTATATAGGGTAATACAGTGTTAGGTCTGTATTTTTCATTGAATGTCGGTACACAGTGCGTGATGTGGTCAACCTCACGCCAGTCATCTTTACTTTCCAGTGTTTTTCCTGGTACCCAATTGAGGCTGGGTCAACCTGAGAACCGTTATGGTTGGAAACAATTCCACGCCCACTGAGGAATTGAACCCCTGACCATTAGCCTAAGAAGCAAGTTGACTAACAGCTACACTACTGCAGCTCTCTTATGATAGATATACTATGCAATAAATGCTTGTCTATTGAAACAAAAGAAAGAGTTGCTTCGTTGTTACATGCATCCAATACTGACATATGAAAAGGATTCTTTGACAGTCAACAAACATAGAAAGTGGAAAATAGGAACCTTTTGATAGACATTCAAAGACAAAATTGTTTTTGGCCATGTAATATGAAGACCACATAAGAGGCTTCGAGAGAAAATGTCTCAGAAAAATTTGCTGGGACCAGAGAATACTAAATACCGAGATCATCCAGCGCACAGGCATCAACAATATCAACGAGGAAATAAAATGTAGGAGATGGAAGTGGTTGGGACATACATTAAGAATACAGAAGACCATACACTCACATGTGACTTTGAAATGCAATCTGTGAGGCAAGTGTGGTAGGGGACAACGTAGAGAGACATGGAACCAAACTGTAGAAAGAGAAGTGATGTGAAAGACCTTGGATGAACTAAGCTGGCTTGCTCCAGATAGATTTGGCTGGATGACAATTTGTTGACACCTTATGCTTCAAGGAGAGTTAAGTGAAGAAGAACAAGAAGAATATGAAGACAGAGATTAGAACAGATTGTAACAACAGGAAAAATTGTTGGGTAGAGAGACAGGACAAACAAAAAGAAAAGATACAGAGCAGCTTAACAGCATGACATGGAGGAGCGTCAACAACTGAGTAGATCACCAATGCTGGAGGCGGAATATTGTGGAGATCCGTGATAACCAATGTCAGCAGACACAGCACTAGATAGTGTTCATCAGTCATCTTTGTTATAATATAATAAGTTATAAGTCAGTTATCTTGGTTACAATATGATATATGGCCAGGAACACTGATAACAAGGAAAGCATACTTTCACGGAAAAATCGGTCAGAAATACCATCACAGGCGCACCGAAGCACAATAACAGGAGCCCTGTGCCAGAATTCATACGGCGACGCAAAAAAAGAAGATACATTAGTTATAATATTATACATCTGTGGTTTCTCTGACTAAGTCTTTGCATTTGCAAGTATGTGGGTTCAAATCCAAACTGCACCGTTCTGTTTACAAGTGCATTTTTTCCAGAGACCCCTAGGAATGTTTCAGGAGCTACGGAGTTTATGCTTTGTGCAATACTCTTGGAAGGTGTTGGGCTATTTCTGCGGAGAGGGACCGAGCCATATGGGATAAAACCCGTTGCAATGAAGTCAATCATTCGGCTTTAGACCATTTTTAAGGCAATATGATACATCAGTTATCTTTGATAAAATATATCAATGTTATTTTTGTTATGATATAATAAGTCAGTTCTACTTTTTTGCATACAATATTTAGCATAAATAATTATAGCACATTTGTAGTTACGCTATTCAGTTGGCATTGTTGACCTGCTTGTAAACAGGGGCATGTACCTGTATAGTCTGTTTTTACACTATTGATTTTATTTTGCTTATACAAATTGAGTTTATGTTGTTTTAATCCATTCACTTCCTTGTTGGTTTCCAGGTTGATATTTTGTTTCTTATGTGGTCTGTTGGTTGTGTTGTCTGTTTGTTTGTGCTTGTTCTTGTCTATTGTCTATTCCTAGGTGGAAGATGTAGTTGGCTGTCCACTCTTGCCGTTAAGCGTAGGGATGGGAGTTTTAATTTGTGCTCTAGGGCCAGATGAGTCGCCCTTGTTGTGTTATATCCGTGTTTATATAGTGTGGTCTTGATATTGTCTATCCATCTTTTCTTGGTCTTATCATCCAGTTTATTCACTCTTTGTGATATGTTTGGTTTGTGCCAAAAACGACTATTTGTTCTGCCTGGGCTCATACGCATGTAGGAAAGGTGCATCTGCGATCTCTGTTGCATGGAGATATAGTTCTGAAATAATCTGAAATAACATGATCTGAAATAACATGATCTGAAATGATTGAGTTTTAAGTTGAAGTACTAATTAATTTTAAATATGCAACATTTTATTTGCAGAATTTTCAAAAATCAGTCATAAATTTGCATACTTTATTTAATTTGTACAAGAACTGAAAGAAATGAATTACAGCTGGAACATAATACAGAGCATAGTCAAAAACAGAGAAGAATAATGTGCATTTGCTTTTGCCCTATTTGGCAGGACTGAGATGGTATGACAGAGTTGCAAACACAAACCTGTGTATAAGAACAGTACAAGAACCCAATATGACCCAGGTTCAGAGGAAAAAATGGCGATGGGTCAGGCATTTCTTTCAGAAGACACAGTCGAGTGTCTTTAGACAAGCACTTGAGTGGAACCTGCAAGGAAAACGGAAAAGGGACTTCCTAAACAGACCTGGGATAAAGTCTTCTTGAGGAACTGAAGGGTGCTGTGCTATCCTGGGAGACCATAAAGAAAACAGCCAGAGATCGGGAAAAGTGGTGAACAACTGAGGACATAAGCTCCACAAGGAACAGAGAGGAATAAGTAAGTAAATAAGCGCAAGGAGCGTCACAGGCTATTGATAGAGAGAGATTTAATTTGTGGAACAGACATGGCAATGAAAATCAGAGCGCACATATTTCCTACGGCAACATACGGATGTGAGACTTGGACAAGTAACAAATCAGCTGAAAAACATATGTGCTTTAGCATATAAATGTTCGAGAAATATTCTCAAAGTCTGATGAGTAGATGAGAGAACACATCTATGCAACAAGAACTCAGAATGGAAGACAATTGGTTGATGAGAAAGAAGGAAGGTTAGGAAAAGGCAAGTATTTTGTAACGCAAGTGAATAGGAAGGTTTGGAAAAGGCAAGTATTTTGTAACGCAAGTGAATAGGAAGGTTTGGAAAAGGCAAGTATTTTGTAATGCAAGTGAATAGGAAGGTTAGGAAAAGGCAAGTATTTTGTAATGCAAGTGAATAGAAGGTTTGGAAAGGCAAGTATTTTGTAACGCAAGTGAATAGGAAGGTTTGGAAAAGATAAGTATTTTGAAACTAGTGAATAGGAAGGTTTGAAAGGCAAGTATTTTGTAGAAGTGAATAGGAAGGTTTGGAAAGACAAGTATTTTGTAACAAGTGAATAGGAAGGTTTGGAAAGGCAAGTATTTTGTAACGCAAGTGAATAGGAAGGTTTGGAAAAGGCAAGTATTTTGTAACGCAAGTGAATAGGAAGGTTTGGAAAAGACAAGTATTTTGTAGCATGCAGTGAATAGGAAGGTTTGGAAAGGCAAGTATTTGAAAGCAAGTGAATAGGAAGGTTTGGAAAAGGCAAGTATTTTGTAACGCAAGTGAATAGGAAGGTTTGGAAAAGGCAAGTATTTTGTAATGCAAGTGAATAGGAAGGTTTGGAAAAGGCAAGTATTTTTAACTGCAAGTGAATAGGAAGGTTTGAAAAGGCAAGTATTTTACTGAAGTGAATAGGAAGGTTTGGAAAAGGCAAGTATTTTGTAACGCAAGTGAATAGGAAGGTTTGGAAAAGACAAGTATTTTGTAACGCAAGTGAATAGGAAGGTTTGGAAAAGGCAAGTATTTTGTAACGCAAGTGAATAGGAAGGTTTGGAAAAGGCAAGTATTTTGTAACGCAAGTAAATAGGAAGGTTTGGAAAAGGCAAGTATTTTGTAACGCAAGTGAATAGGAAGGTTTGGAAAAGGCAAGTATTTTGTAACTGAAGTGAATAGGAAGGTTTGGAAAAGACAAGTATTTTGTAACTAAGTGAATAGGAAGGTTTGGAAAAGACAAGTATTTTGTAACGCAAGTGAATAGGAAGGTTTGGAAAAGGCAAGTATTTTGTAACGCAAGTGAATAGGAAGGTTTGGAAAAGGCAAGTATTTTGTAAGAAGTGAATAGGAAGGTTTGGAAAAGACAAGTATTTTGTAAGAAGTGAATATGAAGGTTTGGAAAAGGCAAGTATTTTAGTAGCAAGTGAATAGGAAGGTTTGGAAAAGACAATTATGAAAGAAGGGATTCTGGGAAATCAAAGAAGAGGAAGATCAAGACAAAGTAGGATATTATGGATACTAACAAGTAATAATAGTTGTACATTGCAAGCGATGATGACTTCAATCTCAGATGTGTGTTGTTGCACCTCTCTGGTGTGTGCGGACGTTACTGTAGAGTCCAGTCCTATTATGGATACTAACAAGTAATAATAGTTGTACATTGCAAGCGATGATGACTTCAATCTCAGATGTGTGTTGTTGCACCTCTCTGGTGTGTGCAGACGTTACTGTAGAGTCCAGTCCTGAAACACAATCCCATACTACAGGTGGGACATTTTTGTGGCAACTGTGTCCTTTTGGGCAGCTCATTTTCTCATCTATGCAAACTCCTCTTATCTTGTTGCAGCACCACATTTGGTGATTTTGAGCGAGTTATTCACAGCAATTGGTGTCTACATCAAAGAATTTTAGAGACACTTTAAGAGTATCTTTAAAGTGTTATTTCTGTCTGCCAACCGATCATTTGCTCCCATCAAGCTTGCAAAGAGAACTGTAGTAGTGTAGGTGTTAGTGAACTCACTTCTTAGGCTAGTGGTCCGGATTCAATTCTACATTGGTTGTGGAATATTTTTCAGACCGCATGGCTCTCAGGTCGACCCAGCCTCAATTGTTTACCAGGAAAAGCACTGGGAAGTAAAGTCGGCTGGCGTGATGTTGACCACATCGCCCATCGAGTGCGATGGCCAATGAAAAATAGGGACCTAACACCATATTACCCAATATACCTTGAGGTATGAAAAAGGGTTCATTTACTTTTTTTAGCTCGCAAAATATCAACTTTTTTGGGCTGCGTTTATTAGGCATCTGTGCAATGTCATCGGCCAATCTCACCTGGACCTTCTGCAACAGAGTATGGATGTTTGGAGTCTTGGCTCTCATGAGAACTTTGGTATCTGAAGTTTTGTCCTCCTATTTTATTTTGAGCAGTCTGTGGAGACAACTTGTGTGAAAGTGATTTAGGTTTCTTGTTTGTCTGATATACATTGTCCATAGATACCGTTGAACTTCTGCTTTTTTTTCTTCTCTATACCTGTTTTATCTTGCAGTATCAGGATAAGAAGAGATTTCTAGGACAGGCTTTATGTTCATAAACAGTGCTGTTTTGTCTTGCAGTATCAGGATAAGAAATTTCTAGGACAGGCTTTATGTTCATAAACAGTGCTGTTTTGTCTTGCAGTATCAGGATAAGAAGAGATTTCTAGGACAGGCTTTGTGTTCATAAACAGTGCTTTTTTGTCTTGCAGTATCAAGATAAGAAGAGATTTCTAGGACAGGGTTTGTGTTCATAAACAGTGCTGTTTTGTCACCTTTGTTATCTTTACTTTTGAACATGACAGCAGGGGGACTGCCTAGAGTAGTTGATAGTAGCTCGGCCTGCTAGCTGTGAGACGCCTCATAACTCTGGTTCGAACCTACTGTCCGGCATTTGTTCGAGTCCCTGGTCTTACTCAGGACGATAACGTGAGTACCTCTGAAGTCGGAGAAAATCTGCCTGTATGGCGAGGAATACTAATTACGAGTACATTGAGCACACGGCTGCCAGTGTAAAGTAATTTACAATGTGCACGCTGCTGCCATTGTAAGAAATTGAAAACGGATTTTCACGCAAAAATCAGTTTCAGAGATGAAACTCGTCTGAGTTGAAAGCGGACGAAAGAAAAGAAAAGAACATGACAGCAGAACATGCAATATATCTGGCATATGATAGACATTCTGAAGGACTGTTATATCAGCATGGCGCATAGTTTTGAACATGACAGCAAAACATGCAAAATATCTGGGATATGATAGACATTCTGAAGGACTGTTATGGCAGCATGTCACATAGTTTTGCAAGGGACAAGCTAATGAGTGATTATTTAACTTGATCATAAACTTTGGAAGATTTCTTGGAATGAAATATTTTTGTGAATCTTTTGTTGCTGTTCTGAAGTTTGCCGTGTAGCTATCTTTCATAAACGACATTGATTTTGCTAGTACTTTGTGAGTATCTCGATACATCTACCTATAGCATTCCATATAGGTAACTACAGGTTTGATTGTTTGATAAGACGAACATCATTGCATTTCATTGATATTCAAAATGACATTGAGGACCCTCACCAGTGCTACAGAGTTCATTCACTGTCCCTGAGATCTTCCTGTGTAAGTAAGAAAGAGATCGGAGCACACATGATTATTCGTTGAATTGCAATGATGATGGTTCTATCAATAAGTTATTCGAGTGGGACAGCTTCAATATATTTTAATTGTTTGACTGACTCCAGATCTGCATATCAAGGAGCATTGGATCATAAATAACATCATGTCCCGAAAGATGAAATTTTTTGCCACATAAAACATCATCTTGGTTTGGAGAGAAAACTATAATGGAAGGCATGGTTCCTGGAGTACGAGGTAGGTGATGACCAAGACAAAGGGGGCAGCAGGGCATTAAAGAAACTTTGAACATAATGCTGGAAGAGACGGGAGAACTTGCTAGACACTGAGTTTACCAGGCAGGCTGTGATGTAAGTGACGCTCCGCAAGGGACATGCTATTACTTGATGAGTTTACCAGGCAGGCTGTGATGTAAGCGACGTTCCGCAAGGGACATGCTATTACTTGATGATTCACTCCAGAGCCTATTCATCCAATATAATTTGGTGCTTCTTTTCAGATCATAATGTGCTGCTTCTTTTCAGATCATAATGTGCTGCTTCTTTTCAGATCATAATGTGCTGCTTCTTTTCAGATCATAATGTGCTGCTTCTTTTCAGATCATAATGTGCTGCTTCTTTTCAGATCATAATGTGGTGCTTCTTTTCAGATCATAATGTGGTGCTTCTTTTCAGATCATAATGTGGTGCTTCTTTTCAGATCATAATGGTTTTTGTTTTGAAAATACTGATGATCACACTCAACATATCCATCTCCCCTTTCATGCTTATAGATGGATTTTGTTTGTTTGTAGAACCCCCAGGAATTATGGATTTTCATCCTTTTTTTTTTATATAAGTGGCTCGCCCAAGTGGTTACCGAGGCCCAAATTTGGGGTGTAAAGAATAGAACCACTGTTACCTGCCACGCATGTCATAAGAGGCGACTAAGGAGGTTTGACTGAAATCGGATGCACATGTCCGCTAAGGAATGCTAACCCGAAACAAATGCTTGCAGAAAACGTATGCACCAGGCCATAAGGCGCATAACATGGTGCAACGATCCCTCACAATGAGTGATCGTTGCACCATAACGGATAACGGATTCTACGGTCGCCAATCTGCCTTGGAGATTTAGCCACACAGTAAAAATGTCAGACCTACCATCATGAGGGTGGACAAAACGTACTGCGGGAAGAGGTTGGCACAAATGGGGAAGCAGAAATCATAGGAATTATATCCTACAGAATTGCCCCCAGTATGCAGACTTGAGAAGAAAGAGGTGGCCCACTTACACTAGCGTACAAGACAAACTGTATGGCGTGGTTGATAATCTGAGGCAGATGGCTGCCTTTATTAGAGAATCCGAATCTAGTGAGAACGCGGAAGAAGAAGAAATATGAGTGGGTGGAGAGTACCTGGCTTTCTTGCAGCACACACCCAGATAGTGTGTTACAGACTTTAATTAAGTTTCACACATGATTAGCACACACCCAGATAGTGTGTTACAGACTTTAGTTAAGTGTCACATATGATTAGCACATACACACAGTGTGTTACAGACTTTAATTGTGTCACACATGATTAGCACACATCCAGATAGTGTGTTACAGATTTTAATTGTGTCACATATGATTAGCACACACACACACACACAGATAGTGTGTTACAGACTTTAATTGTGTCACACATGATTAGCACACACACACACACAGTGTGTTACAGACTTTAATTGTGTCACACATGATTAGCACTGACAGATAAGGTGATAACAATAAAATATCACCTTGTCTTACTCCAATGGTATTTTTATTTGTTAACTTATCCTTGTCTTCATCAGCTTATCAAACCTTTGAGGTTCATTGCTGCAGATATAACTCACTTCACTTCCTCTCTGTTCTTAGCCTTCTCTTCCCATTTGGATTTGTGTCTAAGTATTCTGTGACTTGGTGATAGTGAGCTCAATCACAACCCAAGAGTACTTTCTTCAAACGCCATGGCGGGCAGTTTGGAAGCAAATTTGTTCCCATGGTTTTTTATGAACGGTAAATATAGTCATCACAGTTCAGAAAGCAATAGTGATGCCTATAAAATCAACGACTCTTTGACTGTGGTTGATGGCAAAGTCCTGTAACGGATATGCCACAATTTTCATTTATATATTATCATAGAGGAAGATCACCTTGAAGTCCCAACATTTATGGAGTGAATGGATTAAATATAGTCATATTAATGTCATCGAATGGAGGAGACAAGATACCATCCATGTATACTTATATTTGTACATAAATTCTTGATGTCCATAATTGACAATCTTCTGAGTTGAATTTGTTTGTGTGATGTAAAGTTTTGTATGTTGTTGTTGATATTCTTTATTGATGTCAAGTTTTGTATATTGTTGTTGTTATTCTTTATTGATGTAAAGTTTTGTATGTTGTTGTTGATATTCTTTATTGATGTGAAGTTTTGTATATTGTTGTTGTTATTCTTTATTGATGTGAAGTTTTGAATGTTGCTGTTGTTATTCTTTATTGATGTCAAGTTTTGTATGTTGTTGTTGATATTCTTTATTGATGTGAAGTTTTGAATGTTGTTGTTGATATTCTTTATTGATGTCAAGTTTTGTATGTTGTTGTTGATATTCTTTATTGATGTCAAGTTTTGTATGTTGTTGTTGATATTCTTTATTGATGTGAAGTTTTGTATATTGTTGTTGTTATTCTTTATTGATGTCAAGTTTTGTATGTTGTTGTTGTTATTCTTTATTGATGTCAAGTTTTGTATGTTGTTGTTGATATTCTTTATTGATGTGAAGTTTTGTATATTGTTGTTGTTATTCTTTATTGATGTCAAGTTTTGTATGTTGTTGTTGATATTCTTTATTGATGTGAAGTTTTGAATGTTGTTGTTGTTATTCTTTATTGATGTCAAGTTTTGTATGTTGTTGTTGATATTCTTTATTGATGTGAAGTTTTGTATATTGTTGTTGATATTCTTTATTGATGTGAAGTTTTGAATGTTGTTGTTGATATTCTTTATTGATGTGAAGTTTTGAATGTTGTTGTTGATATTCTTTATTGATGTCAAGTTTTGTATGTTGTTGTTGATATTCTTTATTGATGTGAAGTTTTGAATGTTGTTGTTGATATTCTTTATTGATGTGAAGTTTTGTATATTGTTGTTGTTATTCTTTATTGATGTCAAGTTTTGTATGTTGTTGTTGATATTCTTTATTGATGTGAAGTTTTGAATGTTGTTGTTGATATTCTTTATTGATGTCAAGTTTTGTATGTTGTTGTTGATATTCTTTATTGATGTCAAGTTTTGTATGTTGTTGTTGATATTCTTTATTGATGTGAAGTTTTGTATATTGTTGTTGTTATTCTTTATTGATGTCAAGTTTTGTATGTTGTTGTTGTTATTCTTTATTGATGTCAAGTTTTGTATGTTGTTGTTGATATTCTTTATTGATGTGAAGTTTTGTATATTGTTGTTGTTATTCTTTATTGATGTCAAGTTTTGTATGTTGTTGTTGATATTCTTTATTGATGTGAAGTTTTGAATGTTGTTGTTGATATTCTTTATTGATGAAGTTTGTATATTGTTGTTGATATTCTTTATTGATGTGAAGTTTTGTATGTTGTTGTTGATATTCTTTATTGATGTCAAGTTTTGTATGTTGTTGTTGATATTCTTTATTGATGTCAAGTTTTGTATGTTGTTGTTGATATTCTTTATTGATGTCAAGTTTTGTATGTTGTTGTTGATATTCTTTATTGATGTCAAGTTTTGTATGTTGTTGTTGTTGATATTTTATATTGATGTAAAGTTATGTATGTTGTTGTGCTATTTTCCTCATTTTTGCTGACATGTCCTCATCTTACAAGCAAATCTGAGCGTCCAAAACAATTTTGAAAATTTGTAGATTTCTCCGAATTTTAAAGCGAGACAAAATGAACACTCGCGACATCGTGTGGTAACGAAGACAAAATTAACACTTGACAACATCGTGTGGTAACGAAGACAAAATTAACACTTGACAACATCATGTGTAACAAGACAAAATTAACATGCAGTAACCACATGGTAACATTTGATTTTCTAACTTGAAACAGAATCTACAATCTTTGGAAAACTACTAAGATTTATAAGAGCAAAACAAAACATACCTGCACTATTCTCTATTATAGAAGTTAGTTTATCTGTTTTTTTTTTTTTTTCGATCCAGAAGCACTTGAGCTTTTTCATCTCTTCGGCTCGGTGCCATGGACATCGTGAATTCTTCGTTCGGTGCCACGAACACCGTAAATCTGGGGAATCTGTGGTTTTTCTGCCATCCCGCGTAATTGAACCCGCACACACAGAGGGATAGTCACCTGTAGTCCAACGCGCTACAAACACGCATCTGTTTAAGTGAAGTGTATTTGTACTATGTTCAACAAAACATTAAGACACATACCTGCACTATTCTTTTATAGAAGTTAGTTTATCTGTTTAAATGAAGTGTATTTGTACTATGTTCAATCAATGATCAGTGATTCATTCTTACATCAGTGATATAGAAAGGGATAATGAATTCATTGATTGATGTAATAAAGATTCTCTCATCAGTGCCAGACACTTTAGAAGGAAGAAACAAACAAAAACGTCATTCCTTTAAATGTGAAAAACATGATCAAAGAGTTGGAAAGTCATGGCCATGAAGACAAAGTTAAAGTGTTCTATAATAATGTGAAAACCACTTTATGAATGATGATTGGAATACTTTAAGATCTGGATGGCCTCATAAACAAAGTTTACAGAGCAAGCTATGGGGAACTCTCGAAGAACTCCAACTGACATACAGCTTCATAGAGGCAAGCCATCTCATGGTTTAGACGAGCATACGAAACCACAAAGAAGAAGAAGGATACAATCACTGAGTGAATTTTCATGTTTCAAGTGACTTGATTTTGATGACATGTGGGAAAATGTGGAAACTTCATATAAGATTTTTGACTGACAAATATGTACACAAAGATGATTCAAAGTGCTGGGATCAGTATTGCAATCAGGGGAAATTTGCATCCACTTATCAGGTGTCATTGAAACAAATTGGTGTGACTATATTGAAACTGTAGAAGTAATGAAATGTACTCTGAAATCGTGAAGATAGCACCGTTTTTCTTTGCTATTTCAACACACAATACTTAGGTAGAAAGACTATTTTTTTAAATCCATGCAAAATAGACCAATAGAGAAATCGTCTTAGTGTGGATTAAGTCAATTCAATTTCGCTTGTAAAAGTTAATTTCAAATATTTCACATGCAGGAAATTTTATGGACATTTGATGCAGACGAGAGACATTCTAAAAAAAGATCAGGTCATCAGAAAAGTATACATTGAGCACAATTTATATGGCAGTTAATGTTTGACGTGTCCTCATTTCGGAAGATCAAAATATGGCAAACCTACCCTCACTAAAAAATTAACAGAAATTAAAGTTCTATAAGAACTGAACTACGGGCATGAAAGTATCTCTATTGACATAGGAAACCATAGACACTCAACCAAAGCCCTGAACTACGGGCATGAAAGTATCTCTATTGACATAGGAAAGCATAGACACTCAACCAAAGCCTTGAACTACGGGCATGAAAGTATCTCTATTGTCATAGGAAACCATAGACACTCAACCAAAGCCCTGAACTACGGGCATGAAAGTATCTCTATTGTCATAGGAAAGCATAGACACTCAACCAAAGCCTTGAACTACGGGCATGAAAGTATCTCTATTGACATAGGAAAGCATAGACACTCAACCAAAGCCTTGAACTACGGGCATGAAAGTATCTCTATTGTCATAGGAAAGCATAGACACTCAACCAAAGCCCTGAACTACGGGCATGAAAGTATCTCTATTGTCATAGGAAAGCATAGACACTCAACCAAAGCCCTGAACTACGGGCATGAAAGTATCTCTATTGACATAGGAAACCATAGACACTCAACCAAAGCCCTGAACTACGGGCATGAAAGTATCTCTATTGTCATAGGAAAGCATAGACACTCAACCAAAGCCTTGAACTACGGGCATGAAAGTATCTCTATTGACATAGGAAACCATAGACACTCAACCAAAGCCTTGAACTACGGGCATGAAAGTATCTCTATTGTCATAGGAAAGCATAGACACTCAACCAAAGCCCTGAACTACGGGCATGAAAGTATCTCTATTGTCATAGGAAAGCATAGACACTCAACCAAAGCCCTGAACTACGGGCATGAAAGTATCTCTATTGTCATAGGAAAGCATAGACACTCAACCAAAGCCCTGAACTACGGGCATGAAAGTATCTCTATTGTCATAGGAAAGCATAGACACTCAACCAAAGCCTTGAACTACGGGCATGAAAGTATCTCTATTGACATAGGAAAGCATAGACACTCAACCAAAGCCTTGAACTACGGGCATGAAAGTATCTCTATTGTCATAGGAAACCATATACACTCAACCAAAGCCCTGAACTACGGGCATGAAAGTATCTCTATTGTCATAGGAAAGCATAGACACTCAACCAAAGCCATGAACTACGGGCATGAAAGTATCTCTATTGACATAGGAAAGCATAGTTCCGCAACCAAAGCCTTCCAAGTCCGCCTATCCAATGCGATATTTTCCAGATTTCTCCATTTTCTTGCCATGAGTCCTTCCTTACTGTGTCTTTCTTCTTCCTCGGTGACGAACTATGAATTTTCCTGATTGTGATTTCTGTAGCTATCTAGTGAATTTTAGGGGGTGGAGTAGCTAGTTACACGCACAACCTTCTTAGCGCCTCTTACGACATGCGTGGCAGGTAACAGTGGTTCTATTCCTTACATCCCTAATTTTGACCCCGGTTACTACTGGCGCGAAGTTTACTCCCTGATATTCCTTAATATTAAATTGAGATGGCTCTCTGTGGCCTAGAGGTTAGGTGCTTATCTCTCGTGCTAAAGGTACCAGGTTCGCTCACTCGGGAGCCATTTGGATATTTTTCCAGAGATCCCTTTTCTCAATGTAGATCGAGTTCCTGGTCATATCGGAGGCGGACAATAAAACGTAGGTCACATGTTCAATTTGAGCACGTAAAAGAACCATTGGTAGTTCAAAAGTCGAGAAGAGCAGGATGGAAAGCCGCTGCCACGGCAAAATTCATTAAAAAAAGAGTTAAAATAAAAACTCCCACAAATAATATCTTCCCCATCTGCGAAATTACATAGTGACCCTAGCCGGTGCAATGGAGTTGGTGCACTACAGCTGAGATCTTCCTGTGTAAGAAAGAGATCGGAGCACACATGGTTACTCACCAAAGTGCAATGGTGATGGTCCTATCAATCAATCAATCAATCAATCAATCAATTAATTAAACATTAAAGTTATGCCATAATATAACCTTGTTCTCGCATGTTGCGTTGTTTTTCACATGAATCGTAATCTTCTTCTTCTTCCTTTGGCATCACAACGCTATCAGGTTGTTGCTCAGTGTCATGGTTTCTTCTTTTGTGTCCTGCGCTGCTCTTTTAGCTTTGGTGATAGTTATTTTTGCTTTTTTTGACAGGAATCTGCTATGCCATCTAACCATCTTTTTGTGGTCTTCCTCTCGCCTTCTTTCATGATGTTCTCCTCATTAATTCGTCTTTATATAATTATACCTGAAAGTGAGGGTCACGTGACGTGAGTAGTCTGATTTCCGATAAATATTTTTTCCTGAGCTCGTCGGTCTTCTGCTGTCGTGTGCCACGGCTCAGCATCACAAAACAAGGTGACATTCAGCTTCCCTTTTTGAACTCTTTCAAGGCAGGTGTCCGATACACTCGCTGACTGTCGAGACTTCACGAGATGGGCACCATGCTGCTTTTTATTTTGCTGTGATGGCATCATTAACTGGATAAAGTCTGACTGTTATGGTAGACCTTGGCCTCCGATAAACATATGGCCGATGGGCTCATGTAAAAATTCTAGGAAATAAGACCGCAACTGTCGTATGATCCTCGCATTCCAGTGTTGTTGTACATATGCTAATTCATGTTAAAAACAACACAACATGCTAAATCAATGTTACAAGTTAAGTTACAAGTTCAGTTACAAGTTAAGTTACAAGTTCAGTTACAAGTTAAGTTACAAATTAAGTTTAACGCTTAGGAATCTCTATATTATGAACATTTTTCACCAATAAATAACAATGAACACATAGAATTGAGTAAAATTACATCAACAAAAAACGCACAGTGTTATATCAAACACTTACAAAAACCAGCTCCCATCTAACATGAATTTCCGATTTGTCGGATACGCTATTTGGCCTTATTTTACTGGGGGCTGTGGGTAGACCCGTGTTCCAGTTCTTCCGATTTCACCATTCATGTTATTCTTTCATTTGACTGTCCCCAGCTTGACTGCAAGGCAGCAGTGTTTGCTGTCGAGTTGTTTCTCATGGAAACACTGTCTTCCAGTACTAACGAGTTCTTACATACCCGGGTTTGTTTAAGCTTGCCTTCTCCTAGTGGGTTGTCAGCCAAGGCTCTTCACCTGTAGTAAGTTGTACAGGGTTTACTCTCTGGCATTCTTTTACCTTGGGTTACATGAAAATGCTCTTGGTTGAAATTTGAAACATGTCCACACGCAGGTGGACACAATATTTCTGCACCTACCAGGGATACAAGCTCCTCTTGGGTTTTTTTTATAGGACACCCCCACCCATAGTTTTACCCTGTAGATCCAGGGGACTTTTTTTTACGTCGGTTATTTGCCATTCGTGAGTCGTGTTTGACACAGAGAGTATAGTACCACGAGAAGGTAGGGTTATCTTGGTTACAGGCATACCTCATTATTGAGATGAGACCTTACTCAACATTTATTCAAGTGAAATACTGCTTTCAACTATGAACCCTTGTCTTAATGGTTATCACCAGCAGGCTCTCCACAAATCATTGTCCCTGGTATTTGCTATCATCTCAGATGTTGACACTTCCATGCCACGAGGTCAGGCTGTCTACAATTTCTCTGTTTTCCTCTGTCTCTTCTCCCCTTGATTTTACCGGTTATCACAATGTGTTCTAAACCTCCCTTCTCATCACGTCCGAAAAATGATGACTGCCTCTTTATTATATAGATAATAAGTTTTCTCTGTGTCTTGGCTTCATTCAACACCTCGTCATTTTAGCAGTCTATAATATTCTCATCATTCTTCTGTAAAACCACATCTCTGTGGTGTCCAGAGATTTTTCCTTCTGATTGTTTACCGTCCATGACTCGCACCCCGTATGCCAGTACTGGCTCTGTGTAGCACTGTATGACTTCTTCTGACCTCAATTGTTGCATATAATCATCTCGATCTGGAACGCAGTTTTTATCCTGCCATAGTCTGCTTCTTATTTCTGATCTGCATTTGATGTTATCAGGACTCAAGGGTATTTACATCGATGTACTTGTCGTAGCTCCGTCCCACTTGCTGTTTTATTTGTATTTAGTCACATATTTTCATTTTAGGGCCGTTAGAAATTTTCAATTTATTGTCTGATTCTATATGTTCTGTGCAGTGTAAGAAGTAAATTTCTTTACTTCTCTTGTATCCTTTTCGTGTTAAAGGCCTTTTGGTCGAAACGTTGCTGTGTGTTGTTATTGTTTTTGTAAAACTACAGTACTTTGTTTTTACGTATTTTGTCACGATAAAATGACACGACATTGAGACTTGGACAATAAATGAAGACATTGTTAGTTGAAGACTAACGTCACTGGTTTCGGTTTGGTTTCTGTTTCGGTTTATATCGCTATGATGAAGCAAGCAAATACCCTTTACCGGAGTATTCACTGTATGGAAACATTTTGCACAAATTACGTAATAAAAACGGAACATTCCGAAACGACTGACCTAATTTTTGTGTGCAAGGGTTTCAGCAACGCCATGAAGTTTTCGTTGATCGATGACACAATTTTAGCAGTAGCCAATAGTTTTGTTGCTTTCGGTTTCAGTTTCGGTGAAACATTAATTTAAGTATGATTCTGAAATCTGGTCTACACAGTTCATTCAATAACAACATACATTCGAATCGTCTTCTGAGCAACAAAACATCGTTCGGTTTTTAGCCTGACGACAAGAAATGGTAAGCAGAAGTTAATAAAACTTAATTAAAGGTAGTTGTAAATTAAGAAAGTTAAGTTATATTGTCATAGCTGCGCCATGATAGCACACTGCGTTATGTTTTGTTGAGAGATTGCGAAGTAGACGTACACTCTTTCATCTTTTTTCTTTCTTTTGTTCTGCTTTTCTCAAATCCTGTTTTGCCTCACAGCGTCAGGATAAGAAGTGAGTTCTAGAACGGACTTTTGTGTGCACTTCATAAAGTGTTTTTCGTCGTCTCTGTTATCTCTGAGATCCGCCTTTAGCGTGGACAGTCGTTTGCTTTGCATCCATTGTATCGGAGTAACATTGCTCTTCGAGGTGCACTGTCTGTTGGTAGTCTGCTTATATGGCCAAACCATATAATTTGTTGTTTCTTGATGAAGTCTAGTAATGATGTTGTACTCACTATTTTCCTGATATATTATGTTATGCGATCGACGTCATGGCACATTGGGCATTCCCATTCGTGCTCTGTCCTCCGTTGCAGCAGCCATCCCAAAGTCCATTTGCTCACAGTACCCATGAGAAGTTGATTACTATATCTTCTCTCTGTACCACGAAGACGATACTGTCTGGCATGTCCAAACTTAACGCCTAATTCTCGAACTCGTCCAGCGTCTGAGACCCGCCCGTGTCACACAATTGAGAGCGTACGGCATTGATGATATCGGCTCTGTCCATACTTCTGCCCTCTTGAGTCTGTTTGCAAGAGAGTCAGCACGCTTGTTACCTCGCACTCCAGCATGTCCAGGCGTGTACAGCCACGTCATTTTCTTGAGATGTGATCTCCAAATGATGTCCACCCATTCCACGCGCATACTTCCAGATTTAATCAGTTGAAGCATATTCATCGAGTCTGATATGATGATCGTATGGGTAACCTGTTGCTCAGCCACCCATGACAGAGCCCTGGAGGCAGCGGTGATCTCCATAGTTATGCTCGATGTCGTTGTCTCAAAAGCCCCGCAGTCCTCATGAAGTGTGTGACCGTTTCGTTGTGCTGAGTAAGCCCACGATGATCTGGTGCCCCGCTTGACAGAGCCATCGGTGTAGATAATGATATCACCTGGATGGAGTGCTGATCCACGAGTGCAAGAATTTCCACATTGATGACACCCGGGGCCCATTCTCTACAGCGGCGTCCAAGTGTGCTGATAACCCTGGCGTAATCAGTCATATCCTCTGATATAGGCATCCATTCGTCACCGTGCACCTGTTTAATAACATCCTCTGCCTCGGCCATCCAGGATCGACCTCTCTTCAATCGCCTGCCTTTGTTCTCATTTATGGATTTGTGCAGAGGATGATTTGTGTCCGAAGAAACTCTCAGATACGCTTTTACCTGTGCGACTTTGTGTCTAGTGGTCATCGTTGGCAATCCAAGGACATAGCGCATTGCCTCACAAGAAGTGTCACGTGTGCAACCGCGTATAAGCCTCATCGCTTCATTTTGGATCCTTAGAGAAGCCAAGCACATTATATGGGAGAAATTCTGCGTTGAAATTGAAAACGAGCAATCACTCGCAAAATTCTGGAGATTGCACCGCAGCATGAATGGCGGTGAGAGACCTTTTTCAATGCCTAATCTGACTCTGGACAGTGGAGTAATTTTGAGGACAGATGAGGAGAGGGGTAAGGCGTTCTTGCATAACTTTATTTTCCAGACAGAAAAGAAAGACAGAGAGGAACGTAAAAGAAAGCAACAGATTGTACACCATTCGCATGAGATGCACACCGTCATAGACGACGATATAGAATACATTTCTGTCGATAATATCAAATCAATACTAAAGACATGCTCGGATATAGCGCCTGGTCCTGATGGTGTTCGGTACAGTCACATAAAATGTCTGGAGGACAAAGATCTTGCTGAATTATGCAAGCTTTTCAATAAAATTATCCATACGGGCACTATTCCTGATGATTGGCTGCACAGCTATCTGAGACCCTTGCCTAAGCCTGGAAAAGAACTCAGGCACAAATGGATATAGAATTATTAACTTGCAAAACACTGTCGGCAAACTGCTTGAAAAATTCATAGCCAGTAGAGTTTCAAATATAATGGAGACAAATGGTCTTTTCCTCCACTCTCGCGGCTATCGCCCAGAAAAGGACACCTGGTGCAATGCAGCAGTTTTTGCATATGATGCGTATGAGGGGTTTCAGATGGGGAGGGAAAACGGCAGCAGCCGCCATTGATTTGCAGGACGCATATAACAATGTCTCATACACCTTACTTATGCAGTTATTGATGGATATGCAGGTGGAACCATGCTTGATCAAGTGGATTGCTGCTGCACTTTTTGAGCTCACGTTATCAATGCGTTGTGGTTCATGAGCATCATAACCACAACAGGTCATAATGAGCCTTCCTCAAGGATCACCACTCTCGCCAGTCCTGTTCAATGTATACACTCGGGTAACCAGCACACAAAGGTCGGAGTTGGCAGAACAATGTCATCGCCGATGATATTCTGGTGTATCGCATGGGCAAGGGCAGAAATGAGATCGCATCTGCATTACAGTGTGAGCTGAATAGGATTGGTGACTGGTGCAACGAATTTGAAGCGAATGTGAACCCAGCAAAGGCCTCTCTGACATGGTTCTCTTAACACTCACATAGTAAAGACACCTACCCCGGTAGTCAGCATGTGTAACAAAGAAATTGACAGAAGCGAAACACTAAAATATCTTGGAATAACAGTTGACAGAAGCCTGTCATTTAAGAGCCATGTTGAGAACGTAATCCTAAAGGCAAGAAAGGGCTAACCGCCTCAAAGTTATGGCGGGCGGATATAGAACAACGCCTGCTACTTTTTCTTTATCAGGGTATAGTTCTGAGCGTGGTGAACTACGACCTTTCCTGATATATTAATTTCTAAATCGGTCTCTTCTTGTTACTTCCAGCATCCTGCGTAGACACTTCATCTCTGTCGTGAGTTTTCTTTATTAGTAGAATTATTACAAGAATTATGAAGAGATTTCGAGAACTCTTTCATCAGTATACCATAATACAGGGATGCGTAACCATTATTTGGTCTGCAGAGCTGGATACAGTATTACACAACTGGTCACAGTTATTTAAAAAATGCAATGCTAGCTTTCTGTCATCAACCATGCATCTATGCACTTGCCCACACATCCGCAGTGGACCGTTCATTGTC
The DNA here is from genome assembly GCA_020796225.1 of Arion vulgaris. NCBI lineage: Eukaryota > Metazoa > Mollusca > Gastropoda > Stylommatophora > Arionidae > Arion > Arion vulgaris. The sequence continues at coordinate 59,112,106 of CM036761.1, read as the reverse complement.
GAGGAGGAGACTATATTATCACATTCCTATTCTTGATTTTTATTGTTTCTCTTCTTTTCCACTTCTAGTTTTTCTGTATTTTATCGTTATTCTGTTTTAGTCACATATTTTCATTTTATGCCCGTTGGAATATCTGTCGTAGTCTATATGTAGTGTGCTGTGAAATTCATCACTCCTGTTGTATCGTTTGCTTGATAAAGGCCTTTTGGTCGAAACGTTGCTGTTTTTGCCATTGTTTTTGTAAAACTACAGTACTTTGTCATTACGTGTTTCGCCAGTTTACATAGTTTTACTGCAGTCTTCCCCTATATCGAGATTACTGTTTTTAAGGCAATAAATTCACTACTGCACTTTGACAAATTCACGATCAGAAAATTGTTGACAATGTTTAGCAATAAAAAAAAACCAACACTAAAGTCGCCTTGATGTTTATTTTATTTTATGGTCATTAAAAAACAAGAGGTTAGATCGGGAGTTTCTGTTTGAAACAATGATAAATACAGGTACCCACCTTCCTCCTGTAACATATTTATTATTTGCTAAAAATACATTAAACAAATTATTATTAGAACATTGGGAATTCCAGTATTATTTTTGTTGAAATGTAGAAGAAAAGAATAAGCTATTGGATAGGGATATACGTTTTAGTTCTTCTTCTTCAGTTTTCTTAGCCATTGAGATTCATTGCTGCAGATATCACCTGCCTCCATTCATCTCTGTTCATAGCCTTCTCTTCTCAATTGTTGATTCCTAGTATTTCTATGTCTATGTTATTCAATGTTATCTCTCTATCATTGTCTTGGTTTGCTCAGGTCTCTTCCCTTTCATCTTTATTTTGTATATGCAGTTTTAGGCTCTCTATTCTCTGTCATTCTTTCAGTATGCCCTTGTCATCGTACTCTATTAACCTTCGTGATCTGCGATAATTAGGGGGGGATTTAAACAAAATATATAAATATCATTCTTGCTACTCATTCTCCACTATTTTCATCTTTGTTGGGCACAAAGATTCGTCTGAATACTCGAAGATCTGTAATAATATTTCATCTTATTTTGTTGTGACTCAAGTTTCAAATCTGTATAGAATTCTTCTTATTCTTTTTACATTTTTGTTACGGAACAAACATTTGGATTGTTGTCAGTTGTTGTATGGCAAAGTATATCTTAGTTTCAGAATGTATTCTAGACTTTATTTAGTTTCTTATTATGTTGAAGCTTGTTGTAACAATATCACATTTACCTGTTGTTGTAGCAATATCACATTTACCTGTTGTTGTAGCAATATCACATTTACCTGTTTTTGTAGCAATATCACATTTACCTGTTTTTGTAGCAATATCACATTTACCTGTTGTTGTAATAATATCACATTTACCTGTTGTTGTAATAGTATCACATTTACCTGTTGTTGTAACAATATCACATTTACCTGTTGTTGTAACAATATCACATTTACCTGTTGTTTACCTATTGTAACAATATCACATTTACCTGTTGTAAAAGTGTTGTATAATGCCAGATGATTTTTCATCTATTTTCCAGTCTCCGCATTCAAAGCTTTCCTTGTCAAACTGGATGAAACACATTGTCAACTCGGGCCATTGTTATGGTGTGAAATGGGTGGACAAGAAGAAAGGAATTTTCCAGATTCCTTGGTTAAACCAGAAGAACCAGAGCTGGAATGAAGAACATGGCCACATTTTTCTTGAATATGCAAAACATAAAGGAAAGTTTAATCAAGGTGACACGAAGGATTTTCCAAAATTTAAACAGAATTTAAAGTGTGCCCTTGAAAAGTGTCCGTGCATAAAGAGATTAAAAAGTGAGAGTAAGACACAGAGGTTCTACATGATGCCAGAGTGTAGCTTGCAGGATGAAGAGACAGAAGGATTTACTAAGGTTGAACAGACGGAATATCTTGAAGGACTAGTTGCAGGGCAATCATTTCAAACTGACAACATAAATAAAGCAGAAACATATAATACACCAGCATTTTCAGATGTTACTGGAGTTCACAGGGCATGCGACTCTAGTAAGGAAGGGGCCTTAATGTTGTCTAGCGATTCTTATGTGTTGTCTTCCAATGAACTACTTCTAGATCCAGGAGCCACAATAGTACAAAGTGATGGCCAGAAAACAGACCAACTTTGTTTTATCCAGAACACAACAATAGACAGCACGACAGACATTGTGGTTGGACACTGCTCCACTTCTCAATACTGCAATGATAAAAGGATAGATCTGAGCACTGAAATATTCAAACCTGTAGTATCTCAAAAGAAAGACAAACGGGCAGGAAGTGTAGTTCTGCTAGGCACAGAAGCGGGTATAATTGAAGAAATCCTTGCTACACAGGACACAAATCAGTTGATCAATGTGTTATGTGCTCATTCAGATGATGAACACATTTCTAATGGCTCACATTGCAGTATGGACACATCTGAAGAATGCACTGTCTCGGATACGGCAGATCTTTCACAACAAAACTTTTCTCAGTCAACGAGCAACCAGTCTGTTGTCACCCTTGCACCATCTGTTGTAGAAAAGGACTTGATGCGTCTACAGATAATTTATGGAACTCCTAATCGTGTTGTCATGCCACAAGTGATGGTAAATGCTAGTTCATGTAGAATTTTCTTCGGCAAAGTGAATCACAAAAGAACTGAACAAGAGATATTGCAAAAAGATAATACTTTGCAAATCGAACTTCCTTCTGTTGAGGATATGAGTTTTCCTGAAAAAAGTAAGACAAGGATTCGGGAAGCTCTGAAAATGATGGAGCTAGGTGTTCACATTCTGTACAGAAATGACGATATTTTTGTAGTACGAAGATGCCAGCGCCGCGTGTTTATCTCTGACGGAGTGGCAACAAGTAAACAGTTGCCACGGAGTATTATTGGGCAGCCAGATTTGGAAACAAAAGCATTCAACTTTGAAAACAATTTTCAGAATTCTATCAAATGTTACAAAGAAAAAAGAGACCCTTCTTTGATTGACAAAGATCACTTTTTGCTCACGTTTGGTTGTGAAATTTTGAAAAATGATCCAAGCCCGACCAGAGTTCTACCGGTGTTTGTCCATGTGGAACATGTGAAAGCTGTACGCATGCGTTGGGAAGCGCTGGGACGTAGTTCTCTTGAACCCGATCTGCAACACTCACTGTCAGATTCCTTTGACAATATGTTGCGTCTGTCAAATACATGTGGTTGAAGTTAATTTTAAAGATAAGGGGGGGGGTTTCATTGACTTGATTTTACAAACTTTCTTTACCTATGTCTTCTAGTCTTCTCCAACAACTCATGCTGTGAAGTGTCATGGGAAGTTCTCCAACAACTCATGCTGTGAAGTGTCATGGGCAGTTCAAGTTCTCTCAAGCATGTCTAACAATTCTTGCAGTGAAACTTTACTTACTTATTTCTATCCGCTCTATGGGAAACATAGGGCCTCAACAGTTGTTCACCTCTTTTCCCGGTCTCTGGTTGTTTTCTTTATTGCTTTCTAGGATAGTCCAGCATTCTTCAGTTCCTCAAGAAGACCCAACCTCCAAGTCTGTCCCTTTTCTGTTTTCCTCATGGGTTCCACTCAGGTGCTTGTCTAGTGGCACTCGACTTTGTCTTCCGGAGGGTATGTCTGACCCATCGCCATTTTCCTCTCTTAACCTGGGTCATCATGGGTTTCAATCTTGTTTTTATCCACAAGTCTGTGTTTGCAACTCTGTCATACCATCTCAGTCTGAGAATACGCCCAAGACATCCATTGACAAAGGTCTGAATCTTATTTGTCTTTAGCTTGATGACTCGCCACGTTCTTGAGCCATACAGCAACACAGATTTCACATTTATATTGAGCTTGATGACTCGCCACGTTCCCGAGCCATACAGCAACACAGATTTCACATTTGTGCTGAATATTCTGAGTTTTGTTTTAGTGGAGATCTCAGCAGATTTCCACATTGTGTGCAGGAGATCAAAGGCTTGTCAGACTTTCCTAATACTGGCATTAATGTCCTCATCTGTACCTCATGATTAGCTGACCTTACTTCCAAGGTAGACAAATTGATCTTGCTGAATGTTGTTGCTGATATTAAGACCAACTCGTTGCGCCGTTTCTGCCAGGGAGTCTACTTATTCCTCCATGTCTTATAGTCTGTGTGAGAGCAAGACAAGATCATCCGTAAGTCCACGTTTTCTAATTTTGACATAAGTGTAAACGGAATGCCTCTCCGGACCTGGCATATACCATGCGTGTAACCCAATCAAGTATCACCAAGAAAAGTTGGAGGACAGCAGGCATTATTTCTAACACCAGTAATGACCTGAAACTCACCAGACAGTCTTCCGTCGTGGATAACCTGGCAGTAAAATCCCTCATACAGTTGCTGGATGATGTTAAATTCTTCTCTGGTACCCAATAGCGTTTCATGATATTCTATATTGATTGCCTACAATTGCTGTCAAACGCCTTCTCGAAATCAATAAGACACACGTAGAGTGGAGTCTGCCACTCCATTGTTTGTTCTACGATGATTCTCAAGGAGACTATCTGGTCATTAGAAGAACTATCTTTCCAGAAACCAGCATGTTCATCTCTAAGCCTCTGGTCAATGATTTCTTTCATCATGTCCAACATAACCTTAATGAGGAGTTTCATGAAACTTTATGAACAGCATAAGTTCTCGTTACTGTGCCAAGTGTTTCACGGAAAAATTTTTTTTTTAAAAAAAATTTTTTTTGGGGCCAAATTTTTTTTTTAAAAAACCCAAAAACCCCCCTTTTTAATTTTAAGTTTTTTATTTTTCCCCCCTTTTTTTCCCCCAAAAACCCCCCAAATTTTTAAAAAGGGGAAAGGTTTTTCCCTTTTTTTTTAAAATTTTCCCCGGAAAAAAAAATTTTTTTTTTTGGGGGGAAAAAAAAACCCCCCCCCCCCTTTTTTTTAATTTTTCCTTTTTTTTTTGGGGGACCCAAAATTTCCCCTTCCCGGGGGTTTTTTTTTCCCAAACCCCAAATTTTGGGGCCGGGTTTTTTCCCCAAAAAAGGGGGAAAAAAAAGGGGGTTTTTCCCCCCCCCTAAAAAAACCCCTTTTTAAAAAAACCCTTTTTAAAATTTTTTTCCCCCCCCTTTGGGTTTTTTTTTAACTTTTTTTCCCCTTTTAAAAAAATTTTTTTTAAAACCCAAACCCCCCCCCTTTTTTTTTTCCCTTTTTTTTTTTTTTTAAAAATTTTTTCCAAAACCTTTTTTTCCCCCCCTTTTTTTTTTAAACCCCCTTTTTTTTTTAAAAAAATTTTTGGGGGAAATTTCCCCCTTGTTTTTTTTTTTTTTTTAAATTTTTTAAAAACCCCGGGGGGGGGGCCGTTTTTTTACCCCCCCTTTTTTGGGGTTTTTTTCCCCCCCTTTTGGCCCCCCGGGGGGGAAAAAGGGGGAAATTTTTGGGGTTTCCCCCCCCTTTTTTTTTTTTTTTTTTTTTTTTTGGGGGTTTTTTTTTGGGAAAATTTTTTTTAAAATTTTTTTTTTTTAAAAAAAATTTTTGGGGTTTTCCCCCCTTTTTTTTTGGTTTTTTCCTTTTTTAAAAAAAAAAAAAAAAAAAGGGGGGGGGGGGGGGCCCCCCCTTTTTTTTTTTAAAAAAAAAAGGGGGGTTTTGGGCCCCCGGGGGGTTTTTAAATTTTTTTTGGTTTTTTTGGGGGGGGGAAAAAGGGGGGTTTCTAATTCCCCCCTTTTTTTTTGGGGGGGTTTTTTCCTTTTTTTTTTGTTTTTTTTTTTCCCTTTGCTTTTTTAAATTTTTTTTTGGGGGTTTTTCCTTTTTTTCCCGGGAAAAATTTTTTTTTCCCCGGGGGTTTTTAAGGGTTTTTTTTTTTTTTTTTCCCCAAAAAAAAAAAAAAAAAAAATTTTTTTTTTTTTTTTTTTTAAAAATTTTTTTTAAAAAATTTTTTGGGGGGCTTTTAAAAAAAAAAGGGTTTTTTTTTTTTTTTTTTTTAAACCCCTTGGGTTTTAAACCCCTTTTAAAAATTTTAAAAATTTAATTTTTCCCCCTTTTTTTAAAATTGTTGGGGGGCCAATTTTTTTCCCCCCCCTTTTTTTTTTTTTTCCCAAACCCCCCACTTTTTTTTTTTCCATAAAGGGCCCCCGGGGAAAAAAAACCCAATTCCCCCCCCTTTTTTTTCCTTTTATTTCCCCTTTTTTTTTTTCCCAAAATTTGTTTTTTTTTTTTTTTTTAAAAACCTTTTTTTTCCCCCCAAGGGGGGTTTTTTAAAAAAATTTTTTGGGGGGAAAAATTTTTTTTTTTTTTAAAAAAAGCTTTTTTTCCCTTTTTAAAAGGGGGGTTTTTTTTCCCCTTGGCGGGGGGATATTTTTAACCCTGAAACCTTTTTGGGGAAAACCCTTTTCCCCCCTTTTTGGGGGGAAAAAGGGGGGGGCCCCCGGCCCCCAAACCCCCGGGGGGCCCCCCCAAAATTTTTTAAAAAAAATTTTTTGGGGGTTTTCCCTGCCTTTTTTTTTTTTTAAAAAATTTCCTTTCCCGGGAAAATTTTTTTTTTTTGGTTTCTTTTTCTTTTTTTCCCCTTTTTTTTTTTTAAAATTTTTTTTTTTCCCTTTTTTTTTCCCCTTTCCCCCCCCTTTTTGGTTTCTTTTTTTTCCCTTTTAAACCCCCCCCCCTTTTTTTGTTTTACCCCTTTTTTTTTTTTTTGGGGCCCGGGCTTCCCTTTTAAAATTTTTAAACCCCTTTTTTTAAAATTTTTTTTTCCCCCCTTTTTTAAAAAATTTTTTTTTTTTTTTTTTCCCCTTTTTAAATTTTTTAGGGCCTTTTTTTTAAAAAAAGGGGCCCCCCCCCCCTTTTTTTTCCCCTTTTTTTCCCCCCCTTTTTTTGGGGCCCCTTTTTCCTTTTTTTTTGGGAATCTTTTTTTTCCCTTTGAAAAAATTTCCTTTTTGGTTTTTTAAATTTTTTTTCCCCAAATTTGTTTTTTTTAAAAATTTTTTTTAATTTTTTTTTTTTTTGTTTTTTTTTTTTTTGGGCCCCCCTTTATAAAAAATTTTTTTTTTTCCCCTTTTTTTTTTAAAAAATTTTTTTTTTTTTTAAAATTTGAACCCCCTTTTTTTTTTTTTAAAACCTTTTTTTTTTTTTTTTCCCCCCCAAAGGGGGGTTTTTTTTTTTTTTTTTTTTTCCCAATTTTTTCTTTTGGGTTTTTTTCCCTTTCTTTTTGGGCCCCCCCCCCCCCCCTTTTTTTTTTAAAAAATTTTTTTTTTTCCCTTTTTTTTTTGGCCTTTTTTTTTTTGGTTTTTTAATTTTTTTTTTTTCCCCCAAACCGTTTTCCCCCCCTTTTTTTTCCCCCCTTTTCCCCCCCCAAAACCCCTTTTTCCCCTTTGAATCTTTTTTTTTTTCCCTTTTTTTAAATTTTTTTTTTTTGGGGGGTTTTTTCCGTTTTTCCCAACCGGGGGCCCCCCCAAATTTTCTTTTTTTTAAAACCCCAAAAAAAGGGGGAAAATTTTGGGTTTTTTTTTTTTGGGGGTTTTCCCCCCCCCAAAAAGGGGGGCGAATTTTTTTTCCCCGGAAAATTTTTTTTTAATTTTTTTTTTTAAAAAACCCCTTTTTTTTTTTTTTTCCCTTTTAATTTGGCCCCCTTTTTTTTTCCTTTTTTTTTCCTTGTTTTTTTTTCCCCAAAACCCTTTTTTTCCCCTTTTTTTGTTTTTCCCTTTTTTTTTCCCCCCTTTTTTTTTTTTTTTTTTTTTTTTAAAAACCCCCCCTTTTTCCTCCTTTTTTTTTTTTTTTTTTTTCCCCCCTTTTTTCCAATTTTTTTTAAACCTTGTTTTTTTTTTTTCCCCAATTTTTTTTCCCCAAAAATTTGTTTTTTTTTGGCCCCCTTTTTTCCCCAACCCTTTGCCCTTTTTTTTTTTTTTTTTTTTTAAAATTTTTTTTTGGGTTTTTTGGGGTTTCCTTTTTTCCCGGTTTTTTTAAACCCTTTTTTCCCCCCTTTTTTAAATTTTTTTTTTTTTTTTGGAATTTTTTTTTTTCCCTTTGTTTTTTTTAAAATTTTTTTTTAATTTTTTTTTTTGCCTCTTTTTTTTTTTATTTTTTTTTTTTTTTCCCCTTTTTAAACCTTTTTTTTGGTTTTTTTTTCAAAATTTTTTTCCCCCCTTTTTCCCCCTTTTTAAATTTTTTCATTTTTTTTTTTTTTTTTAAAAATTTTTTTATTTGTTTTTGGTTTTTTTTTTTTTTTTTTAAAAATTTTTTCCCTTTCCCTTATTTTTTTTCCTTTTAATTTTTTTTTTTTTTCCCCTTTTTATTTTTGGGTTTTTTTTTAACCCTTTTTTTTTTTTTCCCTTTTTTTTTTTTTTTTGGGGTTTTTTTTCCCCTTTTTTCAAAAACCTTTTTTTTTTTCCCCTTTTTTTTTTTTTTTTTTTTTTTTTTTTTTTTTTTTTTTCCCCCCTTTTTCCGGTTTTTTCTTTTTTTAATTTTTTTTTCCCCCCCTTTTTCCGGCCCTTTTTTTCCCCAAATTTTTTGGGGTTTTCCCGGCCCTTTTTTTTTTTTTTTTCCCCCTTTTTAAAATTTTTTTTTCCCCTTTTTAATTTCCTTTTCCTTTTTTTTCCCCCCCTTTCCCCTTTTTTTTTCCCCGGGGCCTTTTTGGAACCTTTTTTCCCCAAAACCCCCCCCCTTTTTTCCTTTTTTTCTTTTTTTTTTTTTAACCCCTTTTTTTTTTTTTTTTAATTTTTTTTCCTTTTTTAAATTTTTTTTCCCCCGGGGCCCGGGTTTCTTGTCTTCCCCTTTTTTTTTAACCCCCCCCCTTTTTTGGGGGGGTTTTTTTCCTTTTTTTTCCCACCCCAAAATTTTTTTTCCCCCCCTTTTTTTTTTTAAAAAAAAAAAAAGGTTTTGGGAAAATTTTTTTTCCCCCCTTTTTGTTAATTTTTTTTTTCCCCAAAAAAAAAAATTTTTTTTTAAAAGGGAAAAAAAAACCCCAATTTTTTTGGGGGGGGTTTTTTTCCCTTTAAAATTTTTTTTTAAAGGTTTTTTTTTTTTTTTTCCCCCCTTTTTTTTAAAACCCAATCTTTTTTTTTTTTAATTTTTTTTAAAAAAAAATTTTTTTTTTAAAAAATTTTTTTTAAAAAAAAAAATTTTTTTTTAAAATTTTTTTTTGGGGGGGGTTTTTTTTTTTTTTAAAAAAAAAAAAAAAAAAATTTTTTTGGGGGGGGTTTTTTTTTTTGGGGGGGTTTTTTTTTTTAAAAAAGGGGAAGAAATTGGGGAAAAATTAAGGTTTAAAGGGCCGGGAAAAAGGGGGGGGGGTTTTTAAAAAAAAAAGTAAATTTTTTTCCCCTTTTTAAAAAACCCTCTTTTTTTTAAAAAAAGCCAATATTAAAAAAAAATTTTTTTGGGCCCCCCCGGGGTTTTTTCCGGGGGCCCCCCCCCCCCCAAAAAAAAATTTTAAAAAAATTTTCCCTTTTTTAAAAAAAACCAAGTTTTTTCCTTTAAAAAAAAAACCCCAATTTTTTGGGCCCAAAAAAAAGGGAAAATTAAAAAAAATTTTTTAAAAAAAAAGGGGGGCCGAAAAAAAAATTTTTTTGGAACAAAGGGAAATTTTCATGGGGCAAAAAGGGTTAAAAAAAAAATTTTTTTTAAAAAAAAAAATTTTTTTAAAAAGGGGAAAATTTCCCAAAAAAAATTTTTTTGGGGGGAAAAAAATTTTTAAAAAACCTTTTTTTCCCCCTTTTTTTTAAAAATTTTTTTAAAAATTTTTTTAAAAAGGGTTAAAAAAATTTTTTTAAAAATTTTTTTTAAATTTTTTTGTTTTTTAGAAAAAAAAAAAAAAATTTTTTTTTTCCCTTTTTTCCTTTTTTTCCCCTTTTTTTTTTAAAAAAATTTTGGTTTTAAAAGGGGGTTTTTGGGGGTTTTCCTTTTCGGGGGCCCTTTTTTTTGGGGGGAAGGGTTAAAAAAAAATTTTGAAGGGTTTTTTTTTTTTTAAAAAAAAAAATTTTTATTTTTTTTTTTTAATTTTTGGGCCCCCGGGGGGGAAAAAAAAAAACCCCTTTTTTCCCCCCCGGGGGGGGGGGGTTTTTTTTGGGGGTTTTTTTAAAAAAAAAAATTTTAAAAAAGGCAAAAAGGGGAAATTTAAAAATTTAAAAAAAATTTTTTTTTTTTGGGGTTTTTTTTTGGGGCCCCTTTTTTATTCATTTTCAAAATTTATAAAAAAATTTTTTTTTTAATTTCCCTTTAAAAGGGGAAAAAAAAAGGGTTTTTCTGGGCAGAGGGGTTTCTTTAATTTTTAAATTTTTTTTTTAAAGATGTTTTTTTCTTCTTTTTGGTTTACTAAAAGGGGAACTTGGAAGGAAACCCTAGATAAAATGGAAAAACCCCAAATAAGGGACGATTTAAAAGCAATTTTTATGTAAAAAACCTTTTTTGGTTTTTTTACACACGTTTGGAAGAGAACTTATTTTTTGTTCCCAAGGGTTTTAAAACTTATGGGCATTTTTAAAAGGAAAACTTTCTATGTATGGGAAATTTTTCCCAATTTAAAGTTTTAAAAGAAGTCTTTTTTTTTTTGGGGGGGATTTTGGGCTTCACAGTTACAAAAAAAAGCCCCATTCTATGTCAGTTTAAACTTTACACGTTATAAGAGACGTTTTTTCTTAATGTCGGGGTTTTTTACAACGACAAAAAGGGTAAATTTTTTTTCTATGTCAGGATTTTGGCTTTTGGGTAATAGTTCAAAAGATAGTTTTTATTCTATGCCTAAGGGAATCTTGGGTTTTTCAAAAGTTAAAGAAAAAGGGTCATTCTATGTCAGGGGTTCTTCCCTTGCCAAAGGGAAAGAGGAAATCTCTTTTTATGTCAGGGGCTTTTGGGCCCACACACGAAAAGAGAAAGGGGGCCCCATTTCCCATGTTAGGGGAAACTTGTTCTCACAAAAGAAAAGAGACAACCCTTTTTCTATTCTTTGTGGGGTTCTTTGGGCCCTTTCACACGAAAGAGAAAAATTTTTATTTATGTCAGGATTCTTGGTCCCCCAATTTAAAGTTCAGGAGAAAAAAATTATTCCACATGCCCTTTTACTTTTAAATTTGAAAAATTTATTTGAAAAGAGAATAAAAATTAATTGGGGTTGTTTTTTTTGGGACTGATTTTTTTACTTTTAAATTTAAAAACTTACTGTTGGGTTGATAAATATTCAATAAGTTTTTAATATACCTGACCCTTTCCCGGGAAAAGGGCAGTAAAAAAATAACGAGAAAATTAAATGATGAAACCCCCCCAAAAAATTAAAACAGGACCTTTTATTAAGGGCCTTTTCTAGCTACCACATTAAGCCAGTCTTTGGCACCACTTATACACAAAAATTTGTTAGTAAATTTGAACGGTGTGGTCTATTTTTTCCATTGTAAAACCCCGGGCAAGAATTTATTTTCCCAAATGGGAAAGCAGGGAGGAAAACCCGGAGCATGGTTGTGATCAGGCTACCACCGCTTTAAAGTACAGACGCCTACAATCCTAGCCCCTGACCTGGACCCAGACGCCCACAATCCCAAAGTTTCCTTTACCCCCGACGCCACAATCCTAGCACATGTTTCCTGGGCCCAGACGCTCACAATCCTAGCACAGGACCCGGGCCCAGACGCCCCCAATCCTAACCCTGACCTGGGGCCCCACGCCCCCAATCCAGCAAATAATTACCCCTTTTCTGCCAACGTCCTTTAAAATGACTTTTTCCTTTACCCCAGACGGATGACGGCTGGGTCACCGAGATATTCCATTTCAAGTTTGGGGTCTGGCAAAAGAAAAGGGGGGGCCATTTTTTATTGGGAAAAACGCAGGGAAATTTTTAAAACTTTTTCCCTTTTGGGTTCCCATTGATTTTGGGGTTTCAGGGTTTTCTAATAAAGGCAGCCGACTGTCAGATTACCCGCAAACCCAAGTTTGCCCTTGGGCACTGGGGGGGACCACCTTTTTTCCAAGTCTAAACCGGGGTTCCGGATATAATTCCCATGATTTCGCTAAGGGGTCCGACCCCCCGAGTAAGTTTTGGCCACCCTTGTAATGGTAGGTCTGACATTTTTTACTGGGTAAACTCCGAGGGAGATTGGCGACCGGGAGATTCCGCCCTCCCATTCCCCATTGTTAAATGTTGCACCAGTTTGGGGCCTTTCGGCCTGGTGCATCCGTTTTTTGGAAGCATTTTTTCGGGTTTGCATTCCTTTTTGGAACATAAACCGATCTCATAAATCCCAGACACATCTTTAAGACATGGTTAGGGAACATGGTTTTTTTTTTTTTAACTCCAAATATGGACCCTGGTAACCACCAAGGGTTTTTTAAAACAAAGACGAACAAAAATTTTAAAACAAAGACACGGCCCCAAAACTTTTTTAAAAAACAATCCTGATTTGAGGCGCTTTTATATGGATAGAAAAAGATGGGGGTTTTTATCAAGGACAGATTCCCGTTGGGGAAAAACTGAAAAAGGATTTGGGAAATGGGGGAAGTTTGGGCTAGAAAACGGGGAATAAGGCGGGAAGGAGAAAAAAAACCCCAAAAATGTACCAAATTTCTCGAGACAAAAAATTATTTCCCTTTTTTCTTTCTTTCCAATCCTGGGTTTTGCCCCAAGACAGGATAAGAAGATATTTTTGACATGGCTTTGAAACAGTGTTTGTCACCTCTAATTTTCCCCGATCCAAATTTTTCGTGGTCGGTCTTTTGCTTTTTAAACCACTGTATTGAGTAAATTTTTCTTTATGCGGGAAGTCTGTTGACAATCTGCCATGTGGCCGAACCATTTAATTTTTTTTGTTTCTTTTTGATGTTCAGTACTGAAGGAATTTCCCTTTTTCCCCCTTTATGTTTTTACTTAAAAAGGCTCTGAGATACTTTTCCCCCGGATTTTGGAAGATTTATTTTTCCGTGTCTAAAATTTTTTTTTTTCATTTTTATGTCAAACCAAAAATTTTTCACTGGGTTTAAAAACATAATAAATAAAAAAAACTTGATATATGCCCAAATGGAAATAAAAAGCCAAAAAATTTGATCACATTGAGGGTTTTTTTATTTTAGTTACAATTAATCATGTGTTATTGTTTTTTTGACTGGGGTTGATCACATCATTTAAAATTAGAATAACTTTATTAAAATGGTTTTTTATTTACTTTTAATTTTCCCAAAATTTAAATAAATTTTATAGTCTGTTTTAATTTTTCTAGTTTTTTTTCCCTTTTTATTAATGATAAAGAACTGAGGAATTAGTCAACCTAATTGGGCCCCATAACTGACGGGGGAATTGTCCCCTTTTTTAAAATTTGAATTTATATGTTTTATAGAACATTTTTTTTTTAATTACCCAAATTTTTTCAGTTTTATTGGATAACCCGAAAAAAATTTTATAATTTCTGATATTTTATTGTTAAACCCGGAAAATTGCTGTCAAATAACCTTTATTTAGCAAGGGTTGATTTAAAAAAAGAATTTTCTATATACAAATAATACTTGGGAATATGAGGGTTTGGGGTTTTATTTTAAATTTTTGGGGGTTAGGGCCGCTGGTCGTGGTTTAAGGTTGGGTGTATGGGCCGTGGCCCCGGGGGGAGGGGAAGGGGGGTTGGGGCAAACCGTTTTAATGATTTTTAAAAGAAAATGGGGAAAATTTGGGGAAACAAAGAAAGAAAAAATTTAATTGGTTTTGGGTTTTAATTCAAAAAAGGCCGTTAAGGGGATTTTGGGCAATGGAAAAGCAACGGGAGATTTTTAAAAAAGGGTTAAAATTTTTTTAAATTTGTGGTTGGGGGCAACCCCCCAAAAAATTTTTAAAACAAAGAAAATTTTTAGAATGGAGTAGATGGGGGGGTGTTTTTTTGGGAGGACGGGGGAAAATGTTGGTGGTGTGGGATTTTGTTTTGGGAAAATGTTGGGTGGGGTGTTGGTTTTAGTAGATGTTTGGGATTAGGGGAAAATATTGCTTTGTGGTAGCTTTTTGGTTTGGGGATGTAGAGATGCTAGCGGGGGAAAAACTTGGGTTTACGTTTTTGAGTGGAGAACCAGATTTTTTCGTTTTGGAAGAAAGTTGTGTTTTGGGAAAGAGCCGGGGCTTGGAATGTTGTTGGATTGAATTTTGGGTGATTTGCTTTTATTGTGTAAAGCCGAAGCAAATCATTGTGGGTAAGTTAAATTGGAGCCTTCCGGGGAAGGATAATCCAGGTAAATTTAACTTTTTTGGGTTTTATTAAAAACCGCTTTTTAAAAATTCCATGTTAATATTCTTTTCCCGAAAGCCAAAGTTTAAAATTAGTTTTTTAAAAATTATGTCTGTTAATTTGTAATTTTGGCCCCAAAGTTTTAGGGTTTAAAAATAAAAATTTTTTGGTTTGAAAAAAATCCCGTTAATTCTTTTTGTTAATGGCCCCTGAAAAAAGGCAAAGGTTAATTTAAATTTTTGGTTGGCCTGATAAAACCCGTTAATTTTTAAAGGCCCAAAAGGGCCCGCTAAAGCCAAAGGTTAATTCTTTTGGGGTTTAAAGGCTTTCCCAAAATTACAATGAATTTATTTTAAAGGTTTGATAAAAGGGGGTAGCCCGGGACTAGAGACTGAACTTTTTCTGATTTTTAGGGAACCCAATTTTTGGGCCATGCACTGTCTTTTTTTCTTTCTTTCTCCAATCTTCTTTTTCATGCTAGGCCGGGGTAAAAAAGGTCTCAGAACGAACCCTTTGTGCGCTTTCCTTTAAAAAGTGGGCTTTTTGTCGCCCTTTTTCCTGGGGCCAAACTTTTTCGTGGCCAGTTTTTTTTTTTAATCCCCGTATCGGAGGGAACATTTTTTTGAGATGTAATGTCTGTTGGAACTTTTTGGGGGCCCAAAACCCTTTAATTTGTTTTTTTGGACAAAAGGGCAGATTTATGTTGTACCCACTTTTTTTTCCCGAACCCCCATTTAAAATCTGGTCTCTGGGGCAAAAGACGCAGCCCCAGAAACATAGCGTCAGGTTTGGGGAGGGAAAAATTAAATCAAGACCCCACCCCACCTCTACGTGGACTTTGAAACAGACAGAGGATCATGTCGGGCTAAGTGGGTAGGGATGAGGGAGATCGGTATAAGTAGTGACGTAGACGCAGATACATTGATGAGATCTGCTCGCAACAGACGAGCAGAATCCAGAGTGATCCCTTCTGCACGTCTATCCTTCCCGATGGGAAACGCTGAATAACAAAGAACGAAGCGTAACAATTGACAATGGAGAGACTGGAGCTGATAATGGGATGTTCTTTGTCATCTGCGCCTCTTTGCTTCCATATGTGATGATGTCTTTCTTTTTCTTCCATTTTTTCTTAGCTTTCCATATGATGATGTCTTCTTTCTTTCCCATGTCTTGCTTCCATAGTGATGATGTCCTTCTTTCTTCCATGTCTTGCTTCCATATGGAGGGTGTCTTTTCTTTCTTCCACTGTTTGCTTTCCCCACATGTGAGGGCCCCAATGTTTTTCTTTCTTCCATGTCTTGTTTCCATATGATGACCCCATGTTCTTCTTTTTCTTCCCCATGTTTTGCTTCCATATGTGATGATGTCTTTTTCTTCCATGTCTTGCTTCCATATGTGATGATGTCTTTTTTCTTCCATGTCTTTTTGGGGCTTCCTATTTTTGATGATGGTCTTTTTTTCTTTCCATGTTTTAGCTTCCATAGTGGAGGGCCCCCCAAGTGTTCTTCTTCTTCCATTCTTGTTTCCATGTGATGATGTCTTTCTTCCCAGTCTTTTCCTTTGTGATGATGTCTTTCTTCTTCCAGTCTTGCTCCATATGTGGGATGATGTGTTTTTTTCTTCTTCCATGTCCTGCTTCCTTTGTGATATGCCCTTTCTTCTTCCATGTCTTGCTTCATATGTGATGATGTCTTCTTTTCTTCCATGTCTTGCTTCCATATGTGATGATGTCTTTCTTTCTTCCAGTCTTGCCCATATGTGATGATGTCTTTCTTCTTCCATGTCTTGCTTCCATATGTGATGATGTCTTTTTTTTCCCTTCTTCAATGTCTTGTTTTTTCCTTTGTGATGATGTTTCTTTCTTCCATGTTCCTTGCTTCCTTTGTGATGATGTCTTTTTTTTTTTTTCTGTTTGTGCTCCCTCACTGTTGCTCCCCCTGTTTGTGCCCCCCTCACTGCTGCTCGCCATGTTTGTCCCTCCTCACTGCTGCTCGCATGTTTGTGCCTCCCCTCACCTTACTGCTCGCTGTTTTGTGCCTCCCTCACTGCTGCTCGCCGGGCCCCATGTTTTGTGCCCCCCCCACTGCTGCTCGCCATGTTTGTGCCTCCCTCACTGCTCTTCGGGCATGTCGATGTTTGTGCCTCCTCACTGCTGCTCGCCATGTTTGTGCCTCCCCTCACTCTGCGCTCGCCTGTTTGTGCCTCCCTCATTTCTGCTCCCCTGGGCCCCCTGAATTTTTTCCTCCTCACCGCTCTGCTCCCCGTTTGTGCCCTCCTCACTGCTGCTCGCCATGTTTGTGCCTCCTCACTGCTGCTCGCCATGTTTGTGCCCCCTCCCCGCTGCTCGCCATGTTTGTGCCTCCCACTTCTGCTCGCATGTTTGTGCCCCTCACCGCTGCTCGCCATGTTTGTGCCCCCCCCACTGCGCCGCCATTTTTGGGCCCCTAGCTGCCGGCCCTTCACTGCTGCTGCCATGTTTGTGCCTCCTCACTGCTGCTCGCCATGTTTGTGCCTCCTCACTGCTGCTCGCCAGTTTGTGCCTCCCCACTCTGCTCCCCATGTTTGTGCCCCCCTCACTGCTGCTCGCCATGTTTGTGCCTCCTCACTGCTGTCGCCAGTTTGGCTCTCCCTCATTGCTGCTCGCCTGTTTGTCCCTTCCTCACTGCTGCTCGCCTTTTGTCCCTCTCCTCACTGCTGCTCGCCTGTTTGTGCCTCCCTCACCGCTGCTCGCCATGTTTGTGCCTCCTCACGCTGCTCGCCATGTTTGTGCCTTCCCTCACTGCTGCTCGCCATGTTTGTGCCTCCTCCCCGCGCTCGCCATGTTTGTGCCTCCTCACTCGCTCGCCATGTTTGTGCCTCCCTCACTGCTGCTCGCCAGTTGGTTTGGGTGCTCCCTCACTGCTGCTCGCCATGTTTGTGCCTCCTCCCCGCTGCTCGCCATGTTTGTGCCTCCTCACTGCTGCTCGCCATGTTTGTGCCTCCCTCACTGCTGCTCGCTGTTGTGCCTCCCCACTGCTGCTCGCCATGTTTGTGCCTCCCCTCACTGCTGCTCGCCATGTTTGTGTCTCCCCTCACTGCTGCTCGCCATGTTGTGCCTCCCTCACTGCTGCTCGCTGTTTGTGCCTCCTCACTGCTGCTCGCCATGTTTGTGCCGCCCTCACTCTGCTCGCCATGTTTGCCGCCCTCACGTCTGCTCGCCATGTTTGTGCCTCCCTACGCTGCTGCATGTTGGCTCTCGCTGCATGTTTGTGCCTCCCCTCACTGCTGCTCGCCATGTTTGTGCCTCCTCACTGCTGCTCGCCATGTTTGTGCCTCCTCACTGCTGCTCGCCATGTTTGTGCTCTCCTCACTGATGCTCTGCCATGTCTTGTGCCTCTCCTCACTTCTGCTCGCCATGTTTGTGCTCTCCTCACCTGCTGCGCCATGTTTGTGCCTCCCTCACTGCTGCCTGCCAGTTTGTGCTTCCCTCACTGCTGCTCGCCATGTTTGTGCTTCTCCTCACTGATGCTGCCATGTTTTGTTTCCCTCACTGATGCTCGCCATGTTTGTGCCTCCCACTGATGCTCGCATGTTTGTGCCTCTCCACTGCTGTCTGCCATGTTTGGCCTCCCTCACTGCTGCTCGATGTTTAGCGCCCTCACTGCTGCTCGCTATGTTTGTGCCTCCTCACTGCGCTCGCCATGTTTGTGCCTCCTCACTGCTGCTCGCCATGTTGTGCCTCCTCACTGATGCTCGCCAGTGCTCTCCTCACTGGATGCTCGCCATGTTTGTGCCTCCTCACCGCTGCCGCCGGTTGTGCCTCCTCACTGCTGCTCGCCATGTTTGTGCCGCCCTCACTGCTGCTCGCTTTCCGCCAGTGTTTGTGCCGCCCTCACTGCTGCTCGCCATGTTTGTGCTGCCCTCACTGCTGCTCCATGTTTGCCGTTACTTTTAAAATATAATAAGCTGTAAAATTAAATATGAAAGCATTTGACAACGACAACCGTACCTGACGATAATCAGTGAGAAAACGCATGAGATGTATATATCGGTTTGACATAGCGAAAGCAAGCTGGGAGCTTCCAAATTGAAGTTTTAAACATCCTGTGACCGTTGTCCACGCAACCTAGAAGAAGAGAAAACACATCTAATTTAGAATTATCTTGAAAAGAAAAGTTTAAAAAAAAAAGAGTTTGATTTCGAGTTCTGCATCAGATCACATTCGATATATAATGATCAGGGTCGCAAAGCTGGGTAAGCGATCATGGATCTCACAAATCTCTGTCTCTGTGTTTGATATCATCTAGATGTTACGCTCTTCCGTGCCATGAATTTAGGTTATTCAAATTTTCTCTCTCTGTCTTCCTCTGTCCCGTCCCTCAATTTTACCGGTTGTTACAATGTGTTTTAAATTCTTTTCATCTAATTCAAAATGATGATCGCCCCTTTCTTATATTGATAATAAGCTTTCTTGTTCTTGACCTTATTCAACACCTTCACATTAGTCATGTTAGCAGTCATGGGATTTAAATCATTTTTCTGTAAAACCACATCTGTGTGGCCTCAGAGATTTTTATCTGTTTGTTTATTGTCCATGACTGATCTGTATGTGTATTGGTTCTATGTAGAGCACTGTATAATCATATCACTTTAAATGCAATATCATATCACTTTAAATGCAATATCATATCACTTTAAACAAATATAAAAGAAAACAAATCTAAGAGGTTCAATTCTTTTTCCATACACTAAAAAACAAAATTAAAATAAATTAACAATCACTTCATATTCATATTAACACTTAATGAATTATCTTTAACTCTTTCTTCCACTTTACTATGTAATTTAATATCTTCACAATGCCAATATCAATATACTTTAATGAATAATTTCACTTTTAAATTCAATAGTCATACACTATTAAAGGATTGATTATCTTCTTAAATTCATATCTCTTTGTACATGGTGTTTCATTTTATCTCACTTTTGTCATTCATATACTGTACATTTCTTCCTTTGCTGATACTATTTCTTTAAATTTAATATACATTTCTTAATTTATCATATCACTTTAAATGCATTCATGTCACTTTAAATGTAATATCATGGATCACTTAATGCATTTATCATCTTTAATGAATCATATCACTTAATGATATCATATCATTCTTTGACTCACTTTATGTTATCACTTCTTTAAATCAATATTTATCACTTAATGATATCATTCACTTGCTAATTCATTCACTTAATGGCTATCATATACTTAAATGCAATTCATATCACTTTTCAATTCTTTCACTTAATGATATTTATCACTTTAATGAATATCATATACTTTATAATGCTTTATATCACTTTAATAATATCATATCACTTTAAATGTATATCATCTTTGGCATTTATTCACTTTGAATTTGATATCACTTTAATAATCAATCTTCTACTTCATTTTAATATTATATTTTTAAAATGCAACTTATATTCTTATTTTTAATGTACATTATTACTTTAAATGCAATATCATATCACTTTAATAATATCATATCACTTAAATGCAATATCATTTAAGCATATCATATCTCTTAAATGCAATATCATATCATTTAACCCCTTCATATCACTTAAATGCAACTTATCTTTATGAGTTAATAATATCATATCACTTAGGCAATATCAACACTTGATCAGATGAAAAGAAAGATAAGTTAGAGAGGTTTGCTCAGGTGTCTTTTTTCCACCTGACACTGAAAGACAAAACAGGATTAGAGAATAAATAGACAGTTCCATATTCAATATTAGATCACTTTGAATTGATATTAATATTTAAATCTTTTCTTCCAATTTATCAGACATCGTTCTATGTAACGTAGCATTGTCACGAGTCCATGTATATCTGAATATAACTTGTCTTTAGACAAATAAGTTGGCAATTGTTCCTGTCATGCTGTTAAAACTACTGCAGGGGTCTTCATCGTGGGTAAGTTCATTTGTGGGCGTTGTCTTTTTCTTGCTGGCGTCACAACGTGTCTTTTCATCATGAGCTGGCTCAATAGGTGCATCAAGGCGGGGGTCAGAAGGGGCAGCGTGTGTGTAGTGGGTGGCGTCACTGTGTGTCTTTATCTTAGTCGTCATTGTGTCTTTATCCTGCTTGCTCAGTGTTCTTCATCTTGCTGGCCACGTGTTTTCATCTTGCTGGCGTCACACTGTGTCTTTATCTTGCTGGCGTCACGTGTCTTTATCTGTGGGGTCCACTGGGCTTATCTTGGGGTCCACTGTGTCTTCATCTTGCTGGGGGAAAATGTGTCTTCATCTCTGCCTTTTGGCCCCCCAGTGTGTCTTTTTTCTTTCTGGCGTCAATGGGCCCTTTATCCTGGCGTCACATGTGTTTTCATCTTGCTGGCTACGTTGTCTTTATCTTGGGGTACATTGTGTTTTTTCTGTGGGCAAAAGTGGGCTTTATCTTGGGCCAGTGTCTTTCATCTTGCTGGCGTCACATTGGGTTTTCATCTTTCTGGCAACATGTTTTCTTATCCTTTCTGGCGTCACTTTTGTGTCTTTCATCCCTTTTGGGGTCACGTGTTCTTTCTTCCTGGCGCCGGGGTTTATTTGCGGCGTCACGTGTCTTTATCTTTCTGGGGCACATGTGCTTTTCCTTCATCCTTCGGCGTCAGGTCTTTTATCTTGCTGGCGTCACATGTGTTTTCATTTGCTGGCGCAACATGGCTTCATCCGCTGGCGTCACATTTTGTCTTCATCGTTTGGGCACATGTGTGTCTTCTCTTCGGGGGGCAAAGTAATGTCTTTTAAATTTTGGTACGTGGTCCATCTTTCGGCGCAAAGTGTGCTTCATCTTCTGGGGCACCGTGTTTTTATCTTGTGGGGCACTTTGTGTTTTCATCTTTCCGGGGATGGCCTTTTGCTGGCGCAAATGGATTTCTTTTATATTGCTGGGGCCTTTTGGGTCTTTCATCTTCCCTTTTCATGTGATAGTGTTGTCGGGGGTCAATGTATTGTCGTTGTCTTTTTTGGGTCATTTTAGGGTTTTTCCCGGTTAAAAAGACTGCCCTTTGCTTTTTTAGCCGGAAAAAGACAACCTGCTCTTCGTGAGTTGGAGATGCATCATCCTTTTTTGACACGGGGATCTCACCATTTGTTCTGTTTCCATTTTTATCTATTGCTCTTAAATGTAATATTAGATCACTTTTAAATAACTTATGTTTTTTTAACTTGAGAATAACCATTTGTAAGTTTTTCAGACTAGAGAATTTTACGTGCAAATATTTTCCTGCTTCTCCTGAACAGATTTTATCGTAGAGTTTCTTCTAGCTAATTTAGTTTCTAGTATGTGTTCCATGGGATGCGTGATGGAAATTGAACATCTCCACACGCTGATAGACTTCATATTTACCAACATAAATACATGATATGTGATTGTTTGTGGATGGTTCCTCACCACACACTATACCCTTGGCGGTCTGTATGGCGAAGGGAATAAGACGATTGCATGTCATTCTGAGGGATGTGGTTGAACTAAATGTGCATTTGTAGACTCACTATTTAACGCTGTCTTTTCTTCATTCATCAGAGCTTGTCTGATTCAGAGAATAAGAGAAAGAGAGAGAGAGAGAGAGATAGAGAGAGGGGAGAGAGAGAGAGAGGAGAGAGAGAGAGAGAGAGAGCACACCAAGTGAAGATAGGTTGGGTTTTGTATTTAAGGATGAGATTTTGTACCAACATTTGCTTCTGTGTATGATTAAATTGTAAATCAAACACTTACAAATGTCACACTTTAGCTCTTACCCAGGTCACACTTCAGCTCTTAGATAGGTCATACTTAGCTCTTAGACAGGTCATACTTAGCCTTACCCTGGTCATATTTTAGCTCTTACCCTGGTCATACTTTTGCTCCTACTTACATCCAATTTAGCTCTTACTACGTCATACTTTAGCTGTTACCCAGGTCACACTTTAGCTCTTATCTAAGTCACACTTTAGCTCTTACCCATGTCATACTTTAGCTCTAACACATGATGTACTTTAGTTTACATAGTCACCCTTAGCCTCTTTCAATATTGTTGAAAGAGCTAAATACTTCAGCTGCTATATATTATAACTTTAAAGAGAATGAAACCAGAAAGGGCATACCATTAGTTCCATTGGTTGTTGGTGCTTTCGTAGTGGTAGTGGTTGGTGCCTTAGTTGTGGTGGTTGTTTCGCTTTGTTGTGAGTGGTTGTGTTATTGAGTGGCTGGTCTTGTTGTAGTGGCTGGTGGTGTTGTAGTGGCTGGTCTTGCTTGTAGTGGTTGGTGCCTAGTTGTTGTTTTCTTGACATATTTGGTGTTGTTGTAGCGGTTGGCGTTGTTGTAGGGATTGGTGTTACAGCGGTAGTTGCTGTAATTATTGGTGTATATATTGCGCTGATGTCCTTGTATCTGAAAACAAAACAGAGGTTGAAAACATAACTGACAAACAAAACAAAACAAGCAACATTAGACCAAGTATTGGTTTAGGAAAGAACGGTCCAAACGTAATATAAATATATTTGTAATCATAGTGTACCATAAATTTGTTCAGAAGGAAAACAGAAATATTTTTACTTGGTTGTTTACTACGCGGAAATGGAGGAACTAGTTTCGTATAAAATTTATTTTCAAAAGGTGGTGGGTGAACGTCCCCTCCCTTTCTTAAATATAGGCCTTTGTTTTTTAAATAGATATATAGAACTATTGATATAAATAAGTACACATAGGAAGTAGCTGTCAAAGAAGATGTATATTGATAGAAACAAGTACAATAATAAGAAAAAATACACAAAATAAGAGAGGCTAGTGTTAGCAACAACCACAAGTAGCTTGACAATGGAGGTTCGAGGTTACGGAGGCGGTGAACTGGCTGCATCTCACAATTACTCGTAAGCTTCACATACTCAGTGATCCATGAGCATGATTCGTAAAGTCGAATCAGGTATGGTGAGAGCAACTGGGTGGAGGTACTGGTACAGACAATGATCAGAGAAATCACCTATTTTTGTCCCTGGGCATGCAGGAGTTAGGGTAATGAACGAGCTGATAGATTGGCTGGCTTGGCTACAATATCAGAGGAAACTGCCATGGATCGAAGTGACATTCTTCACGCATTGAGAGAGTCTTTCCGAACAGAGGAGTTTCAGGCTGTGAATCCCACTCGCTGACCCGATTGAAAGAGATGGGTATCAATATTGGTGCAGCCTGAAGAACGACAACTAAATATGTAAAGAGATTGATTAATCAACATCGAACTGGCGTGTTGGGTCGCTGACGCTGCTGGATTTGCTGAGGTGAGATCGGAGCACCTGGACATGTCCGAGTGCTATGATGATAGTCCTATATAACTGATAACTGATAACTGAAGTACATAGAAGTAGCCACCAAAGTTGATGTATATTGATATAAAAAGTACACATGGGAAGTAGCCACCAAAGATTGATGTATATTGCTATAAACAAGTACACATAGGAAGTAGCCACCAAAGATTGATGTATATTGCTATAAAAAGACACATAGAAGACCCACAAAGAATGATGTATATTGATATAAACAAGTACACATGGGAAGTAGCACCAAAGATTGAGGTATATTGCTATAAAAAAATACATAGGAAGTAGCCACCAAAGATAAATGTATCTAAAGAAAGGGGGTTTTGGGAATGAACTGTTGTATTTAAACCAGTCTAATCAAAAAACAGAGGAAAAGAAGTTTAATTTAGGATTTCATCTGAAGACCTGCTCAAACGTTTTATTTTGGAGAATTGGTGTGGCAGAGACGTCACCAACGAGATACAAGAATAGGCATCAGCCCCATATGTGCAATGCATTCCTTCTATTGTTGTACATCGTGTGTCGGGACCAGGATTCGATGGACATGACGCTAGAGAAATATTTTTTTTCCAAGAAAATTTTATGTAGTTTGAAATATTTCTTCTTCAGGTTATATTAAAAACAACCTCACCGGATTGTACACAATAGTAACAGATCTACGGTACACAGATGTTGTTCTAAAATACATTATGGTAACATTGAAACATCGTGGATATACTAATAATTTACGAAATCCGTGCACCTAACCTAGTCGACTTGAACGAGCATATGACGCTATAATTGGGATACTGTTAGTAGCGATAGGCGTATCTCGCTATTTGTATGAAGCTATTGTACGCTATTTGCTGGCTTATCAAAACTGACATTGATATCACATTCATAATGAGTCTGAAGTGCACATTTATAACAATGCAGAAGGTCACAGCTGCATTATACCAACACTCCGTAGGGAATCTAAGAGAGGTCATCTATATTATGATATTCAATCCTGAGAACGAGCGCAACTGGCCTGGTCTGAATAGAGAACTCTTCCGATGGATTAAAACAGGGACAATAAAGTGCACTAATGTCGCTGTTGACGGAAAAGAACAATTGACTGATTTGACATAGATGTCATAAGACGGAGCTCTGAAAATGTTTGCGACAAACTAGTAATCCTGTTACTCTAGAAAACGAAAACAAAACTGCAATCAGATTGCACAGACATTTCCTAAAAGTACTCTTATGAAATTTGTAAGAGCCGCCGGCTTCAATTTTCGTAAAACTATAGGCGGCAGGAATATTATTTGTGAAAAGCCACATTTGAATGCTGCCTGGGGCTAAATACCTGAGGCAGATCCGTGAGCGGCGGAGGCAAGGCTAATGATATTGTATATTTGACGAATCCTGTCAATGCTCACCACACCAATGCGAAAGAATGGCAACTAGTAGATCGGTGAACAGAAAAGATACTACCAAGCAGCAAAAGGCCAGCGTATTATACTAACACATGCAGGAAGTAGTGAAGGTCTTGTCCATGACACTGACTTATTTTCCAATCAAAAGTTCCTGACGGTAGGGACTACCACAGAAATTAATTTAATATATTTTCAGGCACTGATGAGAAAGATTCATCCCACCGTAATGAATCATGCTTGGTAATGGATAATGCATCCTATCAGCAACGCAGCATCAGCGGAAGACAGTACCAACTGCATCAAATACAAAAGATCAAATTTAGACTTGGCTTACAAGGAAAAAATGTCAGCTTCTGATGATATATTTGAAACCATATATTTGAAAAACCTGGAGTTGTTGCACCTGGTGAGAGGATGACAATACACAAAGGTGTTTCATACTGACAAAATCATTATGAATACGCTACGTCTTTTGCGACTACCTCCATATCATGCTCAATCCGATAGAGCTTGTCTGGGCAAAGTAAAAGCGGCAAGTTGCCGAACAGAAACATGTGAGCAAATGTGATGTTGAAGTTCTGATATCGTAGTCCCCTCTCAATGTGATAGACATGCAGTTCTGAAGAAGTGCGTTGAACATGTGCTCCGAGAGGAAGACGAGTACCAGCACCAGATGGATTACAATTTGTCCAGCCAGTAACAATTATCAACCTCATGGAACTGCTTAGGATTCGATGATACAAATCATATTTTGATTATAGACTGAGAAATAGCAACGGTTATTACTACATCCAAACAAGTACGCCACCATCATACAATTTGTAGTTAAGACACCGGGGTCTAATGGTGACTGAAGGAGGACTAATCCGTTGCATGCCATTGTATCCGGTTCACGATTGCACATAAAGGCAATACACTAATTACTTGACCTATCAAGTTGGTTATGAGATATTAATCTATGAAAAGAATTGACATGACAAATTTAGGATACTGTAAAATCCTAAAATTCTGATTCGTATTTGTAATTGTCATAAAAGATCAGCGAATTCGCTGATGTGCAAAATCCGTATCATCTATGGATCACTGGTTAGCCGACGAAAGGCTGTGGATATTCGGGCTGCTTGGCAAAATCACCGAGATCCAACATAGTTTCGAGAAAATCAATTTCAAACTGCCCACGAATTCAATGGACAGATCTATAGCCACAACAACCACTGGAAAATTTGATTAAAAAGCTTTGAACCTTCTCATCATGCATATAGTACTTTGTATTCGTACTACCAACAAGAACAAGCATAAGAAAGAGGGCCACATTTAAGAACAAATTATCTTCTAATAAGTGGTCAAGCAGTGGTTATCACGTTGTAACAATCTGTTTGGTTGAAGTAATCACTAGATATATTGTCAAAACGTCATCATTGTATACTTAACTATTGGTATACGCACAATAATATTTCGCTTTGCACGCTGTTGTTTCAAAGTTACATTTTTTCAAGGAGGATGTCACCAAATTTATAATTACTTTTTGACATTATATCAGGAGCGCTATTTTAGGCATCAAAAGTGCAGAGTTGGAACCTTATATTTTTAGAAATTCATTTTCTAATCTCTACAGAAAATGATATAAATAAATAGCAGAAATGATCTTTGAACAATTCTTTTTAGCAAATTAAAATGTTGGTTCGTGAGGTGGCATATAAAAATGTAGTCCTCATAATGTACAATTGGTCAGGCATGTTGTATTATGAGAGTTAAAAAAACAAACTATTTAGTAAATCCATCACATCTTGTGTAGTAGAGTAAACAAACTATATTAACGTTTGTCTATTAGTATAGCTTTATTTTCTCGTTCACCTGTTATGCGTTCAGGCGTAGTTAACCTGCCTAATATGGAAACGACATATTTCTGTGGATGCTTGCTTTCCCTACTCTATTAGTGTCTATTATCAGTAGGGGGAAACTTACTTTAATTTCTGAGGTACATGTAATTTAGATACCCAAAATAAAGGTTCATAAAATTAATTCCAATCCGCGTGCTATGCGTACGCTGAAAATTGATATGGGCCTAATTCTGCACCGAACCCTGAATTAGTAATTAAGGTTACTACAGCTATGATTCATCGACTTGTCGGTAGATGAGTGTATTTTGAATTAGTACTGTAGTGGTTACTTACGCTGCGGGTTATTTCGACTTTGTCGGTAGACATATTTTTTTGGAATTATACTGTAAGGGTTATTAGCCAAGGGATTTCACGAATTTGGTCGGTGAATGAGTATCGTCTTTAGTTTGTAGATATATTTCGCCTTTGTTTGTAGATGAGGTATTTGGCTAAGATCAGTGTGTCCTCTGATCACGACTACAGAGGGTGGTAGCTCTATAGAGCCAATATGCAACTAAATACATTGAAACAGATTGCGGGCAGCCTCTATCAAAGAATGACGACACTCGAAATTTGTTCCACCAACCGTAATCAGCTCCACCTGCCGTTCACATTCAACCGTAACTGGGCCCAATTTCGTTGTTCACATTCGTCTGTAACTAGGCCCAGTCGCTGTCTGCATCCAACCGTAACTGGTTCCACTTGTTGTGACACTAACTGGGCTCACTTGTTGTGACATTAACTGGGCTCACTGTTGTGGCACTAATCGGGCTCACTCATTGTGACACTAACTGGCCTTACTCGTTGTGACACTAACTGGGCCTACTCGTTGTGACACTAACTGGCCTACTCTGTTGTGGCACTAGCTGGGCTCACTCGTTGTGACACTAACTGACCTACTCTGTTGTGACACTAACTGGGCTCACTCTGTTGTGGCACTAAGTGCCTTGGCTCTGTTGTGACACACCTAACTGACTTCACCAGACACTAATTGGGCTCACTCAGTTAGACATCTAACTGCTCACTCTGTTGTGACACTAACTGGCCTACTCTGTTGTGACACTAACTGGGCCTACTGTTGTGACACTAACTGGGCTCACTCTGATGACACTAACTGCTCACTTGTTGTGGCACTTCCGTGTGGGTCCACTGTAAAAAGAACTTTCTTGTGTACATGTCATGATTGGGATCATGACTTAAAATGTCAATATCCACAGTTTTCCAACTTGTCTTTCATTGCTTCTAC
This sequence comes from Arion vulgaris, assembly GCA_020796225.1. NCBI lineage: Eukaryota > Metazoa > Mollusca > Gastropoda > Stylommatophora > Arionidae > Arion > Arion vulgaris. The sequence goes on along the minus strand of CM036761.1, from coordinate 59,084,085 downwards.
TTGACATTTTCTCCTGACTTCATATCACAACATTTCTGGTAATAATTTTGGGAGTCTTGTGATGGATGATTGGTCAATTAAATTATTGTCCCTTGTAGCTGCTTATTTCTTTGATTGTATATCTTCCTAGCCAGTTATATGAAAGCCGAATCTCCTCTTCGCAAATCTTATATGGCAAAATCAAGACTTCAGAGCCTGCAAGAAATGTCACCACAACAAGCTCTATCTGCAGACAACACGCCCAATCTCGCCGTGGATTGAGTTCAATATTTCTCGTCTTCTAAGTAAAGTTCGCTCATGGTCTCCATATGACATTCTTAAACATCCCATTAAATATATTCTAAGTAAAGTCTGCTCTATGGCCTCCATATGACATTCTTTATACATCCACAATATATTCTAAGTGTGTCTGTTTCATGGGCCTCCACATGACGCGCCCTTAAACATCCTATTAAATATATTCTATAAAGTTCGTTTCATGGCCTCCATATGACATTCTTTAAACATCCTACAAAATAATATATTACAAATAATCATTAGTTAACACGAGTTTGTTATTGGTTACTAAAACGAAGCTATAAGACTACGGCAGATCCATAGATGTGTTCAGCTTCCTCCAACTGATGTCAAAGAGTATACATACTGATGTTTCTGTGGTCTGGCTGGTTAAACATTAATTTCATTCTGCCATGCAGGCATCCAGGGGTTATGTATGTATATATATATATATATATATAATAATAATAATAATTCCTTCTGTACCAGTTATATTGTTACATAGGGCCTGTAAGTACATTCCATACTGCTCATCCTGCAATCCTTGCCCAATCTCCTCCATGGAACTGAGACTGATATTTCTGGCTTCCCTTCAGCAAAGTCGTTTCAGGAGTCTCCTTAGGTCGACCTCTCTTCTGAACCTTGCATCCTGTTCTCAATGCCTGCTTTTGATATATTCGCTGATCATTTCTCTCAAGGTGTGCCCGACATACTCCATCTTCTCTTCTTATAACAGTTGTCACTAAAGGACCACAGACATGTCTTGATTTCATCACTTCCTGAATGTTCCATTTTATATTCATTATTTTTCGCAGACATCTATTTTCAAATGCATTCAACTTTGCTTTTTATATCTTTAGTCATTTTCCAACTCTTGTATATGTTAGATGATACAACTTTGAAATCTGGAAAATTGCAATTTAGTTTTAATACTATATATAATTTGTAGTTCCATATTTTATTGAAACTTTTAAAATGTTGCTTTTGCCAATTGTATCATAATTTTTAATACTTCCTGTGCAATCAAAATTGCTACCTAAATAGGTGAACTGCTCTGTTTATTTTTTATCATTTTAGATTCCAGGATATTCTGCATTATTTGCTTATAGGTTTCTTCATTATATTTGTTTTTCATAGCTATCTGCAATCCAACTTTGAGTTATAGATGACAAGATGTATGTTTTTGCATATCTATTGTTTTACTTACCAAGGCAATATCATCTGCAAATCCAAATTCTAGTTGATCATTTTCTACCCCACCGGATGCCAAGCTTTCTGCCCCTGCAACATTTTCGCATCATCCAGTCAATGGCCATCTAAACATTAGTTATATAGAATACAGCCTAGCTACTCCGTTTCCAACTATAAACCAGTTGTTGTGTCCAATATCAAAGGAACTGCACACCGTAACCATCAGAGGCTCTTTGTAATGTTTATTTTGTCTGGTATTCCATAGCATCTCTTCAGAATATTCCACAGAGAGATTCTGTGTAGACTATCAAAGGCTTTTTAAAAATCGATGAAATTTAGTATGAGTGGCTGTTGTTTCAATATGTTCCTCCAAAATTAGTCAGGTAATTATCTGGTCTCAGCAGCTTCTCCCAGGTCTAAAACCAGCTTGTTCTTTCAGGGTTGTGTCCACTGCCCTTTTGATTCTACAAGAATGATTTTGCAGAAAGTCTTAATATTATTGATAATAAAGTGATCCCTCTCCAGTTGTTAAGAACACCTTTTCTGATCACCTTTTTAGGACCAAACAATTATTCCTCTTCCATTGATCTTTTCCCATATACATTATTTATAGTTCTGCACCTGGCAATAGCTGTACCATCAGTCGCGACATTTCTGTAATGTTGTCATCACCCGCTGCCTTATTGTTTACTTTGGAGGAACTGGATTACCTGTGACCTCAGCTACACTTATCATTCTTCGTTAATTGTAGGAGTCGTTTCGCCTCTTCGTCAAACTTGAGAAAATTACAGGATCAGGTCTATTTATTTCTTCAAAATGTTCTGTCCATCTTTTCTTCCGTGCAAGGTATCTGATGTTAGAACTTACTCATCTTGCTCTTGATTGGGCCACCTTGAAAACAAAAGTTCCAGTAAGTTGTTTTATGTGTTGTATAGACGCATTGTCGCAGTCTTAGCTGCTTTTCCTCTTCTTCGGCCAATGATTGACATATGCTCTTTATCTCTTCTAGCTGCCTTTCACTTTGTCTTTTTAGTTCATATTTTTAGCTTGGATTTCATCTGTTGCATCCTTAGTATTAAATATTGCTAGTTTCCAATCTTTCGAATACATTTGCGTCATCGCTATCCAGGGTTTTCTTGTCTTCAGTTCCTTAATCCCAGGCTACTATTTGCTGCCCCCAATAGTGTGTCCTTTATCTTAGTCCATCTCTCTTCAATGTTCTGTCTATTTTCACCATTGAGCAACTCGAACCTATTCTAAGTTCGAGCTGATATTCCTCTTTACCTCTATTGCTTGTAGCCTTTGACCGGTTCATTCTAGCACCTTTTTAAATGGTGAATTTTCACTCAGTTTCAATTTACCATAAATACATCACTTCACATCTGCCCTCTGTGTGCACGGGACATCTGAAGTAATGATGTTCTAAATTGTGTATTTATGCACATATGTCAATCTGATTCCTGGTCACTCCATCTGTGAGGGCCATAAGTTTATGAATCTCCTTATGTGCAAAGATGTACCTAATTACTAAGCTTGACAGCATACATAACTCCGCCAGTCTTTCTCCATTCTCATTCATTGTGTTTATTCCTGCTTTCTATAGCCTCTCTTGGTTCCCCATACATCACTCTCCAACCTTGCATTGTGTCCCCATGCCACTACTAACAGGTCATGTTTGTGGGCTCTGTTAATTTGATCTTGCATGCTCATAAATGAGCCTTCTTATCATCGTCAGCCCCATTTGTTGGTGCATAACACCGCAGTATTACATTGACATACCCGGTACTGAAGCAGGCTCTAATTATCCGACTCGAGATGGGCCCCATTCTAACATGCTCTTGCTACTTCAGGTGTCAACATTACATACCCACCCTTCAAAATGACACCATCTTCCTGAATATGGTGTTAATCCACTAACTCCTGCAGCTATTCCCAGTATTTTGACGTGAGAGGTTGAAAAAGCCGTCGACGCGCGCTAAGAGGTAAATGCTGGCTTTCGTCCACATCGTTCTTTGTATCGATCATATCTTCCACGCCAGATCCATTATAGAAGAATCAATTGAATTCCAGTCACCACTAGTGATAAATTTATAGACTTTCAGAAAACGTTTGATAGTCTTCATCGTTCTACTCTCTGGGAGATTTTTAAGATTCCACGGCTCAGGAAAATACATCAATATTATAAAGTTCTTCTATTCCTGAAGCAAGCATCCTGCTGTGATTTCCTGGAGGATTTTTACTTAACAACACAGTGAGAGATAGAACACAGCAAATAACCCGTATCAGCCATTATAAGGAAAAACAAAGGTGGAAATATTTAGGCCATGTTCTAGATCAGACGAAAGAGACTAAACTGACAAGTCCTTGGTGGTCACCTAGCTGGGAAAAGAAAACGAAAACCAAAGACCACTTTTCGAAGAACCATCATCCAACAAGAAAGTAAACTATTGGGATGTAAACCATACATGATTCCAACTGCTAGTAAAGAACCGTATCACATGGAGATCTAAAACCTCTGGGCTCCTATGTGCCAGCTCTGGTACGAAAGGAAACAAACTGACTAACTAATCCAATTAACTACTCTTCTATCCGTTCCAGCCATCTCACCTCACTTAACCCCAGTATGTCCAGCCTGGGTTTTTCATTTCTGCATCAGCTAATTTTTTGTAGCCGTGGCCACTGTTCTCACATTCAAAATCCAATTTTAGTGTGCGTTTTTGGAGCCAAGTAATGTACGAGTCGGGTTAAGTGACTGCAAAGCCGCTTCATCAGCAACCGTCATTGATGTGCACTAGTTGCACCGCACATCACCTATTGGTCGGTTTACTGGTATGGCGTCCTTTCATAAGTTTCTGTAGCTATTTCAATTTTCTTATGATGAGGTAGCTGGTCTCACGCACAAGTCCTCCTCCTTTTCATCCGCTTGGAACTGGAAGACAGGAGTTTGGTTATATATATATATATATATATATATATGTATATATATATATATATAAATAAACTAACAAAGCATATATTTATAATATATAAATAGCCGCTTACACCAACAGGTGCTGTTCTAGAACTGTCGGAAGGGAAGAGGCAACAAGGCAGAACTGCTCAGATATAAGTATGCCAGCAGGCCTCTCACCTCAAGAACTTCTTCTATCGGTATTAACATATAGAAAACTAGCTTCTGTCGAGTTATGTGGAAATAACATTAAGCAGAGAGGCAGAATCTTTTGAAAAGAGAATTAGGATGTTGAGGAGGCAAGTACAAACTCAGAAATTGCCAGTAAAATACTTAAGTAATAGAAATTGTAAATGTGTTTGTCTATTATGTAGGGAATTAGAGCCTCTTTAAGCCGAGGTACGCACTTTCAACCTAAGGCGAATCCATGTTTCTGTTATATAAGAGTGTGTAGGGGCCAGCAAACATGACAAATAAGAAATAACTCCTTTGAGAATCCACAGTTATATTTTTTTCTACTATTATCTCATATAACAGCAGCACACACGATACACTTTTACTAACCTGCAAAATTTTGTCTGAATAGGACTGTATCTAGTCTTGTAGGATGCATTGTTTGTTTGTTGTTTTATATTAATAGTGACTTGATTACAGAAACACTTAATAAACTGAGAGAAGTGTCATAAGAAATGAATGCATTTTCATATAAAAATATTTACTGGATCTTTCTAAAAAAAATATAAACAATAGAGGAATACAATAATAGAGGAATGTATTGGGAAACTTGATTACAGTTTTTTATACGCAACAATTTACGAGAAATTAATTCAGGAAAATATACAAGCCACTAGTTAATAATACGACGGAATACGGCCTCTTATCTGATTGGTTGAATTTCATACTACAAATCAAGTACTCATGACAACGAAGCTATTTATTGTTTTTAATTTATTCTTTTAGCAATATTTGCGGGAGTATTTGATGCATTAATATCATTTATTTATGCATTTTCACCCCATTTCTTTCATATTCTTATCATATAAATTTATTATCACAATTATGTCCAGACAAGTCAGTTTTTATCGTGACAATATCAATGGTTAGATATCTATCAAGTTCATAGATCTTGCGGCGAGGAAAATGCTATTCATTTACTTGAGTAAAGGATATGATTGATTGATAAACGTAATATCACACTTGACAATAATAATATGCTTCTGATTATTCCTCTACATGAGAAGATTTTGCGATGATGCACAAATTATAGTACCGGCGAGAAACCCTGACGTATCAGTTATCAGTTATATAAGAGGTCACTTCGTGTCGACTTGTTGACTAAAACCAACACGAAAGACAACAGTTACGTGGTTATAAGTCCAGCTCAATTGGTGTAGAGTATCGGACGCCACGGGTTGTCTTCGAAGGTGGGAGAGATCATCGTGTCTCATTGATTAGCTACCGTCCGCCCTGCCGGGCAGCCTTGACAATAAGGTATTATCCGCCACAGTTCACCTGGGTTTACCGGGTGCTTAGCTTAGGGTATTACTCGACAAGTGGACTGTGGGCACCGCACCAACAATAATAAAATCAAGAAGGCCCAGCCTCTTCGCTTACAATCTGGAACGTAAGGACAATGTGTGCTCTGCCTGTTAGGAAGATCTTTACACAGATACACAACATACGGAAAACTGCAGTAATTAATACGAGTTCAACGACTTGAGGACACGGCATCTTGTCCACTTAAGTCGTTTGGTTATGGCATCTTGTCTTTCTGAACCCTTTGTTCACCACTTCATTACCTGTTTGTGGTTTCATGATATCTTGTCTTTCTTGAACCCTTTGTCTATCACCATTACCCAGTTTTGTGCTTCGCGGTATCTTGTCTTCTTGGAACCCTTTGTTCACCACTTCACTACTCTGTTTCCAGGGCTCTTATGATATCTTGTCTTTCTTGAACCCTTTGTTCACCACTAATACCTGTTTTGTATTTTTATGATATCTTTGTCTTCTTGAACCTTTGTTCATCACTTCATTACCTGTTTCAGGGTTTCCTTATGATATCTTGTTCTTCTTGGAACCCTTTGTTCATCACTTCATTACTTTGCTTCAGTTTACTTATGATATCTTGTCTTTCTTGAACCTTTGTTCACTACTTCATTACCTGTTTTAGGGTTTCCTTTATGATATCTTGTCTTTCTTGACTTTGTTCACTACTCTTGTCACCTGTTTCAGGTTTCCTTATGATATTTTGTCTTTCTTGACCCCTTTGTTCACCACTTCATTACCTGTTTCAGGGTTTGCTTATGTCATCTCATCTTTCTTGAACCTTTGTTCACTACTTCATTACTTCGTTTCAGGGTTTCTTATGATATCTTTTGTCTTTCTTGAACCCTTTGTTCACTCACTTCATTACCTGTTTGTGGTTTCTCCTTTATGTCATCTTTAGTTCTTTCTGTAACTCTTTTTGTTCACCACTATTACCTGTTTCAGGTTTCTATGGTATCTTTGTCTTTTGAACCCTTGCTCACTACTTAAATAATTTGTTTCAGGGTTTCTTATGTCATCTTGTCTTCTTGAACCCTTTGTTCACTACTTCATTACTTGTTCTGTGGTTTTTATGTCGTCTTATCTTTCTTGAACCTTTGTTCACCACTTCATTACTCTGCTCTAGGGTTTACTTATGATATCTTGTCTTCTTTTTTGGAACTTTGTCTACCACTTACCTGTTTCAGGGTTTCTTATGTCATCTTTGTCTTTCGGAACCCTCGTTCACCATCAATTTCATTACCTGCTCTAGGGTTTCTTATGGTATCTTTGTCTTTCTTAACTTGTCACCATCATTACCTGCTTCACTAGGTTTCTTATGTCATCTTGTCTTTCTTGAACCCTTTGTTCAATTGTAAACATTACCTGTTTCCAGGGCTCTTGCGTCATCTTGTCTTTCTCTTGAACCCTTTGTTCACTACTTCATTACCTGTTACAGGGTTTCCTGCGTCACTGTGTGTCTTTCTTGAACCTTTGTTCACTAATACATACCTGCTCTAGGTTTCATGTCATCTGTCTTTTCAACCCTTTGTTCACCACTTCATTACCTGTTTCAGGTTTCCTTATGTCATCTTGTCTTTTCTGAACCTCGGTTCACTACTCATTACCTGTTTCAGGGTTTTTATTTATATCTTGTTCTTTCTTGAACCCTTTTGTTCACTACTACATTACCTGCTCTAGGTTTTTATGTCATCTTGTCTTTCTTGAACCCTTTTGTCACTACTTCATTATCTGTTTGTGTTTACTTATGATATCTTATTCTTTCTTGAACCTTTGTTCACTACTCTAATAATTGTTTCAGGCTCTTGAGATATCTTGCCTTTCTGGTCCCTTCTTTGTTCCATCACTGAATACCTGTTTCCAGGCTCCTTTATGATATCTTACCCTTTCTTGAACCTTTTGTTCACCACACGGCATTACCTGTTTCAGGGGTTACTATGATATTCTGCCTTTCTTGAACCTTTGTTCACTACTTCATTACTGTTTCAGGTTTCCTTATGATACTTTGTCTTTCTTGAACCTTTGTTCACCACTACATTACCTGTTTCCAGGTTTCCTTATGATACTTGGTCTTCTTGAACCTTTGTTCACTCACTTCATTACCTGTTTCCAGGGTTTCCTTATGTCATCTTATCTTCTTGAACCCTTTGTTCACTCACTTCAGTCAATTGTTTCAGGTTTGTTTATGTCATCTTGTCTTTCTTGAACCCTTTGTTCACCACTTCATTACCTGTTTTAGGTTTGCTTATGTTTATCTTGTCTTTCTTGAACCTCGGAAACACTACTTCTAATACTCTGTCAGGTTTCTTATGTCATCGTGTCTTTTCTTGAACCCTTTGTTCAATTACTCATTACCTGTTTCAGGTTTCCTTATGGTATCTTGTCTTCTTGGAACCCTCGTTCACCACTTCACACTGTTTCAGGTTTGCTTATGATATCTTGTCTTTCTTGAACCTTTTGTTCACCACTTCATTACCTGTTTAGGTTTCCTTATGATATTTTTGTCTTTTGAACCCTTTGTTCACCACTACATTACCTGTTTCCAGGGTGTTCTTTAAGTGATATCTTGTCTTTCTCTTTTGAACCTTTGTTCACCACTCATTACCTGTTCTAGTTTCTTATGTCACTTTGTCTTTCTTGAACCTTTGTTCACTACTTCATTATTCTCCGTTTCAGGTTTTTATGATATCTTGTCTTCTTGAACCCTTTGTTCACCACTTCTATTACCTGTTTCAGGTTTCTATATCTTGTCTTTCTGAACCCTTGTTCACCACTTCATTACCTGTTTCCAGGGTTTCTATGGTATCTTATTCTGAACCTTTTGTTCATCAATACTTCGGCCAATGGCTCAGGGTTTACTTATGATATTCTGTCTTTCTTGAACCCTTTGTTCACCACTTCAATACCTGCTCTAGGGTTTCCTTTATGGTATTTTTGGTCTTCTGAACCCTTGTTCACATCACTTCACACCTGTTTCAGGGTTTCCTATATAGTCATTGTTCTCTTGAACCCTTAAGCTCACCACTTCATTACATGTTTCAGGGTTTGCTTATGCCATCTTGTTTGAACCCTTTGTTCACCACTTCTATTACCTGTTTCAGGGTTTTTGAGGTCATCGTGTCTTTCGAACCCTTGTTCACCATCAATTTCATTACCTGTTTTAGGTTTCCTATGGTATTCGTTCTCTTTAAACCTCTTGTTCACCATCACTTCATTACCTGTTTCAGGTTTCCTTTGATATCTTGTCGTTCTGAACCTTTGTTCACCACTTCATTAGCCTGCTTCGTGGGCTCTTTTATGATATCTTATCTTTGAACCTTTGTTCACCACTATTACTCTTGTTTCTAGGTTTCATGATATCTTAGTCTTCTTGAACCTTGTTCACCAATACTGATTACCTGTTTCAGGGTTTCCTTATGTCATCTTGTCTTTTCTTGAACCCCTTTATTCACCACTTCATTAAATTAAGTTTCAGGTTTCATTATGTTACTTGTCTTTCTTGACCCCTTTGTTCACTAATTCATTACCTGTTTCAGGGTTTCATATATTCTTTGGTTCTTTCAGAACCCCTTTGTTCACCACTTCATTACCTGTTTCAGGGGTTTCCTTTATGATGGATCTGTCTTCTTGAACCCCTTTGTTCACTACTACATTACCTGTTTCAGGCTCTCATGATATCTTGTCTTTCTGAACCTTTGTTCACCACTTGATTACCTGTTTCAGGGTTTCTATGTCATCTTGTCTTCTGAACCCTTTGTTCACCACTTCATTACCTGTTTCAGGGTTTCATTATGTCATCTTGTCTTTCTTTGACCTCGTTCACTCAATCTATTACCTGTTTGTGGTTTCATGATATTCTGTCTTTTTAAACTGAGCTCACTCACTTGTCACCTGTTTGTGTTTTTATGTCATCTGTTCTTTGAACCCTTTGTTCACCACTTCATTACCTGTTTCCAGGGCTTGCTTATGTCATCTTGTCTTTCTTGAACCCTTGTTCACTACTTCATTACCTGTTTCAGGGTCGCTTATGTCATCTTGTCTTTTCTTGAACCCTTTGTTCACCACTTCATTACCTGTTCTTGTGGTTTTTATGTCATCGTGTTCTTCTGAACCCTTTGTTCAATTACTCATTACCTGTTCTAGGTTTCCTATGGTATCTTTGTCTTTTCTTGAACCCTTTGTTCACCACTTCATTACCTGTTTCAAGGTTTGCTTTTAAGTAGGATATTCCTATTCTTTCTTGAACCTTTTGTTCACCACTTCATGGCCTGTTTCAGGGTTTCCTTATGATATCTGTCTTCTTGAACCCTTTGTTCACCAATACATTACCTGTTCTGTGGTTTCCTTATGATACTTGTCTTTCTTGGAACCTTGTTCACCACTCTATTATTGTTTCAGGGCTCTTATGTCATCTTGTCTTTCTTGAACCCTTTGTTCACTCACTTCATTACCTGTTTCAGGGTTTCCTTATGATATCTTGTCTTTCTTGAACCCTTTGTTCACTCACTTCCACACGGTTTCCAGGCTCTTATGGTATCTTGTCTTCTTGAACCCTTGTCTGGCCACTTCCATTACCTGTTCTAGGTTTCTTGTATCTTGTCCTTTCTTGAACCTTTGTTTACTTCACTTATTACTTATTTGTAGTTACTTATGATATCTTGTCTTTCTTGAACCTTCTTTGTTCACTCACTTCAATACCTGTTCTAGGGTTTTTATGTTATCTGGTTCTTCTTGAACCCTTTGTTCATCACTTCATTACCTGTTTCAGTGTTTCCTTATGTCATTCTGTCTTTCTTGAACCCTTTGTTCACCACTTCCATTACATGTCTAGGTTTGCTTATGTCAATATCTTGTCTTTCTTGAACCCTTTGTTCACTCACTTCATTACCTGTTTCAGGGTTTCCTCTTATGTCATCGTGTCTTCTTTTTGAACCCTTTGTTCACCATCATTACTTGCTCCAGGTTCATGGTATCTTGTCTTCTTGAACCCTTTGCTCACCACTTCATTACCTGTTTGTGGTTTCCTTTGATATCTTGTCGTTCTGGAACCTTTGTTCACTCACTTCATTACCTGTTTCAGGGTTTCCTATGATATCTTGTCTTTCGAACCCTTTGTTCACCACTACATTACCTGTTTCCAGGGTTTCCTCATGACATCTGTGTTTCTTTGAACCTTTTGTTCACCACTTGATTGCCTGTCGCAGGGTTTCCCTTATGTCATCTTGTCTTCTGAACCCTTTGTTCACCACTTCATTACCTTGCTCCAGGTCATTATGTCATCTTGTCTTTCTTGGACCCCTTTGTTCACCAATCTATTACCTGTTTCAGGCTCTATGGTATCTTGTCTTTCTTGAACCCTTGTTCACTCACTTGCCACCTGTTCAGGGCTCTTATGATATCTTGTCTTCTTGAACCCTTTGTTCACTACTGCTACTGTTTTAAAGCTTCAGGATATCTTATTTTCTTGAACCTTTTAGTTCACTACACTTGATTACCTGTTCTCAGGTTTCCTTATGTCATCTTGTCTTCTTGAACCCTTTGTTCACCACTTCATTACCTGTTCTAGGCTCTATTATGTCATCTTGTCTTCTTGACCCTTTGCTCACCAATCTACTACCTGTTTCAGGTTTCTTATGGTATCTTGTCTTCTTGAACCCTTTGTTCACTGCTTCATTACCTGTTTCAGGGTTTCCTTATGTCATCTTGTCTTCTTGAACCTCTTTGTTCACCACTCTGTCATCTGTTTCCAGGGTTTCCTATATATCTTTGTCTTTCTGAACCCTTTGTTCACCACTTCATTACCTGTTCTTGTGGTTTCCTTATGATATCTTGTCTTTCTTGAACATTTTGTTCACCACTTCATTACCTGTTTCCAGGGTTTTTATGTCATCTTGTCTTTCTTGAACCCTTTGTTCACTCACTTCACACTGTTTGTGGTTTTTATGATATCTTGTCTTTCTTGAACCCTTTGTTCACCACTACATTACCTTGCTCCTAGGTTTCCTTATGTCATCTTGTCTTTCTTGAACCCCTTTGTTCACTACTACATTACTCTGTTTGTGGCTCTTATGATATCTTTGTCTTTTCGAACCCTTTGTTCACCACTACTACCTGTTTTGTGGTTTCCTTATGGTATCTTGTCTTCTTGAACCCTTTGTTCACCACTTCTTTACCTGTTTCAGGTTTTTATGGTATCTTGTCTTTCTTGAACCTTTGTTCACCACTCATTACCTGCTTTGTGGCTCTCATGTCATCTTGTCTTTCTTGACCCTTTGTTCACAAACTACATTACCTGCTCTAGGGCTCCTCATGGTATCTTGTCTTTCTGGGAAACTCTTTTGTTCACTACCATTACCTGTTTCAGGGTTTCCCATGGTATCTTGTCTTCTTGACACCTTGTTCACCACTCAATACCTGTTTCAGGTTTTTATGTCATCGTGTCTTTCTTGAACCCTTGTTCACCACTTCATTAACTGCTCTAGGCTCCTATGTCATCTGTCTTCTTGAACCCTTTGTTCACCACTAATACCTGTTCCAGGGCTCTTATGGTATCTTATCTTTCTTGAACCCTTTGTTCACCACTCACACCTTGTTTCCAGGGTTTGCTTATGGTATCTTGTCTTTCTTGAACCCTTTGTTCACCACTATTACTTGTTTCAGGTTTCCTTATGATATCTTGTCTTTCTTGGAACCCTTTGTTCACTACCATTACCTGTTTCAGGGTTTCCTTGTCATCTTGTCTTTCTTGAACCTTGTTCACTACTACCTGTTCTAGGTTTCTTTATGTATCTTGTCTTTTCTGAACCCTTTGTTCACCACTTCATTACCTGTTTCAGGTTTTTGTCTTGGTCTTCTTGAACCCTTTGTCACCATCATTACCTGTTTGTGTTTCTATGTCATCTTGTTTTCTTGAACCCTTTGTTCACCACTATTACCTAGTTCAGGTTTACTTATGGTATCTTGTCTTTTTATTGAACCCTTTGTTCATCACTCATTACCTGTTTCTGTGCTTGCTATGATATCTTGTCTTTCTTGAACCCTTTGTTCACCACTACATTACCTGTTTCAGGGTTTACTTATGTCATCTTGTCTTCTTTACCCCTTGTTCACCACTTCATTACCTGTTTCAGGTTTCAAGTGTCATCTTGTCTTTTCTTGAACCCTTTGTTCACTACTTCATTACCTGCTCTAGGGTTTCCTTATGATATCTTGTCTTTCTTGAACCCTTTGTTCATCACTATTACCTACCAGGGCTTTATGTCATCTTGTCTTTCTTGACCTTTGTTCACCACTTGTCACTCTGTCTAGGTTTTATGATATCTCAGGTCTTTTCTTGAACTTTTGCTCACCAATGATACACTGCTCTAGGTTTCCTTTATGTCATCTGTCTTTCTTGAACCCTTTGTTCACCACTCATTACCTGTTTCTGTGGTTTCCTTTATATATCTTGTCTTTCTTGAACCCTTTGTCTACCACTACATTACCTGTTTCAGGCCTACTTATGTCATCTTGTCTTTCTGGAATTCTCTGTTCACCTTCACTCATTACCTGCTTCAGGTCTTTATGTCATCTCGTCCTTCTTGGACCCTCATGTTCACCACTCACTGCCTGTTTCAGGCTCCTCATGATATCTGTCTTCTTGAACCCTTTGTTCATCACTTCACACCTGCTCTTAGGGTTTCCTTATGGTATCTTTGCTTCAACCCTTTGTTCACCAATTACATTATCTGCTCTAGGTTTACTTATGATATCTTGTCTTCTTCTTGAACCTTTGTTCACCACTTCATTACCTGTTTCAGGTTTCCTTTATGTCATCTTGTCTTTCTTGAACCCTTTGTTCATCACTTCATTACCTGTTTCAGGTTTCCCTTATGTCATCTTGTCTCTTTCTGAACCCTTTGTTCACTACTAGCATTACCTGTTTCAGGGTTTCCTTATGTCATCTGTCTTTCTTGAACCCTTTGTTCACCACTTTGGTCACCTGTTTCAGGTTTCCTTGTCATCTTGTCTTTCTTGACCCCTTTTTCACCACTTCAATACCTGCTCCAGGTTTCCTTATGTCATCTGTCTTCTGAACCCTTTGTTCACCTACTTCATTACCTGTTCTAGGGTTTTTATGGTATCTTGTCTTTCTAGAACCCTTTGTTCACCACTTCATTACCTGTTTCAGGGTTTCCTATGGTATCATGTCTTTCTTGAACCCTTTGTTCATCATCATTACCTGTTTCAGGGTTTACTTATGATATCATGTCTTTCTTGAACCCTCTTTGCTCACTACTTCATTACCTGTTTCAGGTTTCTCATGATATCTTGTCTTCTTGAACCTTGTTCACTAATGGCTTACCTGTTTCAGGGTTTCCCCTTTATGATATCTTTATCTTTCTTGAACCCTTTGTTCACCACTTCATTACCTGTCAGGTTTCTTTATATCTTTATCTTTTCTTTGAACCCTTTGTTCACCACTACATTACCTGCTCTAGGTTTCCTTATGTCATCTTGTCTTTCAGAACCTTGCTCACCACTTCATTACCTGTTTCCAGGGTTTTATGTCATCTTTGTCTTTCTTGAACCCTTTGTTCACTACTACATTACCAGTTCTTAGGTTTCCTTATGTCATTTTGTCTTCTTGAACCTTTGTTCATCACTTCTGCTACTGTTTTTAGGTTTCCTTTATGATATTCGTCTTCTGAACCTTTGTTCACCACTTCATTACCTGTTTCAGGGTTTTTATGTCATCTTGTCTTTTCTTGAACTCCTTTGTTCACCACTTCATTACCTGTTCAGGTTTTTATGATATCTTTATCTTTCTTGAACCCTTTGTTCACCATTTCATTACCTGTTTCTAGGGTTTTTATGTCATCTTTGTCTTTCTGAACCTTTGTTCACCACTTCATTACCTGTTTCAGGGTTTCTTATGTACCTTGCCCTTTCTTGAACCCTTTGTTCACTACTTCATTACTTCTGTTTGTGGTTTTATGTCATCTTATCTTTCTTGAACCCTTTGTTCGCTCAATACTTCATTACCTGTTTTTAGGGTTTCCTTATGTCATCTTATCTTTCTTGAACCCTTTGTTCACCACTTCATTACCTGTTTGTGGTTTGCTTATAGATCTTGTCTTTCTTGAACCCTTTGTTCACTACTTCATTACCTGTTCTGTGGTTTCCTTATGTCATCTTGTCTTCTGAACCCTTTGTTCACCAATTTTTATTACCTGTTTCAGGGATTTCCTTATGTCATCTTGTCTTCTTGAACTCCTTTTGTTCACTACTTCATTACATTTGCTCTAGGGTTTCCTTATGGTCATATGTCTTTGAACCCTCTTTGTTCATCACTTCATTACCTGTTTCTGTGGTTTTTATGTCATCTTATCTTTCTTGAACCCTTTGTTCACCACTTCATTACCTGTTTCAGGCCTCTGAGTTTGATCTTATCTTTCAACCTTTGTTCACCACTTCATTACCTGTTTCAGGGTTTCCTTATGGTATCTTTGTCTTTCTTGGAAACCCTTTTGTTCACCACTTCATTACCTGTTTCCCAGGTTTCTATGGTATCTTGTCCTTCTGAACCCTTTGTTCACCACTTCACTACCTGTTTCAGGGCTCTTATGGTATCTTGTCTTCTGAACCCTTTGTTCACCACTTCCAATAATTGTTTCAGGGTTTCCTATGGTATCTTGTCTTTCTTGAACCCTTGTTCACCACTTCCATTACCTGTTCTAGGTTTCTACATATCAAGGTCTTTCTGAACCCTTTGTTCATCACTTCATTACCTGTTTCAGGTTTCCTTATGATATCTTTCTTGAACTCCTTTGTTCACCACTTCATTACCTGTTAGGTTTCTTATGTCATCTTGTCTTTCTTGAACCCTTTTGTTCACTACTATTACCTGTTTCAGGGTTTACTTATGTCATCTTGTCTTTCTTGAACCCTTTGTTCATCACTTCATTACCTGTTTCAGGGTTTCCTTATGTCATCTTGTCTTTCTTGAACTCTTTGTTCACCACTTCACACCTGCTCTAGGTTTTTGAGGGTCTTTGTCTTCCTTGAACCCTTTGTTCACCACTCATTACCTGCTCTAGGCTCTCTTATGATATCTTCTTGAACCTGTCACCAACATTACCTGTTTCAGGGTTTCCCCTTTATGTCATCTTGTCTTTCTTGAACCTTTGTTCACCACTTCATTACCTGCTCTAGGTTTACTTATGTCATCTTGTCTTTCTTGAACCCTTTGTTCACCACTTCATTACCTGTTTCAGGGTTTTTGTCATTTGTCTTTCTTTGAACCCTTTGTTCATCACTCATTACCTGTTTCAGGTTTCTATGTTTGTCTATCTTCTTGAACCTTTGTTCACCACTTCATTACCTGTTTCCAGGGTTTCCTTATGGTATCTTGTCTTTTCTTGAACCCTTTGTTCACCATCACTTCATTACCTGCTCTAGGTTTGCTTATGGTATCTTGTCTTCAACCCTTTGTTCACTACTCATTACCTGTTTCAGGGTTTCCTATGATATCTTGTCTTTCTTTGAACCCTTTGTTCACCACTATATTACCTGTTTCTAGGGTTTCCTTATGTCATCTTGTCTTTCTTGAACCCTTTGTTCACTACTTCATTACCTGCTCTCCAGGGTTTCCTTATGGTATCTTTGTCTTTCTTGAACCCTTCCTTTGTTCACCACTCTACTACCTGTTTCCAGGGTTTCCTTATGGTATCTTGTCTCTTGAACCCTTTGTTCACTACTTCATTAATGTTGTTTCTAGGCTCTATGTCATCTTGTCTTTCTTGAACCCTTTTGTTCACCTACTCATCACCCTTAGGGGTTTACTATGGCATCTTGTCTTTCTTGAACCCTTTGTTCACCACTTCATTACCTGTTTCAGGTTTCATGTCATCTTGTCTTCTTGAACTCCTTTGTTCACTACTTCATTACCTGTTTCAGGTTTCCTTTATGTCATCTTGTCTTTCTTGACCCTTTTTGTCTACTACTTCATTACCTCAGGGTTTACATGTCATCTTGTCTTCTTGAACCTTGTTCATCACTTCATTACCTGCTTCTAGGTTTTTATGTCATCTGTCTTTCTTGAACCCTTTGTTCACCACTATTACCTGTTTCAGGTTTTTATGGTATCTTGTCTTTCTTGAACCCTTTGTTCACTACTTCATTACCTGTTTCAGGTTTCTATGATATCTTTCTTGAACCCTTTGTTCACTCACTCTTCATTACCTGCTCTTAGGTTTCTTATGCGTCATCTTGTCTTTTCTTGAACCTGTTCACCACTCAATACCTGTTTCAGGTTTACTTATGTCATCTTAGTCTTCTGGAACCTTTGTTCACCACTTACTACCTTCACTTCCCAGGGTTCTTATCATCGTGTCTTTCTTGAACCCTTTGTTCACCACTTCATTACCTGTCAGGTTTCCTTATGTCATCTTGTCTCGAACCCTTTGTTCACCACTTCATTACCTGTTTCAGGGTTTCATATCTGCATCTTTTGAACCAGTTCCACTTACTTCAATACCTGTTTGTGGTTTGCTTATGGTATCTTGTCTTGAACCCTTTGTTCACTCACTACTACCTGTTTCAGGTTTCTATACATCTTTGTCTTTCTTTGAACCTTTGTTCTACCATTTATTGATTTGTTCTAGGTTTCCTTATGTCATCTTGTCTTTCTTGAACCTTTGAATTGTCACTTCACATCAATGGGGTTTCTTATGGTATCGGTCTTTCTTGAACCCTTTGTTCACTCACTTCATTAATGTTTCAGGGTTTTTATGGTATCTTTGTCTTTCTTGAACCCTTTGTTCCACCAATTTCCCTCATTACCTGTTTCAGGTTTCCCTTATGTCATCTTGTCTTTCTGAACCCTTGTTCACCACTTCACACCTGTTCTTAGGCTTACTTATGGTATCTTGTCTTTCTTGAACCCTTTGTTCACTACTTATTACTCTGTTTTGTGTTTCTTATGTCATCTTGTCTTCTTGAACCTTTATTCACCAATTTCATTACCTGTTTCAGGTTTCATGTCATCTTGTCTTTCTTGACCCCTTTGTTCACCACTTCAATACCTGTTCTGTGGTTTCCTTTACATATCTTGTCTTCTTGAACTCCTTTGTTCATCACTTCATTACCTGTTTCAGGGCTTGCTTATGATATCTTTGTCTTTCTTGAACCTCTTTGTTCACCACTACATTACCTGTTTCAGGTTTACTTATGTCATCTTGTCTTTCTTACTCCCTTTGTTCACCACTCTACTACCTGTTTCAGGTTTCCTTTATGTCATCTTGTCTTTCTAACCCTTTGTTCACCACTAATACCTGTTTCTAGGGTTTCCTTATGATATCTTGTCTTTCTGAACCTTGTTCATCACTCATTACCTGTTTCAGGTTTCCTTATGGTATCTTGTCTTTCTTGAACCCTTTGTTCACCAATTACATTACCTGCTCTGTGGGTTTACTTATGTCATCTTGTCTTTCTTGACCCCTTTGTTCACCACTTCATTACCTGTTTCCAGGTTTCCTTATGTCATCTTGTCTTTTCTGACCCCTTTGTTCACCACTCTACTGCCTGTTTAGGTTTCCTTCTTTTTATGATATCTTTTGTCTTTCTTGAACCCTTTGTTCATCACTCAATACCTGCTCCAGGTTTGCTTATGATATCTTGTCTTCTGAACCCTTTGTCTATCACTTCACTACCTGTTTCTAGGCTCTTATGGTATCTGTCTTTCTTGGACTTCTTTGTTCACCACTACATTACCTGTTTCAGGGTCACTTATGATATCTTGTCTTTCTTGAACCCTTGTTCACCACTCATTACCTGTTTCCAGGGTTTCCCTTATGTCATCTTGTCTTTCTTGAACCCTTGTTCATCACTTCATTAATTGTTTCCAGGGTTTTATGTCATCTTGTCTTTCTTGAACCCTTTGTTCACTACTACATTACCTGCTCTAGGGTTTTTGTCATCTTGTCTTTCTTGAACCTTTGTTCACTATCATTACCTGTTTCAGGGCTCTTGTATGTCATCTTGTCTTCTTGGACCCCTTTTTCACCCTTTTCACTTCATTACCTGTTTCAGGGTTTTATGTCATCTTGTCTTTGAACCTTTGTTCACCACTTCATTACCTGTTTCAGGGTTTCCTTATGGTGGTTCTGTCTTCTTGGAACCTTTGTTCACCAATTTCATTACCTGTTTCCAGGGTTTTTATGGTATCACGTCTTTCTTGAACCCTTTGTTCATCATCACTTCATTACCTGCTCAGGTTTACTATGATATCATGTCTTTCGGAACCCTTTGTTCACCACTATTACCTGTCTAGGCTTTTATGATATCTTGTCTTTTCTGGAACCCTTTGTTCACCACTTCATTACCTGTTTCAGGGTTTCCTTATGATATCTTGTCTTCTTAACCCTTGTTCACCACTTCATTACCTGTTTTAGGCTTTGTATCTTGTCTTCTTGAACCCTTTGTCTACCACTACATTACCTGTTTGTGGCTCTTTATGTCATCTTGTCTTTTCTGAACCTTTGTTCACCATCAATACTCATTACCTGTTTCAGGTTTCCTTATGTCATCTTGTCTTTTCTTGAACCCTTGTTCACCACTACATTACCTGTTTCAGGCTTTATGTCATCTATTCCTTTCTTGAACCTCTTTGTTCACCATCGGCCTGTTTCAGGGTTTTTATGATATCTTTGTCTTTCTGAACCCTTTGTTCACCACTTCATTACCTGTTTCAGGTTTCTCATGTCATCTTGTCTTCTTCTTGAACCCTTATTCACTCACTCTGGCTACCTGTTTTAGGTTTCTATGATATCTTGTCTTTCTTGAACCCTTTGTTCACTCACTTCATTACCTGCTTCAGGTTTCCTTATGGTATCATGTCTCTTTCTCTTAACCCCTTTGTTCATCACTTCATTACCTGTTTCTTAGGCTTTTACTTATGATATCATGTCTTTCTTAACTTTGTTCACCACTTCATTACCTGTTTCAGGTTTCTTTATGATATCTTGTCTTTCTGAACCCTTTGTTCACTCACTAATACCTGTTTCCAGGGCTCCTTTATGATATCTTGTCTTTCTTGAACCCTTTGTTCACTACTCATTACCTGTTTCCAGGCTCTTTATGGTGCATCTTGTCTTTCTTGAACCCTTTGTTCACCACTCATTACCTGCTCCAGGGTTTCCTTTATGTCATCTTGTCTTTCGGAACCCTTTGGTTCACCACTTCATTACCTGTTTCCAGGTTTCATGTCATCTTGTCTTTCTTGAACCCTTTGTTCACTTTACTACATTACCTGTTTCAGGGCTTCCTTATGTCATCTTTTGTCTTTTCTGAACCCTTTGTTCAACACTTCATTACCTGTTTCAGGTTTTTATGATATCTTTGTCTTTCTGAACCCTTTGTTCACTCACTCTATTACTTGTTTAGGCTTTTATGTCATCTTTGTCTTTCTTGAACCCTTTGTCTACCACTTCATTACCTGTTTCCAGGTTTCCTTATGATATCTTGTCTTTCTTGAACCCTTTGTTCACCACTTCATTACCTGTTTCCAGGGTTTCTTATGTCATCTGTTCTTCTTGAACCTTTGTTCACCAATTTCATTGGCCTGTTTGTGGGTTTTATGTCATCTTGTCTTCTTTCTTGAACCCTTTGTTCACCACTTCATTACCTGTTCAGGGTTTCCCTTATGTCATCTTATCTTTCTTGAACCCTTGTTCACCACTTCATTACCTGTTTCAGGGTTTTTATGTCATCTTATCTTCTTGAACCCTTTGTTCACTACTTCATTACCTGTTTCCAGGGTTCATGGTATCTTGTCTTTCTTGAACCCTTTGTCTACCCACTTCATTACCTGTTCAGGGTTTCCTTAGTCATCTTGTCTTTCTGAACCCTTTGTTTCACCACTTTATTAATTATTTCAGGTTTCCCTTTTATGTCATCTTGTCTTTTCTTGAACCCTTTGTTCACCACTTCATTACCTGTTTCAGGGTTTTATGGTATCATGCCTTTTGAACCCTTTGTTCATCACTTATTACTGTTTCAGGTTTCCTATGTCATCTTATCTTCTTGAACCCTTTGTTCACCACTTCATTACCTGTTTCAGGTTTTATGTCATCTTGTCTTTCTGAACTCCTTGTTCACTAATTTCATTACCTGTTTCAGGGTTTCCTTTATGGTATCTTGTCTTTCTTTAACCCTTTGTTCACTACTTCTATTACCTGTTCTAGGTTTTTTTATGGTATCTTGTCTTTCTTGAACCCTTTGTTCACCACTTCATTACCTGTTTCAGGGTTTCATTATGGTATCTTGTCTTTCTGAACCCTTTGTTCACCATCATTACCTGTTTCAGGTTTCTATGTCATCTTATCTTCTTTGGCAACCTTGCTCACTTTAATTTCCATTACCTGTTTCAGGGTTTCCTTATAAATAATATCTTGTCTTTTCTTGAACCCTTTGTTCACCACTTCATTACCTGTTCTTAGGTTTTATGGTATCTTGTCTTTTCTTGAACCCTTTGTTCACTACTTCATTACCTGTTTCAGGGTTTCATATCTTTGTCTTTCTTGAACCCTTTGTTCACCAATTTCATTACCTGTTTCAGGTTTCCTATGGTATCTTGTCTTTCTGAACCCTTTGTTCACTACTTCATTACCTGTTTGTGGTTTTATGTCATCTTGTCTTTCTTGAACCTTTGTTCAATGCCACTTTATTACCTGTTTCAGGGCTCTCTTATGTCATCTTGTCTTTCTTGAACCCTTTTGTTCACCACTTCATTACCTGTTCTGTGGTTTCCTTATGGTATCATGTCTTTCTGAACCCTTTGTTCATCACTTCAATACCTGTTTCAGGGTTTCCTTATGATATCTTTCTGAACCTTTGTTCACTTACTTCCATTACCTGTTTCAGGTTTTATATGTCATCTTGTCTTTCTTGAACCCTTTGTTCACTACTTCCAATACCTGCTCAGGGTTTACTTATGTCATCTTGTCTTCTTGAACCCTTGTTCATCACTTCACTACCTGTTTAGGTTTCCTTATGTCATCTTTGTCTTTCTTGAACCCTTTGTTCACCAATTTCATTACCTGTTTCAGGGTTTCCTTTATGGTATCTTGTCTTCTTGAACCCTTTGTTCACCACTTCATTACCTGTTTGTGGTTTCCTTATGATATCTTTCTTGAACCCTTTAATCACCACTTCATTACCTGTTTCAGGGTTTCATGTCAATCTTGTCTTTCTTGAACTCTTTGTTCACCACTTCATTACCTGTTTCTTAGGGTTTACTTGAAATATCTTGTCTTTCTTGAACCCTTTGTTCATCACTAATACCTGTCTAGGTTTTTATGTCATTTTGTCTTTCTTGAACCCTTTGTTCACTATCATTACCTGTTTCAGGTTTCTTATGGTATCTTGTCTTTCTTGAACCCTTTGTTCACCACTTCATTACCTGTTTCAGGGTTTTTATGTCATCTTGTCTTTCTTGAACCTTTGTCTACTATCATTACCTTGTCAGGGGTTTTTATGTCATCTTGTTTTCGAACCCTTTGTTCACCACTTCATTACCTGTTTCAGTTTCTATGATATTTGTTGTCTTCTTGAACCCTTTGTTCACTCACTTCATTGTTCGTTTGTTATTATTTGGATTATTACTTACATGATGTTGAATATACAATTTATAATCTACTATTTAACTCTTTCATGTTGATGTTTGATGTTTCAGTAGGCTACATAAACAATAGACAGATTGATAAATATTGAAACATTAAAACAAATAAATATACATGGTATTTTTGCAGTCAGAGTGTCGATGTCTTGTCTATTTATACATTGCTGGCAGTAAGAGTGTTTGGATGTCTTTGTCTATTTATACATTGCTGGCAGTCAGGAGTGTCGATGTCTTGTCTATTATACATTGCTGGCAGTCAGAGTGTCGATGTCTTGTCTATTTATGTTACTGCTGGCAGTCAGAGTGTCGATGTCTTGTCTATTTATACTGTTGGCAGTGAGAGTGTTGATGTCTTGTCTATTATACATTGCTGGCAGTGAGAGTGTCGATGTCTTGTCTATTTATACATTGCTGGCAGTCAGAGGTCGATGTTCTGTCTATTATACATTGCTGGCAGTCTGAGTGTCATGTTCTTGCTCATTTATGCATTGCTGGCAGTCAGAGGTCGATGTCTTGTCTATTTATACATTGCTGGCAGTGAGAGGCCGATGTCTTGTCTATTATACAATGCTGGCAGTGAGAGTGTCGATGTCTTGTCTATTATACAAATGCTGGCAGGAGAGTGTCGATGTCTTGTCTATTTATACATTGCTGGCAGTAAGAGTGTCGATGTTCTGTCTATTTATACATTGGCTGGCAGGCAGAGGTTGATGTCTTGTCTATTTTTATACATTGCTGGCAGTCAGAGTGTCGATGTCTTGTCTATTATACATTAAGGTTGGCAGTCAGAGTAAGCCGATGTTCCTGTCTATTTATACATTGCTGGCAGTAAGAGGTCGATGTTCTGTCTATTTATACATTGCTGGCAGTCAGAGTAAGTCGGATAAGTGTCTTGTCTATTTATACATTGCTGGCAGTCAGAGTAAGTCGATGTTCTGTCTATTATAAAGCATTGCTGGCAGTGAGAGTGTCGATGTCTTGGTCTATTATACACTGCTGGCAGGTAAGAGTGTCGGGATGTCTTGTCTATTACACATTGCTGGCAGTAAGAGTGTCGATGTCTTGTCTATTATACATTGCTGGCAGTGAGAGTGTCGATGTCTTGTCTATTATACAATGCTGCGTAAGAGTGTCGATGTCCTGGGTTCATTATACATTGCTGGCAGTGAGAGGTCGATGTCTTGTCTATTTATACATTGCTGGCAGTGAGAGTGTCGATACCTTGTCTATTTATACATTGCTTCATAATCTGTATTAAACGTACCAAAGTGACAATTATTTCCACCCCCTCCCAACAATGTCTGATGCTTCACACAGCCAACAACTTCATAGTTAGTCAAACAGAAGGATCTCTGTGGTTAAGTATGCCCGCCTGTCCAGCGTGTTCGTAGTGTTGACTGCGGGTGACTAGCCATCTGTGTGTGCGGGTTCAATTCTGCGGGCTTGCAGAAAAGCCACAGGTTCCCCAGATTCACGGTGTTCGTAAAACCGAAGGGTTAAGATGTCCATGGCACCGAACCGAAGAGCTGAAAGCTCCGCGCTTCTGGATCGGAAATAAAAATGTGGCTAAGTACACAGTCAAATAGCTTTTACAGTTAGTCAAACAGAAAGGTATTCTCGTGCTAAGTACACAGACAAATAGCTTCATAGTTAGTCAACAGAAGGGTATCTCTGTATAAGCACAGTCAATAGCTTCATAGTTAGTCAAATGAAAGGTATCTCTGTATAAGCACACAGTCAAATAGGCTTCAGTTAGTCAAACAGAAGGGCATCTCTGGCTATACACAGTCAAATAGCTTCAGTTAGGTCAAACAGAAGGGTATCTCTGTGGCTAAGTACACAGACAAATAGCTTCATAGTTAGTCAAACAGAAGGGTGGCCCTGTGGCTAAGTACAGTCAAATAGTCTATAGTTAGTCAAACAGAAGGGCATCTCTGTGGCTACACAGTCAAATAACTTCATAGTTAGTGAATTGCTTTATAGTTAGTCAAACAGAAGGGTATCTCTGTGGCTAAGTACACAGTCAAATAACTTCATAGTTAGTCAAGTAGCTTCATAGTTAGTCAAGAAGCTTCCATAGTTAGCTTCAATAGCTTCATTGTTAGACAAAACAAATGAATTTATGACTAAGTGGTTACGTCCTGTTGTCTGGTTCGGTTCACCTGTGGATTTGTCCCAGACAAACTGCAGGATTGTTGTCATACACGAAGTGTGTGTTGTGCAATTTCTCTGCAGATGGCGTGCCTTTCTGTGAAGGACTGGAGCCATATAGGTAAAACCTGTGCAATGCAATCAATCCTTTTGCTTTAGACCTTGAAAACATATGCATATACTGTATCTTATTATATATGTGAGCGTCTGTAGCCCAAGCAGTAGTGAGCCTGATCACGAACACAAGGTACCTGGTTCAAACCCCAAGGGGTACAAAAGGTAAGTAGACTTCACCTGTTCAGAAAGCAATGGCAACTACTGAACGTATAAGTGGTGCCTAGAAAATCAACGACCTGCTTACCGTGGTTGATGGTTACGTCCCAGGGATATCACGATTTTCATTCATTTTCATATTATATATATATGTATATACTCTGCATTTGTTTATGATCAGTCTCATGTTTAAATTACATGGCAACGATAAGAGAGTTACTACTTCGGGCAGATGGATTTCATTAACCTTAGTAATTAGATAACTTATCTAGCAGATGATAAACTTTTGAAACTTCTGGTTGTCTTAGGCTATAGCTGCCATTAATGTGTACAGTCTTGGGAGTAACTACGAGATCTTCTTTTCTTCTTTATGTTCGGTTCTGCATGCCTTTCTAAATCATGAGATACGCTTCTATAAAGCTGTATGTCAGTTGAGTTCTTCGAAAGTTCCCATAGCTTGGTCTGTGTTTTGTTCATGAGGCCATGTTTCACTCTGTTGGTGTATGTATGATGGATATGACTGCAGGATGTGCTCTGAGTCTGTGTTTCTGTCTGGTATGCAGCACACTGTGCAGTCTGAGCAGGCTTTATTCTTGCATGTGGTGGGTTGAGCCTGCAGTGACCTGTTCTTAGGCAGATTGTTGTGTGCTGTTTTCTGTCAGTCCACATGGGATCTTGTGGTGCTTCATGTGGGTTTGTTTCTCCCATACCTTTTGTAATTTTCTTTGATATGTGTCTTGATTTCTGGTAAAGATACTGGGTGTCTTCTGTTGTGCTTTGTTCTCCTCACTGTGCATTTCTGTCTGCTCTCTCATTTCTAAACGTCATGAGGGCTGGTAATTCACTGAGAATAATTTGTTGTGTTCTGGGAGCTTGTTTAGTCAGAGTGTCAGCTCCTTTCCATATTATCTTGTGGTTCCTTTGTGTGGGCCTGCAGGACTGGATGCCAGCCAGGAAGACAAGTTTGTTGTTTTGATGTTTCTTTACTGCAGTATTTTTGAGGCATCCACAACTGCCTGTTGTTCGGCTCTAAAATTTGTTGATAGTTCTCCAGTGGCACTTGAATTTGTTAGTGTAGTGCCATCTGGAGTATGATGATGGTCCTGGACCCTCCTTTCTCGCAATGTGTCTGGATGATCCGTCTGTATATATGGGTCCACTGATAGTAGTGAGGCCAATGTGTTCGTATGTCTTTGTTTCCTGGGCGATGGGACCTGTTTCTTCAAATTCCTTTTGTCTACATTTGGAATTACAGCATTGCTGTGAAGTTGGGTTGTAGGTCTGTGTTGTTGAATGGTACACTGTTTCACAGGTTGCTGGGTCTTTTGAGAGGATGTCCTGTTTTTTGCAGAGAATGATTTTGACAAGTGATGGAAGCTGTGTCTTTTATGGTTTTGGTTGTCTGTTGATTTTTGCTTATGCATGGTAATATTTTCTGTGCGCTTGAACTTTTAAACTACGAGATCAACTGAGAAGTCCATATAGGGATAACAATACGACAGGCCTCTAGCAACTCTTGTGGCTTTTTATGCTGTTGTATCGGCCTTGCTGTTCCTTTGATTTTATCTACGTGGAAGAGTAACTGATGCACGGGCAACATAGATACGTTATATACATGCCCAAATATGAGACATGAAAAGTGACTATTTATGTTATGTAATCTTGGTCTCTACACACGTTACAAGAGAGACAAGCTCTATTCTATGTCATGGATTCAATCTCTACACACGTTACAAGAGACAGTCTCTATTCTATGTCAGGATTCTTGGTCTCTACACACGTTACAAGAGACAGTCTCTATTCTATGTCAGGATTCTGTCTTACACACGTTACAAGAGATAAGTTCTATTCTGTGACAGAGACTTGGTCTCTACATACACGTTACAAGAGACAGTCTCTATTCTATGTCAGACTTGGTCTTACACACGTTACAAGAGACAGTCTCATTCTATGTCAGGATTCTTGGCCCCACACGTTACAAGACAAGTTCTATTCACATAGAGATTCTTGTCTCTACACACGTTACAAGAGACATCTCTATTCTATGTCAGGATTCTTGGTCTCTACACACGTTACAAGAGACAGTCTCTATTCTATGTCAGGATTTCCCGGTCTCTACAGACACGTTACAAGAGACAAGTTCTATTCTATGACAGAGATTCCTGGTCTTGTTACTATAAGAGACAAGCCTATTCTATGTCAGGAATCTTGGCTCCCTACATGTTACAAGAGATAGTCTCTATTCTATGTCAGGGATTCTGGTCTTACACACGTTACAAGAGACAGTCTCTATTCTATGTCAGGGATTCTTGGTCTCTACACACGTTACAAGAGACAGTCTCATTCATGTCAGGGATTCTTGTCTCTACACACGTTACAAGAGATGAAACTATCTTATGTGAGGGATTCTTGGTCTCATAATACGTTGGCAAGAGAGATAGTCTACTTATGTCAGGGAATTTGGTCTTACACACGTTACAAGAGACAAAGGTTCTATTCTATGTCAGGATTCTGGTCTTCTACACACGCCACACGAGACAGTCTCTATTCTATGTCAGGATTCTTGGTTTCAGCACACGTTACAAGAGGCAGTCTCTATTCTATGTCAGGGACTCTGGTCTCTACACACGTTACAAGAGACAAGTTCTATTCCATGTCAGGGAATCTTGGTTTCTACACACGTTACAGAGACAGTCTCTATTCTATGTCAGGATTCTGTCTCACACACGTTACAAGAGACAGTCTCTTCTATGTCAGGACTTGGTCTCTACATTATCGTTACAAGAGATACTCTATTCTGGTGAGGACTTGGTCTCTACACACGTTACAAGAGACAGTTCTATTCTATGTCAGGATTTGGTCTCTACACATGTTACAAGAGACAGTCTCTATTCATGTCAGGGAATCTTACTTTTACACACGCTATAAGAGACAGTCTCATTCTATGTCAGGGAATCTTGGTCTCACGACACGTTACAAGAGTATTATCTCTATTCTATGCCAGATTCTTGTCTCTACACGTTACAAGAGACAAGCTCATTCTATGTCAGGGACTTGGCCCCTACACACGTTGCAGGAGAAAAGAATCTGTATTCCATATGCTCTGTTAACACTTTTGAATACTTGAATTATTTATTTGCAAAGAGAATACACAATAATTGATTGTTTTACTTTGGTACTGATTTAGGCCTACTTGAAATAAAAGAATAATTTTATCTGTTGATCTGTTAACTATTCAATATGTTTATAGATATACCACTTACTCTGGAATGAGACAGTGAATAAAGAATGAGTCAACGGCATGAAATTGTATATAATCGTGACATAGGACTTATATTATAGGGGGACTATCATCTACTACATTAGCAGTCTAGGCACTGCTTATACGATCAGTAGTTTAAGGTTGCATTCTGAATAGGTTACATACTATCTGGGCAAAATCAATGACACGAATTTACTTCCAAACTGAATGCATGGAGTTTAACCAGGTACGCTTGTTAGGATTGTGCCTACTACTGTCGATACAGACGTGTCAGCAATCCTAGCACATGTTGGCCTGACTCCAGACGCCACAATCCTAGCAGCATGCTATCGGACGCAGACGCTCACAATCCAGTACATGTTATTTGATCGGTATTCTACAATCCTAGCACATGTTACTTCCGATTCTAGACGCCCACAATCGTAGCGTAATACATGTTACCTGGGACCGCAACGCCCACAGAAATTATTAGAATGTGACGTAGATGTTGGTGATAAGTTTTATGATGGATTTGGGTAGATGTTGGCAGTGGTGTAGATGTTGGTGCTGTGATACATGTTGGTTTGGAATGTTGGTGTTGTAGAGATTTTGATGCTGGTGTTAATGTTGGTGTTGTGGTAGATGTTGCTATTGTGGTAGATGTTGCTATTGTAGAAGATGTTAGTGCTATGGTAGATGTTGGTGTTGTAGTAGATGTTGTTGTTGTGGAAGATGTTGTGGTGGATGTTGGTGTTGTGGTAGATGTTGCTATTGTGGAAGATGTTGGTGCTGTGGTAGATGTTGGTTTTGTGGAAGATGTTGTGGTAGATGTTGGTATTGTGGAAGATGTTGTGGTAGATGTTGGTATTGTGAAAGATGTTGTGGTGGATGTTTGTGTTGTGGTAGATGTTGGTGTTGTAGTAGATATTGATGCTGGGGGTACTGTTGATGCTGTGGTAGATTTTGGTGCTGTGGTAGTTGTTGGTATTGTGGTAGATGTTGGTGCTGTGGTAGTTGTTGGTATTGTGCTAGTTGTTGGTATTGGGGTAGACGTTGCTATTGTGGTAGATGTTGGTGCTGTGGTAGATGTGGCTATGGAGTCAAATGCGCATGAGGTGGTGTGCCAGGACTAATGAGCCGACACTAATCAAGACCCTGTCCCTTACCTCCACGTAGTGACCCTGGAAACAGACTTTGGTTCCAGTCTGGCTAATGGGGGCAGGGATCGGGAGAATTACTGGTAGTGGTAGCAGTGCAAGTAGGAAAAAAGAAAAGCACAAATCTCCTGGCCGATGTTGAACAAAATATTGCCCAAGTTCCCGAACAAAAGAAACAGCAGCGAAACGTCTCTGACATAAGCCCCACTCCCCGGAGTAAGGGCGAACGCAAATCGTAATCTCCGGAGCAGGAGACTCCATACACGAGCTCGACGTGTAAGTCAAAGGTCCCGCCACAAATTACCAGTTTCTCTGCCGATGGGGAGACTAGTAAACATGAAAGGATGTGAGGTGCATCCAGTGACGAAACGTGTGCCCACATCGGGCGAAACTCGAAGCCCTGAGGAGGGGGCAAACATTGCCAGCTTGTGGGCAAGAATAAATAAGTCAGATGCGTAACGAATAAAGTCTACCCTCGTGTCAGTACGAGGAAGATTGCA
Source organism: Arion vulgaris (assembly GCA_020796225.1). NCBI lineage: Eukaryota > Metazoa > Mollusca > Gastropoda > Stylommatophora > Arionidae > Arion > Arion vulgaris. Next base: position 59,054,141 of record CM036761.1, on the reverse strand, counting down.
GCTGACCCCGCATCGGTGGCCTGGTGCAGATACATGTACTGGGCATGGTTTGCAGAGGGCAAAATAAAAAAAATTTCGTTTTAGTACATAACGAAACTACCCTCCCTGGGAAAACCGTGCAAGGTACTGTTGCGATAACAATCAACATCCCCGGAAGAACTGATGTGGGTGACGCCTAAAGGAGCTGCCAGCCTTGGGGCAACCGGGCAAGGTACTATTGCAGTCACAACTAACATCCCCGGAAGAACTGGGGCGGGTGATGGTGGCGAGCGCAAAATCCTCAGTTGCGTTGCTAGCGCCGATTGAAACGGCCCTCTACATTATTTGTGCTTGGCCCCAGGCCGGTGTCTTCCGAGGCTAACTGCAAATTGCCACGTACCAACGCGTGTCTAGAAAAGGCTGAGAATGTTCCTACTCCGGATCAAACTCAAAAGTGAACGGTAAAGTAAAATCGACATTGTAAAGCTCTCATAGGCTGTCCGGGTCCGAACATTGGCGAAGACCGACACTTTACACTGTGTTTTATACGAGTAAGACGCCGTCCGAGGACAAGCTTATAAGCCCCGAGAAATGTTTCTAATCTGGAACGACCTCACAGTCAGAAAGGGCATAACAGCGTAACTATCTGTCTTGGTGTAGATCACAAAGCCCAAATATACGACAAAGCTGATCGAAAAGGCGAAGATCCGGGCTGACATAGTCGGCGGAAAGGATCGTACCCTAGGAAAGTTCACCCTAGTAAATCAAAAGCTGGCTGAAACCGGACGGGCGGGCCTAGTCACCATGGGCGCACAATCGTCCGACGTAGATCACTCCGTTGTTGTCAAAGGACCAATTATAAATCACAAAAAGAATGATAAAATTGGCCGTGAAGAATGATCGCGAGAGAGAGAGATGTTGCTATTGTGGTAGATGTTGGTGTTGTGTTAGATGTTGGTATTGTGGTAGATGTTGGAATTGTGGTAGATGTTGGTGTTGTGGTAGATGTTGGAATTGTGGTAGATGTTGTGTTAGATGTTGCTATTGTGGTAGATGTTGGAATTGTGGTAGATGTTGGTATTGTGGTAGATGTTGGTATTGTGGTAGATGTTGGTGTTGTAGATGTTGTGGTAGATGTTGCTATTGTGGTAGATGTTGGAATTGTGGTAGATGTTGGTATTGTGGTAGATGTTGGTATTGTGGTAGATGTTGCTATTGTGGTAGATGTTGGTGTTGTGGTAGATGTTGGTATTGTGGTAGATGTTGCTATTGTGGTAGATGTTGCTATTGTGGTAGATGTTGCTATTGTGGTAGATGTTGGTGTTGTGGTAGATGTTGGTATTGTGGTAGATGTTGGTGTTGTGGTAGATGTTGGTGTTGTGGTAGATGTTGTTATTGTGGTAGATGTTGGTATTGTGGTAGATGTTGGTGTTGTGGTAGATGTTGGTATTGTGGTAGATGTTGTTATTGTGGTAGATGTTGCTATTGTGGTAGATGTTGGTGTTGTGGTAGATGTTGGTGTTGTGGTAGATGTTGCTATTGTGGTAGATGTTGTTATTGTGGTAGATGTTGCTATTGTGGTAGATGTTGCTATTGTGGTAGATGTTGCTGTTGTGGTAGATGTTGGTGTTGTGGTAGCTGTTGCTTTTGTGGTAGATGTTGCTATTGTGGTAGATATTGCTATTGTGGTAGATGTTGGTGTTGTGGTAGATGTTGCTATTGCGGTATATGTTGGTGTTGTGGTAGCTGTTGCTTTTGTGGTAGATGTTGTGGTAGATGTTGCTATTGTGGTAGATGTTGGTGTTGTGGTAGATGTTGGTGTTGTGGTAGATGTTGGTGTTGTGGTAGATGTTGGTGTTGTGGTAGATGTTGGTATTGTGGTAGATGTTGCTATTGTGGTAGATGTTGCTATTGTGGTAGATGTTGCTATTGTGGTAGATGTTGGTGTTGTGGACGATGTTGTGGTAGATGTTGGTATTGTGGTAGATGTTGTGGTGGATGTTGGTGTTGTGGTAGATGTTGGTGTTGTGGTAGCTGTTGCTGTTGTGTTAGATGTTGATATTGTGGTAGATGTTGGTGTTGTGTTAGATGTTGCTATTGTGGTAGATGTTGCTATTGTGGTAGACGTTGCTATTGTGGACGATGTTGTGGTAGATATTGGTGTTATGGTAGATGTTGTGGTGGATGTTGGTGTTGTGGTAGATGTTGGTGTTGTGGTAGATGTTGGTGCTGTGGTAGATGTTGCTATTGTGGTAGATGTTAGTGCTGTAGTAGATGTTGGTATTGTGGTAGATGTTGGTGTTGTAGTAGATGTTGGTGTTGTGGTAGCTATTGCTATTGTGGTAGATGTTGCTTTTGTTGAAGATGTTGGTGCTGTGGAAGATGTTGTGGTAGATATTGGTGTTGAAGTAGATGTTGGTATTGTGGAAGATGTTGTGGTAGATGTTGATGATGGGGTTACTGTTGGTGCTGTGGTAGATGTTGCTATTGTGGTAGATATTAGTAATGTGGTAGATGTTGCTATTGTGGTAGATGTTGGTATTGTGGTAGATGTTGCTATTGTGGTAGATGTTGCTATTGTGGTAGATGTTGCTATTGTGGTAGATGTTGATATTGTGGTAGATGTTGCTATTGTGGTAGATATTAGTAATGTGGTAGATGTTGCTATTGTGGTAGATGTTGGTATTGTGGTAGATGTTGCTATTGTGGTAGATGTTGCTATTGTGGTAGATGTTGCTATTGTGGTAGATGTTGCTATTGTGGTAGATATTAGAATTGTGGTAGATGTTGATATTGTGGTAGATGTTGATATTGTGGTAGATGTTGCTATTGTGGTAGATGTTGATATTGTGGTAGATGTTGCTATTGTGGTAGATGTTAGTATTGTGGTAGATGTTGCTATTGTGGTAGATGTTGATGTTGTGGACGATGTTGGGGTAGATGTTGGTATTGTTGTAGATGTTGTGGTAGATGTTGTGGACGATGTTGGGGTAGATGTTGTGATAGATGTTGTGGTAGATGATGATATTGTGGTAGATGTTGGTGTTGTGGTAGATGTTGTGTTAGATGTTGCTATTGTGGTAGATGTTGGTATTGTGGTAATGTTGCTATTGTTGTAGATGTTGGTATTGTGGTAGATACTGGTATTGTTGTAGATGCTGGTATTGTGGTAGATGTTGCTATTGTGGTAGATGTTGGTATTGTGGTAGATGTTGGATTGTGGTAGCTGTTGTGGTTGGTGATGTAGTAGATGTTAGCGCTGTGGTTGTGATTAGTAGTTTTGTTGAGGCTGGTGATGTGGTAGAATATAGCAGTGTCGTTGTAATGAATGTTGTGCATACTGATATAGTAGCTATACTGAATGTTAATGTATTGAATGTGGTTGATTTTTTGCTTTTACTGTAATGGATGTCCGTGCTACCATTGTGGTAGTTATTGGTGCCTTCTTATGGAAGATAATTCCAGGTTAATTCAACATCAATGGCTTTGATAAAATCATGTTAATTCCATGTTAATAGCTCTGCTAAAGTCATGTTAATATCACGTCAAAAACTCTGCTAAAGTCATGTTAATTCTATGTTAATGGCTCTGATAAAGTCATGTTAATTCTATGTTAATGGCTCTGCTAAAGTCATGTTAATTCTATGCTAATGGCTCTGCTAAAGTCATGTTAATTCTATGTTAATGGCTCTGCTAAAGTCATGTTAATTCTATGTTAATGGCTCTGCTAAAGTCATGTTAATTCTATGTTAATGGCTCTGATAAATGTAGTAGTCAGCACTAGAGACTGAACTTTGCTGATTTTCAGAAAAGGAAACAATTTGTGACCATGCACTGTCTTTCTTTCTTTCTTTTCTCCAATCTTCTTTTGCATGCTAGCGTCAGGATAAGAAGAGGTCTCTAGAACGAACCCTTGTGTGCGCTTCCTAAATAGTGTCTTTCGTCGCCTCTGTTATCTCTGATGCCATCTTTTACGTGGCCAGCCTTTTGCTTTTACCATTGTATCGGAGCAGCATTGCTCTTTGAGATGTACTGTCTGTTGGTAATCTGCTTATGTGGCCAAACCATTTAATTTGTTGTTTCTGGATAAAGTACAGTACTGATGTTGTACCCACTTTTTTCCTGATGTCTTTATTTATCATCTGGTCTCTGGGGGTCAAAGACGCAGTCACAGAGTTAACATAGCATCAGGTTTAGTGAGCTGGTACTAATCGAGACCCTACTCCACCTCTACGTGGTGACCCTTGAAACAGACAGAGGATCATGTCTGGCTAAGTGGGTAGGGATCGAGGGAGAGCTACTCTGGTATAAGTAGTGACGCAGACGCAGATACATTGTATGAGATCTGCTCGCAACAGACGAGCAGAATCCCAGAGTGATCCCTTCTGCACGTCTATCCTTGCCGATGGGAAACGCTGAATAAACAAAGAACGAAGCGTAACAATTGACAATGGAGAGACTGGAGCTGATACATGGGATGTTCTCTCTGTCATCTGCGCTCTCTTTTGCTTCCATATGTGATAGTGTCTTTTTTCTTTTCTGTTTGTGCCGCCCCTCACTGCTGCTCGCCATGTTTGTGCCGCCCCTCACTGCTGCTCGCCATGTTTGTGCCGCCCCTCACTGCTGCTCGCCATGTTTGTGCCGCCCCTCACTGCTGCTCGCCATGTTTGTGCCGCCCCTCACTGCTGCTCGCCATGTTTGGCTGTTACTTCCTTTAAAATATAATAAGCTGTAAAATTAAATATGAAAAGCATTTGACAACGACAACCGTACCTGACGATAATCAGTGAGAAAACGCATGAGATGTATATACCGGTTTGACACAAAGGAAAGCAAGCTGGGTAGATTCCAAAAATAAATTTTAAACATCCTGTGACCAAGTTGTCCACGCAACCTTAGAAGAAGAGAAAAAACACATCTAATTTAGAATTATCTTGAAAAGAAAAGTTTTAAAAAAAAAGAGTTTGATTTCGAGTTCTGCATCAGATCACATTCGATATATAATGATCAGGCGCCGTGCCAGCTGGCGTAAGCGCCACAAATCTCTGTCTCTGGTGTTTGATATCATCTCAGATGTTGACGCTCTTCCGTGTCATGAAGTTAGGTTATTCCAAATTTTGTCTCTGTCTGTCTTTCTCTGTCTCGTCTCCCCTCAATTTTACCGGTTGTTACAATGTGTTCTAAACCTCCTTTTCTCATCTAATGCCCGAAAAATGATGATCGCCTCTTTCTTATATTGATAATAAGCTTTCTCTGTGTCTTGACCTCATTCAACACCTTCACATTAGTCATGTTAGCAGTCTATGGGATTCAAATCATTTTTCTGTAAAACCACATCTGTGTGGCCCTCAGAGATTTTTGATCTGTTTGTTTATTGTCCATGACTCGCATTCGTATGTCAGTATTGGTTCTATGTAGAGCACTGTATAATCATATCACTTTAAATGCAATATCATATCACTTTAAATGCAATATCATATCACTTTAAATCAGAACTGGATAAGAGAAAGAAAGACAAAGTCTACAGAGAGGCTCGCTCCAGGTGTCTTCTTTTTCCACCTGACACTGAAAGACAAAACAGGATTAGAGAATAAAATAGACAGATCACTTCATATTCAATATTAGATCACTTTGAATTGAATATTAGATCACTTTAAATTCTTCTTCTTCTTCCAACGTTTTCAGACATCGACTTGTATACTTGTAACGTAGCGTCTCAGCCGGAGTCCATGTATATCTGAATATAACTTGTCTTAGACAGACATAAGGGTTGGTAATGTGGGCTTCCTCTGTTCAATGCATGTTAAACACTCTTGCAGGATGTGTGTCTTTCATCTTGCTGGCGTCACATGTGTGTCTTTCATCTTGCTGGCGTCACATGTGTGTCTTTCATCTTGCTGGCGTCACTTGTGTGTCTTTCATCTTGCTGGCGTCACGTGTGTGTCTTTCATCTTGCTGGCGTCACGTGTGTCTTTCATTTTGCTGGCGTCACTTGTGTGTCTTTTATCTTGCTGGCGTCACTTGTGTGTCTTTTATCTTGCTGGCGTCACATGTGTGTCTTTCATCTTGCTGGCGTCACATGTGTGTCTTTCATCTTGCTGGCGTCACGTGTGTCTTTCATCTTGCTGGCGTCACGTGTGTCTTTCATCTTGCTGGCGTCACATGTGTGTCTTTCATTTTGCTGGCGTCACTTGTGTGTCTTTTATCTTGCTGGCGTCACTGTGTGTTTTCATCTTGCTGGCGTCACGTGTGTCTTTCATCTTGCTGGCGTCACATGTGTGTCTTTCATTTTGCTGGCGTCACATGTGTGTCTTTCATCTTGCTGGCGTCACATGTGTGTCTTTCATCTTGCTGGCGTCACGTGTGTCTTTCATCTTGCTGGCGTCACATGTGTGTCTTTCATTTTGCTGGCGTCACATGCGTGTCTTTCATCTTGCTGGCGTCACATGTGCATATGTCAGTTGTCTTGCTGGCGTCACATAGGTCAACTTAAGTGGTCATCTTTAGCTCTTACCTAAGTCATACTTTAGCTCTGCTCATCCTAATTTAGCTCTTACATACGTCATACTATAGTCTTATCAGGTCACACTTTAGCTCTTACTAAGTCATGCTTAGCTCTTACATTCATACTTTAGCTCTCACATGATGTACTTTAGCTCTTACATGGTCACCTTTAGCTCTTTTCAATATTTTGCTAAAGAGCTATCTACATGCTTACTATTATAACTCTTAAAGATGCGAAGGTCACCATTAGTTCCATTGGTTGTGGCATTTCTTAGCTGGTAATGTTTGCCTTAGTTGTGGGTTGGTGTTTCTTTTTGGTTGGCGTATGGTGTTTCTTGTTGTAGTGGTTGGTGTTAGTTGTGTGGTTGGTTTATTGTGGCTTGGTGTTATTGAGTGGTTGTTATTGTAGTGTTGATTGCTGGGTATTGTGTGGTTATTCCTTCTGTAGTGGATTTATTTGTGCGTATGTCGCTCTGTATGTTGGTGGTGTTGTGTGATTCTCTTCTGAGGATTGGTGTTTATGTTGCGAATTCCTTCTGTAGGATTGGTCGTTGTGATCTGCTGGAGTTCCATTGTAGGGATTGGTTGATGCGTACTCCTCGTAGGATTGTGTGATGCGATATCTCCTTCTGTAGGTTGGTTTGTTGATGCGTATCTCTCTCTGTAGGGATTGGTAGTTGTTGATCGTATCTCCTTCGAGGGATTGGTGTTGTTGATGCGATATCTCTTCTGTAGGATTGGTGTTGTGATGCGATATCTCCTCTGTAGGATTGGTGTTGTTGATGGATATCTCCTTCTGAGGGATTGGAGTGTTGATGGATATCTCCTTCTGTAGGGATTGGTTGTTGATGCGATATCCTTCTGCAGGGATTGTGTTGTTGATGCTATATCTCCTTCTGTAGGGATTGGTGTTGTTGATGCGTATTCTCCTTCTGGTAGGGTTGGTGTTGTTGATGTGATATCCCCTTCGTGTAGGGTTGGTGTTGTTGATGTGATATCTCCTTCTGTAGGGATTGGTGTTGTTGATGCTATATCTCCTTCTGTAGGGATTGGTGTTGTTGATGCGATATCTCCTTCTGTAGGATTGTGTTGTTGATGCGATATCTCCTTCTGTAGGGATTGGTGTTGTTGATGCGATATCTCCTTCTGTAGGGATTGGTGTTGTTGATGCGATATCTCCTTCTGTAGGGATTGGTGTTGTTGATGCGATATCTCCTTCTGTAGGTATTGGTGTTGTTGATGCGATATCTCCTTCTGTAGGGATTGGTGTTGTTGATGGGATATCTCCTTCTGTAGGGATTGGTGTTGTTGATGCGATATCTCCTTCTGTAGGTATTGGTGTTGTTGATGATCCTGGATGTTGCGTGCCATCTCTGTAGGGATTGGTGTTGTTGATGCGATATCTCCATCTGTAGGGATTGGTGTTGTTGATGCGATATCTCCTTCTGTAGGGATTGGTGTTGTTGATGCGATATCTCCTTCTGTAGGGATTGGTGTTGTTGATCGATATCTCCTTCTGTAGGGATTGGTGTTGTTGTTGCGGTATCTCTTTCTGTAGGGATTGGTGTTGTTGATGCGATATCTCTTTCTGTAGGGATTGGTGTTGTTGATGCGATATCTCATTCTGTAGGGATTGGTGTTGTTGATGCGATATCTCCTTCTGTAGGGATTGGTGTTGTTGATGCTGTATCTCCTTCTGTAGGGATTGGTGTTGTTGATGCGATATCTACTTCTGTAGGGATTGGTATTGTTGATGCGATATCTCCTTCTGTAGGGATTGGTGTTGTTGATGCGATATCTCCTTCTGTAGGGATTGGTGTTGTTGATGCGATATCTCCTTCTGTAGGGATTGGTGTTGTTGATGCTGTATCTCCTTCTGTAGGGATTGGTGTTGTTGATGCGATATCTCCTTCTGTAGGGATTGGTGTTGTTGATGCGATATCTCCTGTAGGGTTTGGTGTTGTTGATGCGATATCTCCTTCTGTAGGGATTGGTGTTGTTGATGCGGTATCTCCTTCTGTAGGGATTGGTTTGTTGTTGCGATATCTCCTTCTGTAGGGATTGGTGTTGTTGATGTGATATCTCCTTCTGTAGGGATTGGTGTTGTTGATGCGATATCTCCTTCTGTAGCGATTGGTGTTGTTGATGCGATATCTCCTTCTGTAGGGATTGGTGATGTTGATGCGATATCTCCTTCTGTAGGGATTGGTGTTGTTGATGGATATCACCTTCTGTAGGGATTGGTGTTGATGCGATATCTCCTTCTGTAGGGATTGGTGTTGTTGATGCTATATCTCCTTCTGTAGGGATTGGTGTTGTTGATGCTATATCTCCTTCTGTAGGGATTGGTGTTGTTGATGCGATATCTCCTTCTGGTAGAGGTTGGTGTTGCTGATGGATATCTCCTTCTGTAGGGATTGGTGTTGTTGATGCGATATCTCCTTCTGTAGGGATTGGTGTGGTTGATGCGATATCTCCTTCTGTAGGGATTGGTGTTGTTGATGCGATATCTCCTTCTGTAGGGATTGGTGTTGTTGATGCGATATCTCCTTCTGTAGGGATTGGTGTTGTTGATGCGATATCTCCTTCTGTAGGGATTGGTGTTGTTGATGCGGTATCTCCTTCTGTAGGGATTGGTTTTGTTGATGCGATATCTCCTTCTGTAGGGATTGGTGTTGTTGATGCGATATCTCCTTCTGTAGGGATTGGTGTTGTTGATGCGATATCTCCTTCTGTAGGGATTGGTGTTGTTGATGCATATCTCCTTCTGTAGGGATTGGTGTTGTTGATGCGGTATCTCCTTCTGTAGGGATTGGTGTTGTTGATGCGATATCTCCTTCTGTAGGGATTGGTGTTGTTGATGTGGTATCTCCTTCTGTAGCGATTGGTGTTGTTGATGAGGTATCTCCTTCTGTAGGGATTGGTGTTGTTGATGCGATATCTCCTTCTGTAGGGATTGGTGTTGTTGATGCGATATCTCCTTCTGTAGGGATTGGTGTTGTTGATGCTGTATCTCCTTCTGTAGGGATTGGTGTTGTTGATGCGATATCTCCTTCTGTAGGGATTGGTGTTGTTGATGCGATATCTCCTTCTGTAGGGATTGGTGTTGTTGATGCATATCTCCTTCTGTAGGGATTGGTGTTGTTGATGCGTATCTCCTTCTGTAGGGATTGGTTTGTTGATGCGATATCTCCTTCTGTAGGGATTGGTGTTGTTGTTGCGATATCTCCTTCTGTAGGGATTGGTGTTGTTGATGCGATATCTCCTTCTGTAGGGATTGGTATTGTTGATGCGATATCTCCTTCTGTAGGGATTGGTGTTGTTGATGCGGTATCTCCTTCTGTAGGGATTGGTGTTGTTGATGCGATATCTCCTTCTGTAGCGATTGGTGTTGTTGATGCGATATCTCCTTCTGTAGCGATTGGTGTTGTTGATGCGATATCTCCTTCTGTAGCGATTGGTGTTGTTGATGCGGTATCTCCTTCTGTAGGGATTGGTGTTGTTGATGCGATATCTCCTTCTGTAGGTATTGGTGTTGTTGATGCGATATCTCCTTCTGTAGCGATTGGTGTTGTTGATGCGATATCTCCTTCTGTAGCGATTGGTGTTGTTGATGAGGTATCTCCTTCTGTAGGGATTGGTGTTGTTGATGCGGTATCTCCTTCTGTAGGGATTGGTGTTGTTGATGTGATATCTCCTTCTGTAGGGATTGGTGTTGAATATTGCGCTGATGTCCTCGTATCTGAAAAAAAACCAGAGGTTGAAAACATAACTGACAAACAAAACAAAACAAGCAACATTAGACCAAGTATTGGTTGTATGAAAGAACGGTCCAAAACGTAATATAAACATATTTGTAATCAAGGGCGTACACATAAATTTGTTCAGGGAGAACAAAAAGGGAAATATTCTTTAACTTGGTTGTTTAATACGCGGAAATGGAGGGAAAAAGTTTCGCATAATATTTATTTTCATAAAGGTGGGGAAGGGGCGGGGTGGAACTTCTTTCTCCCTTTCTTAACCTATGGGCGCCCTTGTTTTTTAAATCTAGATATATAGAACTATTGATATAAACAAGTACACATAGGAAGTAGCCATCAAAGATTGATGTATATTGATATAAATAAGTACACATAGGAAGTAGCCACCAAAGATAGATGTATATTGATATAAACAAATACACATAGGAAGTAGCCAAAGATAGATGTATATTGATATAAACAAATACACATAGGAAGTAGCCACCAAAAATAGATGTATATTGATATAAATAAGTACACATAGGAAGTAGCCACCAAAGATAAATGTATCTAAAGAAAGGTGGTTTGGAATGAACTGTTGTATTTTAAACCAGTCTAATCAAACAAGCAGAGGAAAAGAAGCTTTAATTTAGGATTTCATCTGAAGACCTGCCTCAACGTTTAGTTGTGAGAATTGTGTGTGGCAGAGACTGTCACTCAACGAGATACAAGAATAGGCATCAAGCCACATATGTGCAATGCATTCCTTCTATTGTTGTACATCGTGTGTCGGGACCAGGATTCGATGGCACAGAGAAATCGTGGCCTCCGATAAACATACGGCCGACGGGCTCAGGTAAACATTCTAGGAAATAAGACCACAACTGTCACGTGATCCTTGCATTCCAGTGTTGTTGTATATAGACTATATACTATGTTACCGGGGCTGCTGAGAAAAACGAAAAGTGTAGGCGGGGACATAGCTCCTCCATGTACAACACAATGACGCAGTATATATTTCCTACTATACTCTTGATACCTTTTAGATGCACTCAGGCTATTCTGTTTTGTAAATTTGCTTTTATCCATCTGTATATTCATTCTATCATTTATTCTACAATTTCTTAATTTCGTCAGGAGTCTTTTTATCCAAACCTTGTCAAAAGTGTTTTTCTTAGGTCTATCACTGTCGTTATTACCTGGATTCTATCTTGGAGCCCATCTTCAATCTCTTTGGAAGAGTAAGTTGCTTGCTCCTCAGTAGATCAGCACTGCCTGAAATCTGCCTGCTTGTGACACAAGAAGGTTTTCGCTTTTAAGATACCCCTGCAGTTGGAGATTGATGCTACATTCCATTGTTTTGCAGAGGCATCTTGTAAGACTGTTCGGTCTGTAACTGGAGGCAGTAGAACTGTCTGTCCCTGGTATTTTGGGAATTGGCCCTAGATCCAACAATTGTTATAAATCTGGAGCAGCTTTGTTTTTGCTGCAGTTGATAGGTTTTTAATCATTTCATTTGACACCAACTGTTCCTGGTGACTTTCTCATTTTTAATTTTGATATTACTAGTTCTTCCAGTTCTCAAAATGTGATTGGGGTCTTGATAACTTCATATATGGTTTCATCTCACCCTGCGTTTTGTTGTTTCTCTAGGTTCTCTTATTGTTTCCTTCAGATAATTTCAATATCGTTGTCTTTAGCAAAATGATCATCTGCCTGTTTGTCTGTGAGAATGTTTCCATCTCATTTCATAAATGTTTCCAACTTACCTATGAGTTGATAGTTGTGTAATATAGTAAAAGGTCTGATCTTTGAGTACGAGTAAGATCAGAAGAGGTTTTCAGAAATCTTACAACATCATAAGTTCACAACAACAGTAGCGATCAGAACGATTGGTTGCGACATGAAAAGATGATAGTTATGGTGAAATCGTAGTCTCGTGTTCTTGTATAGATATCTTGTCTTGAAGATGCAGAGTTGTCTGTAGTGACTGAGCTGACGTACTGTCTTGGAGAGCTTCTTTAACTTGGATTTTTTATTAATTGATTGATGGACCATCATTATTGCACTTTGGTAAGTAACTATGTACACTCCGATCTCTTTCTTATACATGAAGATCTCAGCAGCAGTTCGCGAACATCGTAGCACCGGTGAGGTTCCCCGATGTAATTTAGAAGATTATAACAAATGTTGAAGGAATATTTTAAAAACTCTTTATAATAAATTTTGCTATGAAACTTTTGATTTGGATAGAGAAGACATACTAAGGTCTCTAGAGGATATCCTTGTCCTTGATGTTGACTTAATTCCGTTGTCTAAATCTTGATATTCTCTTTCAACAGTAATGATGACATTCTAAAAGTTTGCTAAGTTTTCATCTATCAGAATCATAATAAGGTAAAGTAACTAATTCATGAACTAACTAAGAAAGTAACCGATTGACTAATAAGCCGACAAATTAACTAACTAACAAAGTAACTGACTAACTATAACTGACTAATTAAGACTGTAAAATACTTATCTTATTTTATCTTAACCACCTTTGCTGTGAAGCGTCGTGTGGAGATTTAGTTTCTATCTTGTGCCAGGTGTGTTTTTTATCTATCCATCGTGTTCTTGGCCTGCCTCGTGCTCAGCGCCCCGAGTGTCGATTATTGTAGGCACGTGATGGTAGTAAATGTGGTTCCATTCTCATTAGATGGCCGAACCACGTGACTCTTTGCTTCTCGATGTACTGTATGCATGGTATAGTACCAACGATGCTTCTGATATTCTCGTTTCTTACTCTGTCTCTCCTTGTAGTGTTGACAGCTTTTCGTAGACATCTGTCAACGTTACTAACAAAGTAACTAACTATAACTGACTAATTAAGACAGTAAAATACTAACTAGCCAATAACAACCACTGGAAAAAATTTGATTGCAAGTTTTGAACTCCTTCTCACTGCGACATAGTACTTGTATTCGTACTTACCAACAAGAACAAGCATAAGAAAGAGGGTCACATTTAAGAACAACATTCTTCTAATAAGTGGGTCAAGCAGTGGTTATCACGTTGTGAACAATCTGTTTGCTGAAAGTAATCAATTAGATATATTGTCAAAACGTCATCATTGTATACTTAACTCTTGGTATACGCACAATAATATTGCGCTTTTACGCGCTGTTGTTTCAAAGTTACATTTTTCAAGGAGGATGCTCTCACCAAATTTATAATCACTTTTTTGACATTAAGTATCAGAGCGCTATTTTATATATAAAAAAGTGCAGAGTTGAACCTATATTTTTAGAAATTCATTTTCTGAATTCTACAGAAAAAAATATAAATAAATAGCAGAAATGGATCTTTTGAACAATTTTTTTTTATAAATTAAAAAATGTTGATTCGTGAGGTGACATATCAAAAAATGTGTCCACATTGTACGGTTTGTCAAGTGGCATGTTGTATTATGAGAGTTAAAAAACAAACTATTTAGTAAGCATCAAATCTTGTGGTAGAGTAAAACAAACTATATTAACTTTTGTCTATTGGTAGCTTTATTTTCTCGTTCACCTGCTATGCGTTCAGGCGTAGTCAACCCGCCTAATATGGAACGACATATTTCTGTGTGGATGCTTGCTTTCCTTACCATTAGTGTCTATTATCAGTAGGGGGAAACTTACTTTAATTTCTGAGGTACATGTAATTTAGATACCCAAAATAAAGGTTCATGAAATCTGTAATCTAACCGCGTGCTATGCGTACGCTGAAAATTGATATGGGCCCAATTTGGCATCGAACCCTGGAATTAGTACTACTAGCCAAGCGGGTTATCGACTTGTCGGTAGATGAGGTATTTTGGAATTAGTACTGCAAGTGGTTACTAGCGAAGCGGATAAGGACTTGTCGGTGGATGAGGTATTCGCCTTGTCGGTAGATGAGATATTCGCCTTGTCAGTAGATGAGGTATTCGACTTGTCGGTAGATGAGGTATTTTAGCTAAGATCAAAGTGTGGTGTCCTCTTGAGCACGACCAGAGGGTGGCAGCTCTCATAGAGCCAATATGCAACTAAATACATTTAAACAAATTGCGGGCAGCTCTCATTTCAAAGAATGACGGAACTCGAAATTTGTTCCAATTCAACCGTAACTGGGCCCACTCGCTGTTCACATTCAGCCGTAACTGGGCCCACTCGCTGTTCACATTCAACCGTAACTAGGCCCACTCACTGTTCACATTCAACCGTAACTGGTTCCACTCGTTGTGACACTAACTGGGCTCACTCGTTGTTGCACTAACTGGACTCACTCGTTGTGACACTAACTGGACTCACTCGTTGTGACACTAACTGGACTCACTCGTTGTGACACTAACTGGACTCACTCGTTGTGACACTAACTGGGCTCACTCGTTGTGACACTAACTGGACTCACTCGTTGTTGCACTAACTGGACTCACTCGTTGTGACACTAACTGGACTCACTCGTTGTGACACTAACTGGGCTCACTCGTTGTGACACTAACTGGACTCACTCTTTGTGACACTAACTGGACTCACTCGTTGTGACACTAACTGGACTCACTCGTTGTGACACTAACTGGGCTCACTCGTTGTTGCACGAACTGGACTCACTCGTTGTTGCACTAACTGGACTCACTCGTTGTTGCACTAACTGGACTCACTCGTTGTGGCATTAACTGGACTCACTCGTTGTGACACTAACTGGACTCACTCGTTGTGACACTAACTGGACTCACTCGATGTGACACTAACTGGACACACTCGTTGTGACACTAACTGGGCTCACTCGTTGTGACTAACGGGCTCACTTGTGACACTAACTGGGCTCACTCGTTGTGACACTAACTGGACTCACTCGTTGTGACACTAACTGGGCTCACTCGTTGTGGCACTAACTGGACTCACTCGTTGTTGCACTAACTGGGCTCACTCGTTGTGACACTAACTGGGCTCACTCGTTGTTGCACTAACTGGACTCACTCGTTGTTGCACTAACTGGGCTCACTCGTTGTGACACTAACTGGGCTCACTCGTTGTTGCACTAACTGGACTCACTCGTTGTTGCACTAACTGGGCTCACTCGTTGTGACACTAACTGGGCTACTCGTTTGCACTACTGGCTCACTCGTTGTTGCACTAACTGGACTCACTCGTTGTTGCATTAACTGGGCTCACTCGTTGTGACACTAACTGGGCTCACTCGTTGTTGCACTAACTGGACTCACTCGTTGTGACACTAACTGGGCTCACTCGTTGTGACACTAACTGGACTCACTCGTTGTGACACTAACTGGGCTCACTCGTTGTTGCACTAACTGGCACTCGTTGGACATAACTGCTCCTCGTTGGACACTAACTGGACTCACTCGTTGTGACACTAACTGGGCACACTCGATGTGACACTAACTGGGCTCACTCGTTGTGGCACTTCCATGTAAGGTCCACTGTAAAAAAAAAAAGAACTTTCTTGTGTTACGTCATGATTGGATCATGACTTAAATGTCAATATCCACAGTTTTCCTCCAACTTGTCTTTCATTGGCTTCTACACATTTTCTCCCGACTTCATATCACAACATTTCTGGTGATCATTTTGGAGTCTTGTGATGGATGATTGGTCAATTAAATTATTGTCCCTTGTAGCTGCTCATATTTTGGATTGTATATCTTCCTAGCTGGTTGCTAAGGAAAAAGCGAATCTCCTTCGCAAATCTTATATGGCAAAATCAAGATTTCAGAGCCTGCAAGAAATGTCACCACAATGCTCTATCCAGGACAACACGCTCAATCTCTGCTATGGGATTGAGTTCAATATTTCTCGTCTTTCTAAGTAAAGTTCGTTTCATGGCCTCCATATGACATTCTTTAAACATCTCATTAAATATATTCTAAGTAAAGTTCGTTTCATAGCCTCCATATGACATTCTTTAAACATCTCATTAAATATATTCTAAGTAAAGTTTGTTTCATGGCCTCCATATGACGTTCTTTAAACATCTCATTAAATATGATCTAAGTAAAGTTCGTTTCATGGCCTCCATATGACATTCTTTAAACATCTCATTAAATATATTCTAAGTAAAGTTCGTTTCATGGCCTCCATATGACGTTCTTTAAACATCTCATTAAATATATTAAAAATAATCATTAGTTAACACGAGTTTGTTATTGGTTACTAAAACGAAGCTATAAGACTACGGCAGATCCATAGATGTTCAGTTTCCCCCAACTGATGTCAAAGAGTATACATACTGATGTTTCCTGTGGTTCGCTGGTTAAACACACTCCTCATTCTGCCATGCAGGCATCCAGTTCTGTATGTATATATATATATATATATATATATAAACCAACTAACAAAGTATATATTTATACATATATAAATAGCCGCTTACACTAACAGGTGCTGTTCTGTGAACTGTTGGAAGGGAAGAGGCACCAAGGCAGAACTCTGCTCAGATATAAGGAGGTTAGCAAGGCCTCAATTAAGAACATTTTTCATCGGTATTAACATATTGAAAAAACTAGCTTCTGGTCGAGTTATGTGGAAAACAACATCGAAATAGGGGGAAGATGTATAATCATGGGGGATGATGTATACCTCCATACCTCATTCCGACGGACTTTAAGCTCGACAGGAGAACTAACCCACTTGTCTCCACCTCGACTCTCCTTCGTCTTACAGAACTAGTTCTCACTCTCAACTCCTTTCAGTTCAATGACCAGTTCTTTGAGCAGATCAGTGGGGTCGCCATGGGTACTAAAATGGGACCCAGTTATGCTTGTCTATTCATGGGTCATCTTGAACACTTAGTATGGAATTCCTATGATGGCCCTCTTCCGTCTGTGTATCATAGATACATTGATGATTGTATTGACATTACCGATATGCCAGAAGCCGATTTGTCACGCTTCATTAATTTCATTAATGTCTTCAATCCGGCTATTCGGTTTAAATCTCACATCTCTACCTCTTGTGTCAACTTTCTTGACATCACTATCACTATCAGCCTATCCACCATCACTACATCAGTATACTACAAGCCTACTGATGCACATAGTTTTCTTCTTTATACCTCTTCCCATTCCCAGGCTTGTCGTGACTCTTTACCATTCTCTCAACTCTTGCGCCTTCGTCGCCTCTGTAGCGAGGACGATGATTTTCTCGATAGAGCTCACGAGATGCTTGATTTCTTTCGTAAGCGCTTATACCCGGATAAGGTGCTTGCATCTGCTATGTGGCGCGTTCAGCAAATTTCTCGCCAGGAGGCTCTCTCTAACCAGCATATAACTTCCAATTCTGACAGGGTGAAACTTGTCTTAACTTTCCACCCTCATAGATCCCTTGTGAAGAAAGTCTTATTCCGTCATCTCTCCATTCTTCAGTCTGATCCTGAGACACGTTCAATCTTTCAACACTATCCTTTGGTGGCGTACATACGGGACAGAAGTCTTAAGGATATGTTGGTTCACAGTCGCCTCAAGCCTAATATCCAGAGTCATTTTGGCACCCAGTGTGGCCGTCGGCGCTGCAACACGTGTGCTTATGTGATACAGACCCACACTGTGTCTTTTCCAAAAGCCACGTTCGTTATTGAAGACAGTTTCACGTGCGAGTCCCGTAATATTATCTATGCCTTTATCTGCAATCGGTGCAACAAGGCCTATATTGTTGAAACCGGCAGGAGACTCAGTGACCGATTCGCCCAACACTTGCACGATATACGCCAATGCTCTGTGACCCCTGTAGCTACCCATTTCAATGATACTGGCCATTCAGGAGCTTGCGATGTCCAGGTCACAGCCATCCGATCATGTTCCTCTGATGATCGTAGTCGATTTGCTCTGGAGAACCGTTTTATTTCGTTATATGGTACCTTGCGGCCTCTTGGACTCAACGCATTACATTCCTATGCTTCTTAGTACTTTCTCATCTCATGCCTTGTAATCTATATGTGTATTTGCTTCATATATATAATTTATATTTTCACTTGATTGTATATTGTTTCTCTTCTTTTCCACTTCTAGTTTTGTGTTGCACTCATTTCGTTATTCGTTTTTATTCCAAGATTTTCATTAGATAAATGTGCATGTTGCCGTTATCGTCCATTTGTAAGGGTTCTCTATAATTCGTCACTCCTGTTGTGTCGTTTGCTTGATAAAGGCCTTTTGGTCGAAACGTTGCTGTTTATCGTCACTGTTTCTGTATTTTGTAAAACTATAGTACTTTGTACGTGTTTCGCTGGAAAACAACATTAAGCAGAGGTGCAGAATCTTTTGAAAAGAGACTTAGGGATATGCTGAAAGGCAAGAGAGGCAAGCACACACTCAGAAATTGCCACAGTAAAATACTTGCCAATAGAAATTGTAAATTTGTTTGTTTATTATGTAGGTAATTAGAGCCTCTTTAAGCCGAGGTACGCACTTTCAACCTAAGGCGAACCATGTTTTGGTTATATAAGAGCGTGTAGGCCAGCAAACATGACAAATAAGAAATAACTCCTTTTGGAGAATCCAATAGTTATATTTTTTTTCTACTATTATCTCACATATAACAGCACACACGATACACTTTACTAACCTGCAAAATTCGTCTAATGGTGGACTGTATCTAGTCTGTAGTGATGCATTGTTTTGTTTGTTGTTTTATATTGGTTAGTGACTGATTACGAACACTTAATAAACTGAGAAGTGTCATAAGAAATGAATGCATTTTCATATAAATACAGATTTATTGGATCTTTCTAAAAAAAATATAAACAATAGAGGAATAATAATAATAGAGGAATGTATTGGGAAACTTGATTACAGTTTTTATACGCAAATAATTTACGAGAAATTAATTCAGGAAAATATACAAGTCACTAGTTGATATCACGTGATTTGAACACGCCTCTTATCTGATTGGTTGAATTTCATATCACAAATCAAGTACCATGACAACGAAGCTTATTTATTGTTTTCTTAATTTATTCTTTTAGCAATATTTGCGGGAGTATTTGATGCATTAATATCATTTATTTATGCATTTTCACCCCATTTCTTTCATATTCTTATCATATAAATTTATTATCACAATTATGTCCAGACAAGTCAGTTTTTATCGTGACAATATCAATGGTTAGGATATCTATCGTTCAGGATAGGATCTTGCGGCGAGGAAAATGCTATTCATTTACTTGAGTAAAGTGACATGATTGATTGATAAAACGGTCATCATTGCACTTGGATGAATAACCATACGTGCTTCGATTATTCCCTTACATGGGAATATTTTAGCGATAATGCACAAACTATGCAGTACCGGCGAGAAACCCCGATGTATCAGTTATCAGTTATATATGATGCCTATGATTTGATCATAGTCATAGCTGATAGCCCTTGTGACACGTCTATTGGTGCTCCGATCTCCGTCTTAACAAATTCAGCAATATCCAGCCGCCCAACACTCCAGTTCCATGTTGATTAATTTTGTTGTTATTGCATATTTGGTATGTTATTCTTTTCGGGCTCTCTAATATCGACACTTATCTCTCTCAATCTTGTCAGCGACTGGGATTCACAACTCTGAAACTCCTCTGTTCGGAAAGACTCCCTCAATGACTTAAGAATGTAATATCGGTACATTGCAGCTCCCTTTGATATCGTAACCATGCCAGTCAATCTATCAGCTCGATTATAACCCCTGACCACTGCGTGCTCAGAGACAAAAATGAAGGTGATTTCTCTTATACCTGTATGACCTCCACCCAGTTTAGTCTCACCATTCCAGTTCTCTGTGGCGCAGAGGTTATGTGCTCGTCTCTTGTGCCAAAGGTACAAGGTTTGCTCCCTCGTGGAGCCATATGGATATTTTTCCAGAGATCCCTAATCTCAGTGTAGGTGAGATCGAGTTCCTAGTCCTACCAGAGACGTACTATAAAACGTAAGTCCCGTGTTAAATTTCTTTCTTTCTTTTCTTTTGTCCTTCTCTGCTTTTTTGCTGCTAGGCGTAGCAGGTTTAACTGATGATCGGTTTCTGAGATAATGCACGCTCGGTCGCTTGATATGGTGTGGTATTGTGGAGTTTTAAGATGTCTGTAACTCCATCAACCTATCTTTTTCTTGGTCTGCCCTTTCCTCTTGATGATTCCATTTTCAGGTTGTACGCTCTTGCAACTGGTGTATTCGGGTTCATTCTGATCAAGTGGCCAAACCATTTGAGTCTCTGTTTTTCAATAAATCTAATAGCAGGTATTGTTCCGACTGTTCTTCTAATTTCCTCATTTCTTATATGGTCTCTTCTTGTTTTATTTACTGCTTTCCTCAGGCATCTCATTTCGCATGTGGTAATTTTCCTTTCTTGTTCTATTGTCAGGGCCCATGTTTGGCTCTGGTAGTACAGTGTTGGTATAAAGATTGAATTTATAATCTGTCTTTTAGTCACTACTGGAATAGCTGGGTATTTCAAAATTGGGGTAAGCTGGTATGTAATGTTGTTGGCTTGCTGGATTCTAGTTTCAATCTCTCTGTCCAGTCTACTATCAGATGTGAAGATACTTTCAAGGTATTTGAATTCTCTCACCTGCTTTAGCGTTTTGTTATTTATTTGTATGTTGATATATTTATGTTCTCTGCTTATAGTCATGACTTCTGTCTTTTGAATGTTGATCTTCATGTTGTATTTGAGGCAGCTATTGTTGAGTAAGTTTATGTGTTCTTGAAGCTGTTCAATATTATTATGGAATAAACACTGGTCGTCAGCAAAGAGCAGTTCATTTTGTTGGTCTGCGTTGAGTGATTCTTCATCTATTTTGGTGATACTATCCATGTATATAATAAAGAGGAGAGGTGATAAAACACATCCTTGCCGTACTCCTGATGTTACTGGAAACCAATTTGTGAGTCCAGCGCTTGTTCGTATGGCACTTTCACTTTCTATATATGGCTCTAACACAGTCTAGCAGCGTTCCTTTTATTCCGTAGTTTTCGAGAACATCCCATAATATGTCTCTGTTAACCATATCAAATGCCTTCTCTTGGTCTATGAAGGCTATATTCATTTGATTTTTGTGTTCTATAGTCTTTTCACTAATTTGTCTTAGGGCAAATATTGCATCTGTGCACCCTTTTCCTTTTCTAAATCCAAACTGTTGTGGGCTGAGTGTTGGCTCCACAATTGGTCTTATTCGTTGCTCAAGAACTCTTGCAAACATTTTTCCCACGTGTTAAATTTGAGAATGTAAAATAACATTTGACAGTTCTAAATCGAGAAGAACAGACTGGAAAACCGCTGCCCGTGCAAAATTCATTAGAAAGAATAAAAATAAAATTCCTACAAAAATATCTTCACCATCTTCAAAATCACACCAGTAACCCTCGTCAGTGTTACGTAGTTCATGCACTGCAGCTGAGATCTTCCTGTGTAAGAAAGAGATCGGAGCACACATGGCTACTCACCAAGTGCAATGATGATGTTCCTATCTTCCTGTGTAAGAAAGAGATCGGAGCACACATGGTTACTCACCCAAGTGCAATGATGATGTTCCTATCTTCCTGTGTAAGAAAGAGATCGGAGCACACATGGTTACTCACCCAAGTGCAATGATGATGTTCCTATCTTCCTGTGTAAGAAAGAGATCGAGCACACATGGTTACTCATCGAAGTGCAATGATGATGTTCCTATCTTCCTATGTAAGAAAGAGATCGGAGCACACATGGTTACTCACCGAAGTGCAATGATGATGTTCCTATCTTCCTGTGTAAGAAAGAGATCGGAGCACACATGGTTACTCACCAAGTGCAATGATGATGTTCCTATCTTCCTGTGTAAGAAAGAGATCAAAGCACACATGGTTACCTCACCCAAGTGCAATGATGATGTTCCTATCTTCCTGTGTAAGAAAGAGATCGGAGCACACATGGTTACCTCACCGAAGTGCAATGATGATGTTCCTATCTTCCTGTGTAAGAAAGAGATCGGAGCACACATGGTTACCTCACCGAAGTGCAATGATGATGTTCCTATCTTCCTATGTAAGAAAGAGATCGGAGCACACATGGTTACTCACCGAAGTGTAATGATGATGTTCCTATCTTCCTGTGTAAGAAAGAGATCGGAGCACACATGGTTATCTCATCCAAGTGCAATGATGATGTTCCTATCAATCAATCAATTTCAGTTACTATTTTACGAATTATACTCAGTGATTCACTGAGTATGAAAACACGAGAGTAGTTATGAGATGTCAACCACGTCACCGTCTCTGTCTGTAACTCCGACGCACCGGCGAGGAACCCGACGCAGTTTTGAGAAAGGTGATAATGGAAAACAATGTGTTTCTTAACACTTCAAAACAAACTATGGTGGTCTGGTTAAGACACCAAGAGCACATTCATGTTTATGTCACAAAACGGAGTAGTCGCGTATCAGAAGTTGATCACAGAAGACGAAGACGTTCGTTTCTCAAATGACATTAATGGTGTTCTCCTCTGCTCCCTTTCTCCCCTCCCTCCCCCGCTTTGTGATTTTTCCAGCCTACTGTTACAGATTGTCAACTGTTAAGTATTCTGTTTACTTCCAAAACATCAACATGGTTTCTATATTTTATCCTTCGTCTGCGACATGACTAGAAACTTGACCTCACCTACACTGAGATGAGGGATAACTGGACAATGTCCCGATCGCTACACGGGACGATAGCTCAGTTCTCTTGGATAGTAAAGCGATCACAGTACCTCAACGTATCTTAGTGACAAAAGTATAAGAATGAATGGAGGCGTATGCATATGCAGCCAATACGATAATTTATTCAAATGAAATTCATTTGCCATCTGCTGAAATAAGCTGAACATTGATTTTTCTGCTTGGAATGTAAGGGCGTAGCTAACTAACTTGTCTAGATATACTATTTTCAGCTTGGCAAACTAAGGAATAGAGCATCGTAAATTCGTGCGCAAATCCAACTCATTTTCAGTGTGGCGTGTATGCCATGTGTAATCATTTTCAGTGTGGCGTGTATGCCATGTGTAATCATTAACAGACGAGAGATATAGTCAAGGACAGAGAAGTATAGAGACATTTAATTAAAGAGAGATGGACTTAGTCAAGGACAGATAAGAAAGAGAAGTGTAATTAAGGACAGATAAAGAGAGACATGTGTAGTCAAGGACAGAGAAGGAGAGACAGATGGGATCAAGGACGGAAAAAGAGAGAGAGAGACGTATTCAGGGAGAGAGAATGAGATATAGATGTAGTCACTAAGAGTGACATGTAATCAAGAACAGAGAAAGAGCCATAGATGTAATCAAGAACAGAGAAAGAGCCATAGATGTAATCAAGAACAGAGGAGACATAGATACAATCAAGGACAGACAATTATATATAGATGTAATCAAGGACAGACAATTATATATAGATGTAATCAAGGACAGACAATTATATATAGATGCAATCAAGGACAGACAATTATATATAGATGCAATCAAGGACAGACAATTATATATAGATGCAATCAAGACAGACAATATATAGATGCAATCAAGGACAGACAATTATATATGATGCAATCAAGGACAGACAATTATATAGATGCAATCAAGGACAGACAATTATATATAGATGCAATCAAGGACAGACAATTATATATAGATGCAATCAAGGACAGACAATTATATATAGATGCAATCAGGACAGACAATTTATATGATGTAATCAAGGACAGACAATTATATATAGATGTAATCAAGGACAGACAATTATGATAGATGCAATCAAGGACAGACAATTATATATAGATGCAATCAAGGACAGACAATTATATATAGATGCAATCAAGGACAGACAATTATATATAGATGCAATCAAGGACAGACAATTATATATAGATGCAATCAAGGACAGACAATTATATATAGATGCAATCAAGGACAGACAATTATATATAGATGCAATCAAGGACAGACAATTATATATAGATGCAATCAGTGACAGACAATTATATTAGATGCAATCAAGGACAGACAATTATATATAGATGCAATCAAGGACAGACAATTATATATAGATGCAATCAAGGACAGACAATTATATATAGATGTAATCAAGGACAGACAATTATATATAGATGTAATCAAGGACAGACAATTATATATAGATACAATCAAGGACAGACAATTATATATAGATGCAATCAAGGACAGACAATTATATATAGATATAATCAAGGACAGACAATTATATATAGATGTAATCAAGGACAGACAATTATATATAGATGTAATCAAGGACAGACAATTATATATAGATGTAATCAAGGACAGACAATTATATATAGATGTAATCAAGGACAGACAATTATATATAGATGTAATCAAGGACAGACAATTATATATAGATGTAATCAAGGGCATACAATTATATATAGATATAATCAAGGACAGACAATTATATATAGATGTAATCAAGGACAGACAATTATATATAGATGTAATCAAGGACAGACAATTATTTATAGATGTAATCAAGGACAGACAATTATATATAGATGCAATCAAGGACAGACAATTATATATAGATGTAATCAAGGACAGACAATTATATATAGATGTAATCAAGGACAGACAATTAGATATTGATGTAATCAAGGACAGACAATTAGATATTGATGTAATCAAGGACAGACAATTAGATATTGATGTAATCAAGGACAGATAGATGTAGTCAATGGGGTCAAAGGCGCAAGGAAAGAACGGTGCGCCAGATTAGTGAGCTGGCACTAATCCCCTGCCCTCACCTCCACGTGATGATCCTGGTAACAGACGGTAGTTCCGGTCTGACTAAGAGGGCAAGTGCCGTGGATGAGATACTCTGGGGCAAGTAGAGATGCAAAGGTAGTCACGCTAGATGGGATCCGCTCGCAACACAGACGAGCGAACTCCACAGAGTGGCTATTAACGCTCGCCTCTTCCGGCCGATCGAAAAGGCTGGAAAGATGAACGTGGAAACGCGTGGGACGAAACTTGGAGCCCGCGAATGCTCTCTCTTGAGCCGCCTCTCTTTAGCCAATAGTATGCTGGGTGTCGAGTTGAACCGCACGTTGGTCCACATAGGTCAAAACTCTGGCCCCCATCACAGAGATGGGGGCACGACTCAAAGCCATCGAAGAGACGTTGACCAGTGTATGGCGAAATTCGTAACCCGAGCATGCTCTCTCTTGAGCCGATGAGTAGGCTGGGTGTCGAGCTCAATCGCACGTTGGTCCACATAGGTCAAAGCTCTGGCCCTCATCACAGAGATGGGGGCACGACTCAAAGCCAGCAAAGAGACGTTGATTCTCGTGTGGCGAAATTGGGAGCCCGCGCATGCTCTCTCTTGAGCCCTTTCTTGAGCCGATGAGTAAGCTGGGAGTCGAGTTGCATGTGGGTCCTCATGGAGCGAAATTCGATTTTGCCCCGGAGCCCAGGAAAATGTGAGCACGGTGGGAATTGACGGAAATTGTGAGGTAGGCACCAGGGCAGAGTGAGCACGCATACGGACGTTGCAAGGGTAGGTCCACATGAGGCGAAACCCGTGACCCCATCCCTGGGGTGGGGGACCGGGTTGAGTCACAGGTGGGGACAGCCCAGGCAAATGTGAGCACGATACGGAAGGCATGGAAAATGTGAGCACGGCAAAAACCGATGGTGACCAGCTACCAGGGCAGAGCTAGCACGCACGCTGGTGAAGCCACAGTGGGCCCTACCGAGATGCAGGCGAGCTTGGCAAGGCACGGCAAGTATCGCAAGCGCGGAAAGCGAGGCAGGCACAGCAACGGCATGCATGGCAGGCAAGAGGGTGTGCTTCCCACCCAAATGAGCAGAACAACTGGAAAGCCCAGCAGAGGTAAAGCCAGTGCGCGTTTCCGCTCGCAGGGAACTATTGCTGCCTTGTACGAGTTTGATTGGGAACAATCAAAGTCTAGCGGAGCAAACCATACACAAAACTGGACAGCCGGCAAACCAAGGTGTCCATTAAAACGGCCGGTTTTGCTGGGCAGATGGCGCTCATAAGCCCGGGAGGGCAGGCCGTCTAAGGGTCACTTACCATAAAAGAAAATGGCAACCTGCTGCCTTGTGGGTTTTGGCTGGGGACAGCAAAGGCTAACGGAGAGCGAACCCAGTAAACACTGGTTGAAATCGAAAACACCACCCAAGGATAAGCACCAGAGCTCCAAAAGGTACTGAAGGTTGTGCACGTACATTTCCGTTCTTGGTGTTTGGCTGCTTACATATCACAATAGAATGATAAAAAACGGCATAAGAACGATTGCGAGAGAGATAGATGTAGTCAATGACATTTCTACCAACTCAAATAATCTGGAAACTCATTTTTAACTGGGTAGACTATGATAGGAAAGACAAACTAAGATATCTCCCATGATTAAAAAAAAAGTTTCCGATTCAAAACTAGTATCAATAAGAAAGACATTGAAAATATTAAAAATCTTTAATTTGCCAACAATGAAGACTGTACAAAATAAATTTGAAGAAGACTCATGTCAATTTAGAAGGTAGTCTTCTCGAACTCTTGGCAATCACAGCTGTCCATTTTAAGGCTTGAGATGTCCACAGTATCTCCAGATGTACCAGACACCCACTAGTCTGTACCTTCGAGGACATAGTTACTGCCCCTCAACACAAGGACGTGGTATTGACTTGTTAGAGCACAGTTTATCAGCAGGCTACTAATTTTTGCTTCCAAGGAAATATATCTGATCTTGGCAACCCAGGCATGCTCTTACATTGCAGACCATCTCAATAGTCCAGAAACTTAACTCTGGACGTGACTATGGAGGGTTGCTATCTTAATAGTCCAGGACATTCGCTCTGGGTAAGAACATTTTGGTTTGAGTTCTCATTTTTCCAGGATAGTAGCTCTTGGAAAGTACCTGGAGGGTTGTATTTTCAATAAATATTCATTCCTCAATTATATCACAGTCACCAAATTTACATCTTAAATTTCATGGACAATGCTTTGTACATACAATTGTGCAGTTTAGCAGAATGGAAGAGAGTCATTAGAAAAATGTGAGAATAGCCACTTCAATATTGTGATGATATTCTCCTACTTGGAGGTTGGTACAAAAGAGTGAAATGAAAATAGTGGCATATCCTTTACGGGAAGTTGCCATCAACACAGTAAACGAGTCGTTGATTTTCTAGGCACCACTTATATGTTCAGTAGTGTGTCATTACTTTTTGAACATGGAGGTCTATTTTTATAGTTCGTAAAAATCCATGATAACAAATTTGCTTCTAAACTGCCCCAGGTACCCTTGGGTTGTGATCTAGCACACTACCGCTAAGCCAAAGATGTGCAATAGAGTACACTAACATTGTATCCATGATAACAAATTTGCTTCTAAACTGCCCCAGGTACACTTGGGTTGTGATCTAGCACACTACCGCTAAGCCAAAGATGCGCAATAGAGTACACTAACATTAAAAAAAGATTACGAAAAATAAACAAACAATTTTATTTTGAAATAATGAAATATTTATCAAGAAATAGATTGTTTTGTTTTCATTTGTCTCAATGCTTGTAGGAAGACTGTCTTAGTCTCTTCTAAAGTTGTACTGTAAACCTTCAGATCTTCTTCCTTTGCTCTAAGTGTTTGTTGTAGAGCTACCTTCAGTGATTCATTTTCATCTTTTGAATCTCCCAAACCTACAAAAACAAAACAACAAGAACTGCTGTTTAAATAGACACAATATATATATATGAGACTGCAGTAAAACTATTTGATTGGTAAAACACGTAATCACAAAGTACTGTAGTTTTACAAATTACAAAAACAATAACAAAATATAGCAACGTTTCGACCAACAAGGCCTTTATCAAGCAAACGAACAACAGGAGTGACAAATTAAAAAAATAAATGGACGACCAAAAACAAACGTTTCTAATGAAAATCTAGAAATAAAAACGAAAATCTGGGAATAAAAACGAAAATCTGGAAATAAAAACGAAAATCTGGGAATAAAAACGAATAACGAAATAAATGTAGCACAAAAACACACATAAAAACTAGAAATAGAACGGAAGAGAAACAATGAAAAATCTAGTAAATATATAACTTGAATACATGCAACATATACCCATATAGATTACAAGGCATGGAAAAAGAAAGTACTAAGAAGCATAGAAATGTAATACGTTGAGCCCACGTGGTCGCAAGGTACCATACACAAAAATCAACCGATTCTCCAGAGCAAATCGACTGCGATCATCCGAGGAACACGATCGGATGGCTGTGACCTGGACATCGTGAGCTCCTAAATGGCCAGTATCATTGAAATGGGTGGCTACAGTGGTCACAGAGCATTGGCGTATGTCACACAAGTGTTGAGCGAATCGGTCACTGAGCCTCTTGCCTGTCTCTCCGATATAAGCCTTGTTACACCGCTTACAGATAATGGCATAGATAAGGTTACGGGACTCGCATGTGAAACCATCGTCAATAAGAAACGTGGCTAAAGGAAAGATACAGTACGCGTCTGTATCACATAAGCACACGTGTTGCAACGCCGACAGCCACATGAATAGACAAGCATGGGTTATCTTGAACACCTAGTATGGACTACATATGATGGCCCCCTTCCGTCTATCACAGATACATTGATGACTGTATTGGCATTACTGATATGCCTGAAGCCGATTTATCACGCTTCATTACTTTCATTAATGTTTTCAACCTTTCTATTCGTTTTACTTCTCACATCTCCACTACTTGTGTCAACTTTCTTGACATTACTATCTCCATACGCCTATCCACTATCACTACATCAGTATATTACAAGCCTACTGATGCACATAGTTTTCTCCTTTATACTTCTTCCCATCCCCGGGCTTGTCGTGACTCTTTGCCATTCTCGCAGCTCTTGCGCCTTCGTCGCCTTTGTAGCGAGGACGATGATTTTCTTGAGAGAGCTCGCAAGATGCTTGATTTCTTTTGCAGGTGCCTATACCCAGAGAGAGTGCTTGTCTGGGCTATGCATCGAGTTCAGAAAATCACTCGCCAGCAGGCCCTCACCAGCCAGCATAGGACGACTATGACAGAGTAAAACTTATCTTAACTTTCCACCCCCATAGTTCACTGGTGAAAAATGTTTTATTTCGTCATCTGTCTATCCTTAAGTCAGATCCTGAGACCCGTTCTGTCTTCCCCAACTATCCTTTGGTGGCTTACAGACGGGCCAGAAGTCTTAAGGATATGTTGGTACACAGTCGCCTTAAGTCCAATATCCATACTCATTTTGGCACTGTTCAGTGTGGCCGTCGGCGTTGCAACACGTGTGCTTATGTGATACAGACGCGTAATGTATCTTTTCCTTTAGCCACGTTTCTTATTGACGGATGGTTTCACATGCGAGTCCTGTAATCTTATCTATGCCATTATCTGTAAGCGGTGTAACGAGGCTTATATCGGCGAGACAGGCAAGAGGCTCAGTGACCGATTCGCTCAACACTTGTGTGACATACGCCAATGCTCTGTGACCACTGTAGCCACCCATTTCAATGATACTGGCCATTTAGGAGCTCACGATGTCCAGGTCACAGCCATCCGATCGTGTTCCTCGGATGATCGCAGTCGATTTGCTCTGGAGAATCGGTTGATTTTTGTGTATGGTACCTTGCGACCACGTGGGCTCAACGTATTACATTTCTATGCTTCTTAGTACTTTCTCTTCCCATGCCTTGTAATCTATATGGGTATACGTTGCATGTATTCAAGTTATATATTTACTAGATTTTTCATTGTTTCTCTTCCGTTCTATTTCTAGTTTTTATGTGTGTTTTTTGTGCTACATTTATTTCGTTATTCGTTTTTATTCCCAGATTTTCGTTTTTATTTCTAGATTTTCATTAGAAACGTTTGTTTTTGGTCGTCCATTTGTTTTTTAAATTTGTCACTCCTGTTGTTCGTTTGCTTGATAAAGGCCTTGTTGGTCGAAACGTTGCTGTATTTTGTCATTGTTTTTGTAATTTGTAAAACTACAGTACTTTGTGATTACGTGTTTTATTTAAATAGACAATATTTTACAGTACAATTTTGAGGAGTGTAGGAGATATTCATAAGGAAATAAATGCTAAACAACATCATTATAACACTACATTCTTCTGTATCTTCTTCGAACGCTTCATATCGCAACACTTTTTAAACCACTATTTGTGAGTTGTATGTAATCTGAGCCTAAGAGTGATTGTATATTGTACCAGTTATGCGCTTACAAGTAGGTCAGAACATCCAACTTCTGCGATGCTTTTTATTTACTTGGGCAGCATTTCTAGGCCCCTACCTCAGTCGTCTCTTATGACATGCTTTGTAGATTGCAGTGTTCCTATTCTTTGCTCCTCTTGTGAGCCCAGGCAATATATGGGCAAAATTTTCACATAAATTCCATGCAAAGCTTTGTGGTAAAGCTAGCTTTTATATATATATATATATATATATATATATATACTAGCAGTTTACCCATTCTTCGCACAGGGAATTTAGTTTAACATCTATATGTAAAGTCCCTTAAAGAAACATACCAAGTTGCTTCCAAATCCACTTCTTCCCAATTAAAAATCAATACATTTTCTCTCCATGCATCGGCCAGTAAAACCTGATACAACAGAACTCCGTTCCTATGAAAGTTGACAAATAACAATTTAAAGTGTCCATCATTTCGATTGCCAGTAAAACCGGATACAATTGAATTCCCGTGAAAGTTGAAAAATAACAATTGGCAAATTAAATTTATTCAGATTATTAACTTATCGATGTGTTTATAAAAAAAAAAAAAAAAATTTGGCTCGAACGTGAATCGAGCTCATGTCTACTGCAATCTAGGCAGCCATGTTATCAACTACTCTAGAGAAAGTTATAAATAAATGTGTTAAAAATACGTTGTTATAATAATAGTGTCATTATCATAGCAATATATGACCACAGAACTTGAGCGGAAAGTAATAATCTGTGTCAAAGTCCATATGTAGTGTGCTGTGACATTCGTCACTTTGTTGTATTGTTTGCATGATAAAGGTCTTATGGTCAAAACGTTGCTGTGTATTGTTATTCTTTTTGTATTTTGTAAAACTACCGTACTTTGTGATTAGGGGGTTTCACCGAAAGTAACAACATGATCACGTGACAGGAAACGTCGTGAAAACATGGATATACACATTCGGCGATTTCTACATAGAATGACCATGTGCGCTAAGTTGGGAATATGGTTATAGAAACGTTAAAAAAGTCTAGTTTTATAATTTTTCATTCTTCGTATCCACAAAAGCCACCTTATTGCTAAATTTCAAGTCCGTAGGATGTCCAGATATCTCCAAACAATTGGGACAGACATACAATTCCATTGATCTTTGTCTTATAAATATAAGATCACAAAGGGTTTTTAAATCAAAAGACTGTCTTCATTGCACCAGGTTTTACACATGGCTCGGTCTCTTTTTGCAGAAATGGCACGCCACCTGCCAAGAGTATTGCACAAAGCACGAACTCTATAGCTCCGGCAACAATCCTAGGGGTCTCCGGGAAAAAATGCACCTGTGAACAGAGCGGTGCAGTCTGCATTCGAACCCATGACCTGCGACTTGCAATGCAAGGGCTTAAACACTTAGCCATGGAGAACCCCCTTAAATATATATACTAGTACACTCATTATAGACAACATTTAATAGCAGACCTTGCTATCAACTCCTTCTGTCCATGTAACTTCCGAGACATCATCAGCACCTTCTCTCTGAGTTGGAACCTTAGAGCTCAACTCTTTTTGTTGCTGAAATTAAGTTTACAAATATTATTTTCAGTTTTGCTTTAATGATAACCTGGATTATTTTGCTATTTCTTCTTTTGTTTATCCTTCTTCATCTTATCTTTCTTCTTCTCTTACATACACTTTTAGACATCAACTTACATTATTCAAAGACAGGAAAGATCATTCTAAGGTTCAACGCCCATGTATTGCTGGGGCCCACAAGGGGAGCAAAGAATAGTACCACTGTGACCAACAAGGCATGTCGTAAGAGGCGACTGATGTAGGACCTAGGAAGTTACCTTAGTAAATAAAAGCATCACAGAAATCGATTGTGCTGGCCTACATATAGGCGCATAACTGGCACAATGTACAATCACTCTTAGGCTCAGATCACATACAAATCACACAGAGTGGTTAGCAAGTGGTCGATATGGAGTGTTCGAAGAAGAAGATGATTCTAACGTTCTTAATGGTGCAGGAGATCTTAACACAGAATGATATCTGTGATGGTTTCATATTGTCTGATCCTCATGTATTTGACATATTTGCAAGCAGATGATTTACAAATATTTTGTCTGAGCCACAGTCCCACTCATCAATAGTTTTTATCTAACTTGGTACTTGTGTACTAACTTGGCACTTGTGTACTAACTTGATTCTGAATGACATGCCCAAAGAGCTACTGACAGAAAAAGCATTATATGCTGATGACCTGGTTCTTTGGCACACCAGCAAGCACACTGGCTTCAGTGAAAGGCGGCTAAATGAAGACCTTGATAGGCTTAGTAAATACTGTGAAACATGGAAATTGAAAGTGAACTACACCAAGATAACCTACTCTATTTTCACCAGGAGTAACAAGGTGGCAAAGAAAAATATTACACTAACACTAGATGGTAATATTTTAAAGAAAGAAGATAACCCAACATACCTAGGGGTGACGATGGATAGGCAGCTCTCATTTAACAAACATGTCCAAAACCTGAAGTTAAAGTCAAAAAAAGAGACTAAATCTCCTAAAACGACTTGCAAGTACCTCATGGGACGCAAACAAAAACACACTTAGGCAACTCTACATCGGTTATGTACGCTCTGTAATGGATTGCAACCTAGCACTGCAGGCAACATGTAGTAAAACAACAAAGGAAGCTCTGGACAAAGTACAGAGCCACGCAGTGCATTTCATCTCTGGAGGTATGAGATCAGCCCCTACAGCAGCATGTGAAATCCATACAAACATCGAGCCCTTGCGAATGCGTAGGGAGGCAGCAGTAGTAGAGACAGTGGAAAGATATAAAAGACTTAGTAGAAACCACCCTAACAGACAATTAGTAGACAACTGGCGACCACAGCACAGACTGAAGCAAAAACAATCCTAGATGTGGCATTAGGCCTGCAAGAAAAATATCACATGCCGGAGAACAGAGAAGAGACACAAATTGTACACACAGAAGTCCCTCCAAATTGTAGTCTCGCCTGTCCAAAAATAAACACCACACTTACCAAAGACATCACCAAGAAGAACTCAGACCCAGTAGATCTCTGGATGGTGGCCCAAGACACCATACTATCTTTCCCAGACGAGTGGATACATGTATATACAGATGGCTCAGCCTTCAAGAGGACTATTAATGCTGGATACGGTGCACGAATAGAATACCCAGACAAATCGTGCGACGAGTTGCAAAATGCATGTGGAAAGTACTGTTCTAATTTTGAGGCCGAGACCATTGCCATTGAAGCTTCAGTGCACCATCTTACAAACATATTCCAGCTCCATCCTGAAAAACCCAGCACACAGTTATCTTTACTGATGGTAAGTCAGTGCTACAGTCACTAGAAAATGCAAACCCTGAGAGCCCAGCGTGCCAGTCCCTGGCTCTATCCATCAGTTCATTCATCAACACCTTTGCCGTCAAGCTTACCTTACAGTGGATACCAGGACACAGCAACATACAAGGAAATGAAAGAGCAGACATCCTTGCAAAGGCAGGGGCAAATAGTCAACAGCATGACAGACCAATAACTCTGCAGACTGCTAAACAAATAATAAGAAGTAACAAGAAGGAGGAGTGGATGAATGAGTGGGCAATGGGCAAAACTGGCAGAGCCCTCTTTAAACACATGACCACTCCAAATCCCAAAGATGCTATAAATGACCTCACACGACAAGAACAAGTCATTATTTTCCGCCTTAGGACACAACATGTGCCCCTGAATGCTCACCTACACCGCATCCAACCAAAGATTGCCCCACAATGTCAACTGTGTGACTATTCAGAAGAAACTGTCACACACCATCTCTTCCAGTGCCCTGCACTCAGTGACCTACGCCACAAGTACCTACCTCCAGACCCAGATGTTGAAAACTCTCTCTATGCTAACACACCACAACTCAGACAGACCTGTAAATTCACTGCCATGGCCTCAAGTCGAAGGGCAAATGCTCAGATGACTGCTGGATCGGAAAAGTAAAGTACTAACTTGACATTTGGGTACTAACTTGACATTTGCCCGTCTGCCCAGCATGTTCGTAGCGCGTTGGACTACGGGTGACAAGTTCCCTGTGAGTGCGGGTTCAATTCCTCGTGCTGGCAGAAAAGCCACAGGTTCATCAGATTCACGGTGTTAATGGCACCGAACCAAAGGATTACGATGTTCACGGCACCGAGCAGAGGAGCTGAAAGCTCAAGTGCTTCTGGATCAGTAAAAAAACAAACTTGACATTTGGGTACTAACTTGGTACTTGTGTACTAACGTGACATTTTGGTACTAACTTGACATTTGGGTACTAACTTGGTACTTGGTTCTTAACTTGGCACTTGTGTACTAACTTGGTACTTGTGTACTAACTTGGTACTTGTGTACTAACTTGGTACTTGTGTACTAACTTGGTACTTGGGATGTCAAGAAGTACTTATGTTGTGCATATCGTTAAAGAGCTAGGGTGTCTGTGGATTGCTAAGCCACCACCAGAGAGGAGTCAGAATTATACTGTCTTAGCACTAAGATACAAGGAGCTCTCTGAATTGCTCAATAATACAGCAGCCAAGGTAGTGTTCACTGTGCTAATTCTCCATCCCAGGATTACCTGCTGGTCACGTTGAGATCTACTATACTCTCGGCTTGTGTCCAAATAAAAGTGCTAGATTATACTATACTCTCGGCTTGTGTAAAAAAAAAAGTGCTAGATTATACTATATTCTCGGCTTG
Source organism: Arion vulgaris (assembly GCA_020796225.1). Taxonomy (NCBI): domain Eukaryota; kingdom Metazoa; phylum Mollusca; class Gastropoda; order Stylommatophora; family Arionidae; genus Arion; species Arion vulgaris. Next base: position 59,018,926 of record CM036761.1, on the reverse strand, counting down.
TGTAAAAAAAAAAGTGCTAGATTATACTATATTCTCGGCGTGTGTTCAAATAAAAGTGTTTAAAGGTGAATGATTCCACCAGGTTTCCCCATAGGGCTCCATCCCTGAGAGTGTTGCACAAAGCATGAACTTCGTAGCTCCAGCAATAATCATAGGGATCTCATGAAAAAATTGCTTATGTGACTCTGTCCAGATTTGAACCCATAACTCTTTAGAGACGCGACAGTCAGAAGCCTTAACCACTTCATCATTGAGATGTCTAATGTTCTGGTAACCACTTCAATTGGATGTCTAATGTTCTGGTAACCATCATCATTAGATGCTAATGTTCAGGCAAGAAAATTATCAGTTTTACCAATTCAACGTACTTACCTTTAGAATGTGCTTGCCAGCTTTCACAAGTTCAACTGTCTGCGTTTTTGAACCTGTAGGTCAGCATTGAGCAACTTAACTTTGATCTTTCCCTGACAACTTACAAGATAGATACCAACACTTCTGACAACTTACAAGATAGATACCAACACTTCTGACAACTTACAAGATAGATACCAACACTTCTGACAACCTACAAGATAGATACCAACACTTCTGACAACTTACAAGATAGATACCAACACTTCTGACAACTTACAAGATAGATACCAACACTTCTGACAACTTACAAGATAGATACCAACACTTGACAATTACAGATAGATCCAACACTTGACAACTTACAAGATAGATACCAACACTTTGACAACTTACAAGATAGATACCAACACTTCTGACAATTTACAAGATAGATACCAACACTTCTGACAACCTACAAGATAGATACCAACACTTCTGACAACTTACAAGATAGATACCAACACTTCTGACAACCTACAAGATAGATACCAACACTTCTGACAACTACAGATAGTAACACTCTGACAACTTACAAGATAGATACCAACACTTCGACAACCTACAAGATAGATACCAACACTTCTGACAACTTACAAGATAGATACCAACACTTCTGACAACTTACAAGATAGATACCAACACTTTGACAACTACAGATAGATACAACACTTCACAACTACAAGATAGATACCAACACTTCAACAACACAAGATGATACAACACTCTGACAACTTACAAGATAGATACTCAAATCACCTTCTGACAACTTACAAGATAGATACCAACACTTCTGACAACTTACAAGATAGATACCAACACTTCACAACTACAAGATAGATACCAACACTTCAACAACTGACAAGATAGATACCAACACTTCTGACAACTTACAAGATAGATACCAACACTTCTGACAACCTACAAGATAGATACCAACACTTCTGACAACTTACAAGATAGATACCAACACTTCTGACAACCTACAAGATAGATACCAACACTTCTGACAACTTACAAGATAGATACCAACACTTCTGACAACCTACAAGATAGATAACAACACTTCTGACAACCTACAAGATAGATACCAACACTTCTGACAACCTACAAGATAGATACCAACACTTCAGACAACCTACAAGATAGATACCAACACTTCTGACAACTTACAAGATAGATACCAACACTTCTGACAACCTACTAGATAGATACCAACACTTCTGACAACCTACTAGATAGATACCAACACTTCTGACAACCTACAAGATAGATACCAACACTTCTGACAACTTACAAGATAGATACCAACACTTCTGACAACCTACAAGATAGATACCAACACTTCTGACAACTTACAAGATAGATACCAACACTTCTGACAACTTACAAGATAGATACCAACACTTCAGACAACCTACAAGATAGATACCAACACTTCAGACAACCTACAAGATAGATACCAACACTTCTGACAACTTACAAGATAGATACCAACACTAACTCAGCTAATATTTGAATGCAATATAGAAAAAAGAATGACTATTAAAAACAAATATAAAATAAGTCCTAACCTGTGGCATGTAACCAAGAATATCATGTGACCAGGAATATCATGTGATCAAGAATATCACATCCAAACTGTACACTTTCAGCAATATATATTCTTATTGTATACTTTGTGTCATATGTCCAGAAGTGATAACAAATACAGACTTGTGTAAGAGAACATGATGGAAACAAATACAGCTGGTGATGAAAGAAAGAAAACAGTGATTGAATACACCACAAGGAAACAATAACATAGCTTAACCAGACACTCAATCTATATTGTTTATTTCACAATGTTTGTAGTAGAAACCTCGTTGTTTATTTCACAATGTTTGTAGTAGAAGCCTTGCTGTTTATTTCACAATGTTTGTAGCAGAAACCTTGTTGTTTATTTCACAATGTTTGTAGTAGAAGCCTTGTTGTTTATTTCACAATGTTTGTAGCAGAAACCTTGTTGTTTATTTCACAATGTTTGTAGCAGAAACCTTGTTGTTTATTTCACAATGTTTGTAGTAGAAGCCTTGTTCTTTATTTCACAATGTTTGTAGTGGAAGCCTTGTTGTTTATTTTATTCAGTATATATATATGGAATTACAGTAAAACTATTTGATTGGCAAAACACGTAATTACAAAGTACTGTAGTTTTACAAATTACAAAAACAATGACAAAATACAGCAACGTTTCGACCAACAAGGCCTTTATCAAGCAAACGAACAAACAGGAGTGACAAATTAAAATGAAACACAAATGGACGACCAAATACAAACGTATCTAAGGAAAATCTGGAATAAAAACGAATAACGAAATAAATGTAACACAAAAACACACATAAAAACTAGAAATAGAAAGGAAAGAAACAATGAAACATCTAGTAAATATATAACTTGAAAACATGCAACATATACCCATATAGATTACAAAGCATGGGAAGAGAAAGTACTAAGAAGCATAAGAATGGAATACGTTGAGCCCGCGTGGTCGCAAGGTATCATACAAAGAAATCAACCGATTCTCCAGAGCAAATCGACTGCGATCATCCGAGGAACATGATCGGATGGCTGTGACCTGGACATCGTGAGCACCTAAATGGCCAGTATCATTGAAATGGGTGGCTACAGGGTCACAGAGCATTGGCGTATGTCGCGTAAGTGTTGGGCGAATCGGTCACTGAGCCTGTCTCGCCGATATAAGCCTTGTTACACCGCTTACAGATAATGGCATAGATAAGATTACGGGACTCGCATGAGAACCCATCGTCAATAAGAAACGTGCCTAAAGGAAAGATACAGTACGCGTCTGTATCACATAAGCACACGAGTTGCAACGCCGACGGCCACACTGGACAGTGCCAAATGAGTCTGGATATTGGACTTAAGGCAACTGTGTACCAACATATCCTTAAGACTTCTGTCCCGTCTGTAAGACACCAAAGGATAGTTGGGGAAGACAGAACGGGTCTCAGGATCTGATCTAAGGAGAGACAGATGACGGAATAAAACATTTTCACCAGGGAACTATGGGGGTGGTAAGTTAAGATAAGTTTTACTCTGTCAGAGTTAGTAGTCCTATACTGGCTGGTAAGGGCCTGCTGGCGAGTGATTTTCTGAACTCGATGCATAGCCGAGACAAGCACCTCTCCGGGTACAGGCGCCTACGAAAGAAATCAAGCATCTCGCGAGCTCTCTCAAGAAAATCATCGTCCCCAAAATTCATAAACTCCACAATCCCGGTAGGCCTATCGTTTCTGCTTGCTCTTGCCCTACGGAACACATCTCCGAATTCCTTGATAGCATCTTTAATCCCATAGTCACCACACTCCCGTCTTTTTTGAAGGATACAAACCACGCTTTGTCTGTCTTTTCTACCATTGAGTTGCTACCCGAGAGAACCTACCGTCTCTTCCTCCTTGCTGTGTGCTCATTGTACACTTCTATACCTCATCCTGACGGCCTTATAGCTCTCCAGTTCTTTCTCAATAGGAGAACTAATCCACTTGTGTCAACTTCTGCTCTCCTTCGTCTTGCGGAACTAGTTCTCACTCTTAACTCCTTTCAGTTTAATGACCAATTCTTTGAGCAGATCAGTGGGGTTGCCATGGGTACTAAAATGGGACCTAGTTATGCTTGTCTATTCATGGGTTATCTTGAACACCTAGTATGGACTACATATGATGGCCCCCTTCCGTCTGTCTATCACAGATACATTGATGACTGTATTGGCATCACTGATATGCCTGAAGCCGATTTGTTACGCTTCATTAATTTCATTAATGTTTTCAACCCTTCTATTCGTTTACTTCTCACATCTCCACTACTTGTGTCAACTTTCTTGACATTACTATCACCTTACGCCTATCCGCTATCACTACATCAGTATATTACAAGCCTACTGATGCACATAGTTTTCTCCTCTATACTTCTTCCCATCCCCGGGCTTGTCGTGACTCTTTGCCATTCTCGCAGCTCTTACGCCTTCGTCGCTTTGTAGTGAGGACGATGATTTTCTTGAGAGAGCTCGCGAGATGCTTGATTTCTTTCGTAGGCGCCTATACCCGGAGAGGGTGCTTGTCTCGGCTATGCATCGAGTTCAGAAAATCACTCGCCAGCAGGCCCTTACCAGCCAGTATAGGACTACTAACTCTGACAGAGTAAAACTTATCTTAACTTACCACCCCCATAGTTCCCTGGTGAAAAAAGTTTTATTCCGTCATCTGTCTCTCCTTAGATCAGATCCTGAGACCCGTTCTGTCTTCCCAACTATCCTTTGGTGTCTTACAGACGGGACAGAAGTCTTAAGGATATGTTGGTACACAGTCGCCTTAAGTCCAATATCCAGACTCATTTTGGCACTGTCCAGTGTGCTCGTCGGCGTTGCAACACGTGTGCTTATGTGATACAGACGCGTACTGTATCTTTCCTTTAGGCACGTTTCTTATTGACGATGGGTTCACATGCAAGTCCCGTAATCTTATCTATGCCATTATCTGTAAGCGGTGTAACAAGGCTTATATCGGCGAGACAGGCAAGAGGCTCAGTGACCGATTCGCCCAACACTTACGCGACATACGCCAATGCTCTGTGACCCTGTAGCCACCCATTTCAATGATACTGGCCATTTAGGTGCTCACGATGTCCAGGTCACTGCCATCCGATCATGTTCCTCGGATGATCGCAGTCGATTTGCTCTGGAGAATCGGTTGATTTCTTTGTATGGTACCTTGCGACCACGCGGCTCAACGTATTACATTCTTATGCTTCTTAGTACTTTCTCTTCCCATGCTTTGTAATCTATATGGGTATATGTTGCATGTATTCATGTTATATTCCATTCTTATGCTTCTTAGTACTTTCTCTTCCCATGCTTTGTAATCTATATGGGTATATGTTGCATGTTTTCAAGTTATATATTTACTAGATGTTTCATTGTTTCTTTTCCTTTCTATTTCTAGTTTTTATGTGTGTTTTTGTGTTACATTTATTTCGTTATTCGTTTTTATTCCAGATTTTCCTTAGATACGTTTGTATTTGGTCGTCCATTTGTGTTTCATTTTAATTTGTCACTCCTGTTTGTTTGTTTGCTTGATAAAGGCCTTGTTGGTCGAAACGTTGCTGTATTTTGTCATTGTTTTTGTAATTTGTAAAACTACAGTACTTTGTAATTACGTGTTTTGTTTATTTACAATGTTTGTAGTAGAAGCCTTGTTGTTTATTTCACAATGTTTGTAACAGAAGCATTGTTGTTTATTTCACAATGTTTGTAGTAGAAGCCTTGTTGTTTATTTCACAATGTTTGTAACAGAAGCATTGTTGTTTATTTCACAATGTTTGTACCAGAAGCCTTGTTGTTTATTTCACAATGTTTGTAGTAGAAGCCTTGTTGTTTATTTCACAATGTTTGTAACAGAAGCATTGTTGTTTATTTCACAATGTTTGTACCAGAAGCCTTGTTGTTTATTTCACAATGTTTGTAGTAGAAGCCTTGTTGTTTATTTCACAATGTTTGTAACAGAAGCATTGTTGTTTATTTCACAATGTTTGTACCAGAAGCCTTGGTGTTTATTTCACAATGTTTGTAGCAGAAGCCTTGTTGTTTATTTCACAATGTTTGTGGTAGAGAAGGCTTGGAATTTGAGCTAAATGACAAGACTCCTTCTTCTTCTTTGCGATCGCTTTTTTATGATTATACCATCATACACTTTCTCTTGATGAAGTCGACTATTGTCTGGAGCTCATCTCTGGTGTCATGTAGTTTTAAATGTAACAAGAAGACTGAAGTCCTTGATATGTGGATTTATAGAAGAAATGAGAGTATTTCATGAAAACTGAACAAGAAGTTAAAAGACAAGATTGACATTTTTGATATGTGAATTTATAGAAGAATTGAGTGTATTTCATAAACAGCAAGAAGCTAAAAGACAAAACTAAAGGTTTTTTTGTTGTGGATTTGCTGCCAAATTGGATATATTTCATGAAATCTGAACAAGCAACTAAAGACAAAATACCTAAAACTATAAGATCTTCTTCTTTGCATTCGCTTTACGATCAATTTTAATTCCTCTTTGTGATATGTTTTATCTTTGCCAAGAACGTGTATACGTTGCACATTGGTTTGTAGGCCCCTAAACGCATAGAGTTCTACACGTTTAGGACACATGCATCTGATTTCAGCTAAACCTCCTTATTCGCCTCTTATGACATGCATGGCAGGTAACAGTGGTTCTATTCTTTACATCCCAAATTTGGGCCCCGGTAACCACTCAGGCAAAACTATAAGATGTGAATTATAGAAAAATTGAGAGTATTTAATGGAAACAAAAATAAGGAAAATCTCGCACACCTGTATTTAAATTGTCAATGTGCCCGCGTGCCCAGCGTGTTGAACTACGGGTGACTAGTTCTCTGTAAGTGCGGGTTCAACTCCGCGGACTGGCAGAAAAGCTACAGGTTAACCAGATTTATGGTGTTCGTGGCACCGAGCCGAAGGGTTACGATGTCCATGACACCGAGCGAAGAGCTTTCAGCTCAAGTGCTTCTGGATCGGAAAAAAAAAAATTGGCAATGACTGACTTTAGCATGACTACAGACTTGAAGCACAAGTTTCTGTTAATCTCATTGATTGTCTGCCATGTTGTATGTAAGACTTGAAGCATAGGTTGCCGTTAATCTCATTGATTGTCTGCCATGCTTTATGTAAGACACAACCTGTGTGAGCGGCAAACTTACCTACTCTGAAGTACCTGCACTAATTCTTTCATTTTGTCCTTCTCTACTTGTGCTGCAAGGCTCAGGACTTCCATCTCCTTGTACTGATATCTCAGGACAGTTAACTCCTGCTGGAGTGTCTGCATGGAAACTGGGTCACTAGAAGGCAATGAAACAAGAAAACTTCATGTTAAACACATTCTTACATAAATTACCATTGTAAGAGATGACTAAAGGAACTACCACTGTAAGAGATGACTAAGCTAACTACCACTGTAAGAGGTGACTAAGCTAACTACCACTGTAAGAGGTGACTAAGCTAACTACCACTGTAAGAGATGACTAAGCTAACTACCACTGTAAGAGATGACTAAAGGAACTACCACTGTAAGAGATGACTAAAGGAACTACCACTGTAAGAGATGACTAAAGGAACTACCACTGTAAGAGATGACTAAAGGAACTACCACTGTAAGAGATGACTAAAGGAACTACCACTGTAAGAGATGACTAAGGGAACTACCACTGTAAGAGATGACTAAAGGAACTACCACTGTAAGAGATGACTAAAGGAACTACCACTGTAAGAGATGACTAAAGGAACTACCACTGTAAGAGATGACTAAAGGAACTACCACTGTAAGAGATGACTAAGGGAACTACCACTGTAAGAGGTGACTAAAGGAACTACCAATGTAAGAGATGACTAAGCTAACTACCACTGTAAGAGATGACTAAAGGAACTACCACTGTAAGAGATGACTAAAGGAACTACCACTGTAAGAGATGACTAAAGGAACTACCACTGTAAGAGATGACTAAAGGAACTACCACTGTAAGAGGTGACTAAAGGAACTACCACTGTAAGAGATGACTAAAGGAACTACCACTGTAAGAGGTGACTAAAGGAACTACCACTGTAAGAGATGACTAAAGGAACTACCACTGTAAGAGGTGACTAAAGGAACTACCACTGTAAGAGATGACTAAAGGAACTACCACTGTAAGAGGTGACTAAAGGAACTACCACTGTAAGAGATGACTAAAGGAACTACCACTGTAAGAGATGACTAAAGGAACTACCACTGTAAGAGATGACTAAAGGAACTACCACTGTAAGAGATGACTAAAGGAACTACCACTGTAAGAGGTGACTAAGGGAACTACCACTGTAAGAGGTGACTAAAGGAACTACCACTGTAAGAGGTGACTAAAGGAACTACCACTGTAAGAGATGACTAAAGGAACTACCACTGTAAGAGATGACTAAAGGAACTACCACTGTAAGAGATGACTAAAGGAACTACCACTGTAAGAGATGACTAAAGGAACTACCACTGTAAGTGGTGACTAAAGGAACTACCACTGTAAGAGATGACTAAAGGAACTACCACTGTAAGAGATGACTAAAGGAACTACCACTGTAAGAGGTGACTAAAGGAACTACCACTGTAAGAGATGACTAAAGGAACTACCACTGTAAGTGGTGACTAAAGGAACTACCACTGTAAGAGGTGACTAAAGGAACTACCACTGTAAGAGATGACTAAAGGAACTACCACTGTAAGAGATGACTAAAGGAACTACCACTGTAAGAGGTGACTAAAGGAACTACCACTGTAAGAGGTGACTAAATGAACTACCACTGTAAGAGATGACTAAAGGAACTACCACTGTAAGAGGTGACTAAGGAGGATTGTATATGGATGTAACCTAATCTTGTCCAACAAATTGTTACATAAACTAATACTGTAAGAGATGACTAAAGAGGGTTGTGTATGGGACTTGCGACCTTATCATGTCAAACAAATTGTTACAGAAATTACCACTGTAAAAGATGAGTAAGGAGAACTGTAACAAATAAATTGTTACAGTAACTACACCAGTAAAAGCAATGCAGTGTAGCAGACTTCTTATTAACTACACCAGTAAAAGCAATGCAGTGTAGCAGACTTCTTATTAACTACACCAGTAAAAGCAATGCAGTGTAGCAGACTTCTTATTAAGTACACCAGTAAAAGCAATGCAGTGTAGACTCTTATTAAGTACACCAGTAAAAGCAATGCAGGTAGCAGACTTCTTATTAACTACACCAGTAAAAGCAATGCAGTGTAGCAGACTTCTTATTAAGTACACCAGTAAAAGCAATGCAGTGTAGCAGACTTCTTATTAACTACACCAGTATGCAATGCAGTAGCAGACTTCTTATTAACTACACCAGTAAAGCAATGCAGTGTAGCAGACTTCTATTAACTACACAGTAAAAGCAATGCAGTGTAGAGACTTCATTAACTACCAGTAAAAGCAATGCAGTGTAGCAGACTTTATTAAAGAACACTGTAGTGGTATGCTATGCAGAGATGATCCATACAGAGATGGATACACTATCCTATGCAGAGATGATCCATACAGAGATGGATACACTATCCTATGCAGAGATGATCCATACAGAGATGGATACACTATCCTATGCAGAGATGATCCATACAGAGATGGATACACAATCCTATGCAGAGATGATCTATACAGAGATGGATACACTATCCTATGCAGAGATGATCCATACAGAGATGGATACACTATCCTATGCAGAGATGATCCATACAGAGATGGATACACTATCCTATGCAGAGATGATCCATACAGAGATGGATACACTATCCTATGCAGAGATGATCCATACAGAGATAGATACACTATCCTATGCAGAGATGGTCCATACAGAGATGGATACACTATCCTATGCAGAGATGATTCATACAGAGAGGGATACACTATCCTATGCAGAGATGGTCCATACACTAGTGATCTTATGCAGTGATGGTTCATACATTGTGCTCCATTCACTGGGGATCAGTGTAATAGTTTAGTTTAGTCGTCGGATCACCATCAATGCATGTCGAACAAATTAGTCCATAAGTGCTCCGATCTCTCCTCAGTATGTCCATCAGCGTGTGGCGACTAACGACACCGGTTCTTTGATGGTTTACAATTCTTCTTTGTCTGCCAGCATAGTGTTCTTGTCGAGCTACACCACACTTAACTTTGAGTTCTTGCAGTCTGGTTAGTGTTGTGGATTCACCGCTATTACGTGAATCATGTACACGCTCTCTCTCCCATAAGGAATTTATAATATCAGCCTGGTCCATTGCTCGTCCGCTTTGGACAGCAGCCATACCTGCAAGCCTATCCGCACGTTCATTCCCCTTACACCTGCATGCCCTGGCACAAAATAAAACTGATCTTTGTCAGCTTAGACCTCCCCAGCGATTCTATCCAATGTCTCCTAGCCCATCCTGTTTCAATCTTCCTGAGCATACTCATTGAGTCACTGAGAAAACATGCATGGATAAAAGTCTGTGATTCTAGCCAAATCATCGCTTTGGTAACCGCCATGATTTCCATAGTGAGACTGCTCATAGTCACGGCAAAACCACCACTGTCTTCCTTCACAACATCACCTCCGACCTGAGCAGTGAAAGCCCATGAGCTCCGCACATGTTGAAGCACCGAACCATCCGTATAAATGATTACATCATGCTCAGATGCGTTCTCAGAAATTAATGCCTGAACCTCTGCCTCCACGACAAGTGTAATAGTGATCCAATACAACAGTTGTACATGTACTGGTGGTACCATCAAGTGGTGATCCCATAAAGTGGTGATCCCATAAAGTGGTGATCTCATAAAGTGGTGATCCCATAAAGTGGTGATCCCATAAAGTGGTTATCTCATAAAGTGGTGATCTTATAAAGTGACCAATACTCTAAAAATCACATACAATGGTTGTACATTTTCTATAGTACGTTCCAAAATTCGTGATCATCTTTACTGACTGATATAAAATCATCCACTTGACATAAATTCTTGATTTTTACATTTTAATATAGGTAACAGTGACGGCCTTCCAAAAGTATTTTTGCCCACCCAAACCTTTAGTTCTGTAAGATTTTTATTATATGTTATTACTAAACTTGCAGCGATGTTGATATGGCATACATGCCGAAATTTTACAGTATGATTTGTCAAGTTTGTCGATAACTAAGCATTTCCGTGTTCCACATGCAATTCAGTGCGAGTCAAAATCGAGAATCCCGTGGAATTAATAAGTTCACAATGTTTCATACCGACTGTCATTGGCGTATGTATGCAACATTTACTTTCATTTATAGAAGTGGAAGGTATCATTTGTTCACTATGTCACCTTTCTTTTTATAATATGTAATAGGGATACGCCTTTGCAATCATTTGCCATCATTTTGTGTATTACTGTAAGTTCTAAACTTTGATGATCATTATGTTGTGCTTATGCAAAATTATATAACAAAAAAACGTTTTTGCATCAACTAAGCTACCTATCAATTAGTTAAACATGTATTCGTAAGGTCGTGAGATATATAAGACTGCTTGCAAAAAATCACTGTTATGCATCAGGTAGATTTCGTACAAATTAAAACTTAGTGTGATCACAAATTTTGGAATGAACTATAGTAGTATCATCTAGTGATAGTCCCATTTAGTGGTGATGAGTGCACTGGCAATACCTTTCAGTAAGTTAAAAACAAGAAAATGTAAAGGAACCCTTTATACATCCCATGGTATATAAGGTAATACAGTGTTAGGTCCATATTGTTCATTGAAGCTTGATGGCACACGATAAGTGATGTGTCAACATTGTGTCTGCATGATGGCACACGATAAGTGATGTGTCAACATTGTGTCTGCTTGATGGCACACGATAAATGATGTGTCAACATTGTGTCTGCTTGATGGCACACGATAAGTGATGTGTCAACATTGTGTCTGCTTGATGGCACACGATAAGTGATGTGTCAACATTGTGTCTGCTTGATGGCACACGATAAGTGATGTGTCAACATTGTGTCTGCTTGATGGCACACGATAAATGATGTGTCAACATTGTTGTCTGCTGCCTTTATTTCCTAGTGCTTTGTCTGGTACCCAATTGAGACTAGGTCAACCTGAGAGCCAGTACAGTTGACAAAATTCCACCACCACTTTGGAATTGAACCTGGACCACTAGCCTAAGAAGTGAGTTCACTAACAACTACGCTACTGTGGCTCTCGATGTGTGCACTAAGCACAACTATGCTACTGTGACTCTCGATGTGTGCACTAAGCACAACTATGCTACTGTGACTCTCGATGTGTGCACTAAGCACAACTATGCTACTGTGACTCTCGATGTGTGCACTAAGCACAACTATGCTACTGTGACTCTCGATGTGTGCACTAAGCACAACTATGCTACTGTGACTCTCGATGTGTGCACTAAGCACAACTATGCTACTGTGACTCTCGATGTGTGCACTAAGCACAACTATGCTACTGTGACTCTCGATGTGTGCACTAAGCACAACTATGCTACTGTGACTTTCGATGTGTGCACTAAGCACAACTATGCTACTGTGACTCTCGATGTGTGCACTAAGCACAACTACTCTACTGTGGCTCTCGATGTGTGCACTAAGCACAACTATGCTACTGTGACTTCGATGTTGCACTAGCACAACTATGCTACTGTGACTCTCGATGTGTGCACTAAGCACAACTATGCTACTGTGGCTCTCGATGTGTGCACTAAGCACAACTACGCTACTGTGACTCTCAATGTGTGCACTAAGCACAACTATGCTACTGTGGCTCTCAATGTGTGCACTAAGCACAACTAATACAATTTAGTAGTGATCTGTACACTGGTAATCAAATTGTAGTGATTTGTGCACTGGTGGACCCATCCAATGGTGACCCATGACCTGAACGACGGGAGAAATGGAAGAGCAGATGAGGGTGTGCAATTTACTCACTCTGAGACTGATGCTGGTCTGGACATTCTAGATGCTGACCTTGATCTTGCACTGCTGAGAGTTGAATGGATAAGGTCACTTTGTCTATGAAATCAATAGTAAAAAAACCATTTCTAAACAAATCAAGCACCACCTTCATATCAAAGGTTAGTTGTAATAGATCTTCCATGTTTTGTATCTCTTGTCTTGATCAGATCAAATCTCAACTCCACATCAAAGGTTGACTACAGTGAAGTTTCACAATTTGTAACCTTTTATTTTGATCAGATCAGATCGACAAAACCGAAGTAATGACATTTGCTAGAGAAGAAGAGATGCAACTGCAAGAACATGGACATGCTAACATGGACAAACTAAAATTTTCTCATAGAATGACTCTTATTAGCAACAGCCAAGGATAAGCTAAACCTTGATAAGAAATGCTGTAAGGATCTAAGGAAGGTTAATCGTCATGCTGGTGATGTACTTGAGGATCTTGCTTGAACAAAGATACGAGTGTAGAAGTCTGCTGCTGTACTTTGTAAAGTGAACGTACTTTGTTTCAGTTCTTTTCTTTGTTCACCGTGACAAGAGTATTTGTCATGTTGTGTTTCGTCTTTCATTCTGTCATAAATATTTGTCATGTTGTGTTTTGTCTTTCATTCTGTCATAAATATTTGTCATGTTGTGTTTTGTCTTTCATTCTGTCATAAATATTTGTCATATTGTGTTTGATAGTTCATTCTGTCATAAATATTTGTCATGTTGTGTTTCCTCATTCATTCTGTCATAAATATTTGTCATGTTGTGTTTCCTAGTTCATTCTGTCATAAATATTTGTCATGTTGCGTAGCTTCAATTGCCCTGAAAATAAAAGTTGCCATGTTACTTCAAAGTTTACAGCAAAGCTAGAATATCTGCACATTTTCAGTCACACACATTCCTTGTCAGTACAGATTTTTTGTGACATCTTTCCTCTTTGATCTCTACTAGCTCTGTCAGACTGTAATGATGCAGATTGTAACCTGGGCCTCCACTTGGAGGTAGAGGTGTCTTTTGGCTAGCTCTGGTTTACTTACTCTGTCTTCTGTCATCTCATTCAGTGTGTCGTAGACTACTCTTCATGCTGGAATTATTAACCTTTGATACACTATTGTACTGCAGCATGTCGTAAGTATGAAGAAAGTACTAAACTGGTTCACAAAAGCCAAGAAATACATTGAAATAAAATAAGCAAACATCAAGGTAGAACAAACTGTTAAAATTCTGTAACAAATTAAACAAGAATGCCAAGACTCTATACCAGGCATGAGCAGTCTTTTTTTTTATTTCAAGGTCAGATTTTTAAAAAATGGTACAACTAAAAAAATATGACACTTTTATTTTATAACAACAAATTCGCCCGAGTGGTTACAGGGGCCCAAATTTGGGGTGTAAAGAATAGAACCACTGTTACCTGCCATGCATGTCGTAAGAGGTGACTAAGGAGGTTTGGATGAAATCGGATACACATGTCTTGCATGTAGAAGTCTATGCGTTTAGGGGCCTACCAAACCAATGTGCAACGTATGCACGTTCTTGGCAAAGATCAAACATATCACAAAGAGTGATTAAAATTGGTCGTAAAGAACGAAGCAAAGAAGAAGAAGAAGACAAAGAATATTAATAAACCATCCAGTCACTAACAAAAGTGAATGGAATGCACCAGGGAATTAACATATATTTTACAGTCATCAAATATAAAGAAGAATAGGCCATGCAGTGTTCCTTAGTATGTACACCCCTTGTCTCTAACAATAGGCCATGCAGTGTTCCTTAGTATGTACGCCCCTTGTCTCTAACAATAGGCCATGCAGTGTTCCTTAGTATGTACGCCCCTTGTCTCTAACAAAGTTTTGAGATATGCTGCAGTTTAGTTATTTTGAAATTAAAGCGCTCTCCCAGAACTTTCATTTGAAATAACTTTGGTGATGCGATTACCTTGTTTGTTGTTTGTTTGTTAAGTAAGTGATTAAATCCTCTATTAAGCTGAGACACTACTTATCAACCTAAGAAGAAATATTGTTTTGGTAATATCATTGCGTGTAAGCCAACACACATAAAAAAAATGAGAACTAATTCCTTGAAGAGAATCCAGTTGTCAGAAGATGTAATCAACTTTTTTCTTTTAGAATATATAGAAGTTAAGCATAAAGTATTTCCAGGGGTTGACTGCATTACACTTTGGGTGTATTTAACAGACCGGATATAAACGTGTCACATGCCAGATCTGGCCTGTGGGAATGCAGGGATTACCCACCCCTGCTCTTTACTCAAATTGAAATAACAATTATGAAGTAATAAGCTGCGACTCTCACCTTGATGTTAATACAGTGTATATCACTCTCACCTTGAGTTTAATATATCACTCTCACCTTGATGTTAATATATCATTCTCACCTTGATGTTAATATATCACTCTCACCTTGATGTTAATATATCATTTACAGAAGCTGTAGTTGGCCGGCTGTCGTTAGATGTTACAATATTGGAGGTTGATGTTGTAAATACTTGTTGAGGCGAGTAGCCATTAGAGCTCTGGTTCTGTTGGTGCTAGAGTTTGTGAAAAATGTAAATACAAAAATGTTTAGTAGAATCTATATTCTATTGTTTCTTCCATTCTTTCTTCTTCATTTATTTCCAGTTCTTCCTGGCCTTTATTGTTTCTCTCTCACGATCCCAGCCTAGACTGATGAACCAACTTTTATCATGAATTTTACCGTGTTTTTAAGGGACTCAGAATTTTACCGTGTTCCTCTGTACAGCTTCTCGCGAAGCTCTGTGTTTTGAGGCCAGGTTTCTTTTCATATGCCTGCTATCAGTTGACAATCTTGCAGAACATGCTCTGCTGTCATGTCTGCCTTTTTGCAGGGGCATAGGCTAGTTGTGCCAATTTTGAATTTGTGAAACATGTGGGCGCGGAGCTTGTTGTGGCCGTACGGCAGCGAGTATGGCAACTTGTTCACTACGAGACAGACCATAGTACCCGTCGCTGTTGTTGTGCTGAGGATGGTCTTTTGTCCATTTGTCTCTGTAGTGCCAGCCGATGGTTGTTCTGGCTTCCTCATAACTGATCTCGAAATCAGTCTGAGGTAGTCGCCTGCCTTCTTTAGCTAACTTGTCGGCGTGTTCATTTTCGCTTATATTGCAGTGTGATGGGATCCACTGAATGACGGTGCGTTTGAGTGTGAACACTAATGCATTGAGGGTTGCTTTGAGCTCATTTAGCTCTGTTTTGCCTGTGCTTTTGAGTGCCGTGATGACAGATAGAGCATCGGTGAATATCGCGACTTTGTTGCAAGAGGTGACTCTTCTCTCTAGGATCATTTCTGCCGCTGTTCTTATTGCCTCTGCCCGGTAGTTATTTGAGTATTTGCCTGTGGCAATCGCTTCTTTGTGACCGTCACTTTCTTTGAGAGTTTAAGCCCTTTATTGTTTCCCTTTCCAATTGTTTTTCTTCACCCGCTATGAGCTCAGGTGTAGTTATGGCACCTAATATGGCACCTCTGACCGACTTTTGCATGAAAGGTTCCATTTCCTCAGTGTTACTCACTATTCCCGCAAGCCTTACTTCGACTTCAGAGGTACTTGACTTGTAAGTTAGATCTCCAAGTAGAGGACCAGGGAACCTGTAGTATAATCGCACACAGTGAATTTTTGGTCACAAACCTCAGAATTTCTAAAGCATGTGACCACTAGTGCAACGTGCTACCAACATTGAAATGGACCCCCATCCCTTTTGCTTGTCTTCCTTTTTTTATGTCTCTCCATTTCTAATATGCCCATCTATCAATCTTTCTTTCATTTTGTCTATCTTCTTTTAAGCATACCATTAGTTCCTATATAGCTATCTCTCTTCCTTTCTGTCTGCTCTCCCTTTTTTTATTTTTGTCTGTCTCTCGCTTTCTGTCTATATGTGTATCTCCATTTATTTCTATATCTCTCAGTATTTTTGTTTGTCCACTCCCTCTCTTTCTGTCTATCTCCATTATTTGTCATCTCTCTCTTATATTTTATTTGTTTTTCTCTCTGCTTTTAAATGTTCTTGTACTGTCATTTCGCCCAAGTGGTTGCCGGGATCCAAAATTTGGGGTGTAAAGAATGGAACCACTGTTACCTGCCACGCATATAGTAAGAGGCGACCAAGGAGGTTTGCCGGAAATCGGATACATGTGTCTGCTAGGGAATGCTAACCTGAAACAAATGCTTGCAGAAAACAGATGCACCAGGCCGTAAGGCGCATAACATGGTGCAACAACCCTCACAATGAGGAATGTTGTAATGGATTCTATGGTCGCCAATCTGCCTCGGAGATTTAGCCCCGCATTAAGAATGTCAGACCTACCATTGCGAGGGTGGCCAAAACTTACTGCGGGAAGATATCGGCACAAACAGTGAAGCAGAAATCATAGGAATTATATCCTACAGAACTGCCCCAGTATGCAGACTTGAGAAGAAAGAGGTGGCCAACTTACAATAGCGTCCAAGACAAACTGTATGGCTTGGCTGATAATCTGAGGCAGACGGCTACCTTTATTAGAGAATCGAAATCCCAACCTAGTGAGAACGCAAAAGAAGAAGAAGTACTGTCATTTCTGAAAGATATGGTGGAAATTGAGAATTTCTTATAATCTTTATGTCCATCTAGCTTAATTTATTTGTGTATATATCCGTCCATATTGTTTGTCTAATTGTCTTTCCTTCCATCTCTGTCACCTTTCCTTGGAATATAACTTAACATCTCTCTTGTACTGTTACATGTCACTGCATGCGATTTCTCTCTACTACTCTATTCTAGACAACTCATTCTTTCTTCTTCTTCAAACGCTCCATATCAACCACTTGTTAAACCACTGTTTGTGATTTGTATGTGATATGAGCCGAAGAGCAATTGTATGTTGTGCCAATTATGCGCCTACAAGTAGGTCAGCACATCTGATTTCTACAACGTTTTTCATTTACTAGGTAGCTTCCTATGCCCTACCTTAGTCACGTCTTATGACATTCCATGTAGGTTGCAGTGTTACTATTCTTTGCTCCCCTTGCAGCCCCCGGCAACACACAGGCGAAAAGGTACCTTGTTCAATCACTTCTATTGAATTAAGCCCGATATTTGCCACCTCTCTCAGTAAAGTTCATTTCTGTGTTACCCTAGAGGGTCCTTTTATATATGAATCATTTGTCTCCCATTTCAACACCTGCTTTGTGATTCCTTGCTTGTTTCTTCTCAGAGCATGCCTACCATATCTCCATCTTCTCTTTCATATAACAGTTGTCACTAGTGGTTGACCAGACATTTCTCTGATTTCATCACCTCTCCTGAATTCATCCCACTTCATGTTCATTATTTTTCGCAGAAATCTATTTTCAAAATAGTTTAGCATACACAAAATCATATTCAGTGACAATTCATGTACGCCAGCATACCACCATCTTCATATGTCGTAGCTCCATCTCCAAAATCTTGACTTGTGACTCCTTCTGAGCAGCAATTGTCTTCAGCTGCTCTACAACATTGCTGTCCTGCTGACTTTTAACTGACATTTGCTGCAGCTGTTGCTGCTGAAGATGCTGCTGCTGTGTCTGATGTTGGTTGTGATCTTCTAACAATTGCTTCATTTGTGTCTGTTGTTTCTGTGTCAAGAAAACAAAAGTAAATGTTATTATCATCATTATCTTTTTATCATTCGCCGCTTTAAATTCAGGCGTAGTCATGGTGCCAAAGATGGCAACTCTGACTGATTTTTGGGTGAGGGCTTGCTTTCCTTATCACCAGTGTCCTTAACTCTTAAGGCAAGTCTCATTTCAACTTCAGAAATACTTGTAATTTAGATCTCTTTTCAGTAGAATCCTTAGTAAAGGAACAGTGTTTCCTGTAGTCCAACCGCAGACTGCACACACCAATAATTTTTGGCTCAAGCTAGCCTAGAACACTGGAATATTCATGGTACAAGCTGACCTCAAACACTGGAATATTCATGGTACAAGCTGGCCTCAAACACTGGAATATTCATGGTACAAGCTGACCTCAAACACTGGAATATTCATGGTACAAGCTGGCCTCAAACACTGGAATATTCATGGTACAAGCTGGCCTCAAACACTGGAATATTCATGGACAAGGTGGCCTCAAACACTGGAATATTCATGGTACAAGCTGGCCTCAAACACTGGAATATTCTATGGTACAAAGGTGGCCTCAAACACTGGAATATTCATGGTACAAGCTGGCCTCAAACACTGGAATATTCTTGGTACAAGCTGGCCTCAAACACTGGAATATTCATGGCACAAGCTGGCCTCAAACACTGAAATATTCATGGCACAAGCTGGCCTCAAACACTGGAATATTCATGGCACAAGCTGGCCTCAAACACTGAAATATTCATGGCACAAGGTGGCCTCAAACACTGAAATATTCATGGCACAAGCTGGCCTCAAACACTGGAATATTCATGGTACAAGCTGGCCTCAAACACTGAAATATTCATGGTACAAGCTGGCCTCAAACAATGGAATATTCATGGTACAAGCTGGCCTCAAACACTGGAATATTCATGGTACAAGGTGGCCTCAAACACTGGAATATTCATGGTACAAGGTGGCCTCAAACACTGGAATATTCATGGTACAAGGTGGCCTCAAACACTGGAATATTCATGGTACAAGGTGGCCTCAAACACTGGAATATTCATGGTACAAGCTGGCCTCAAACACTGGAATATTCATGGCACAAAGTGACTAGCACAGCATGTTATCTACTCTGTTATCTGTGACCCATCATCAACATATGCATCTGCGATAAACAAAATATGTTTATTAAACTCTACCACCCTCATCTTCCCCATCAACCTTCCTACTAATTCTTGCTCTTATATAACATTTCTTATTCCAAACTGCTGCTGTCCCAGTATTATTGCATCATCATTTGTTCTGTCAACATCCAAAAGATGAACGTTGAGTTACTTTAGTATGTCCTGTTATCTATTTCCACACTTACCGTCCTCCAGAAGCCAACCTGTCAGTTCATCCGTTATTGTAACCTTCTTTATATCTATGCCAGTGTATTCAAGTTATATCCATTGAAGAAAACTAGTCACAACAGAGATGAAGGGTCTACGCAGGATGCTGGGGATAGTAACCCTTTAGCCGCTAAGGACGTATATATACGTTTTTCCCATTCAATTCTAAAGACGCATTAACACGTCTGTTATTTTCTCTCCTCTGTGGGCTAAAGACGTGTTAACAGGTTATACATTGCTACTATCACTGCTATAGGCGTACATTCACGTTTGTGACCTAGAAACAAAGAATAGCTATTTTTAGCTCAGCCTTCAGAAAGTATGTAGCAGCGAAAGGGTTAAGTAGAGATTAGTTTGGAAATGAAGATAGAAAAAAAGTGTGTACAACATCAGTACTGAAATTCATCAAGAAACAACAAATTAAATGGTTCTGCCATATAAGAAGATTACTAACAGACAGTTTGCCTCAAAGAGCAATGTTACCCTGACACTGATAACAGGGCAACAAAAACACTGTTTATAAAACGCACACAAAACCTGTTCAAGTAATCACTTCCTATCCTGACACTGTGTGTCAAAACAGGATTAGAGAAGAGAAGAATAATGAAGAATATTATATCCAAGTCATATGCAGGACTTTATGTCTAAGTCATATCTAAGTCATATCTAAGTCATATCTAAGTCATATCTAAGTCATATCTAAGTCATATCCAAGTTATATGCAGGACTTTATGTCCAAGTCATATCTAAGTCATATCTAAGTCATATCTAAGTCATATCCACGTTATATGCAGGACTTTATGTCCAAGTCATATCTAAGTCATATCTAAGTCATATCTAAGTCATATCCAAGTTATATGCAGGACTTTAGCTGTCCTAAGTCATATCTAAGTCATATCTAAGTCATATCTAAGTCATATCACATTCGTTATATGCAGGACTTTATGTCCAAGTCATATCTAAGTCATATCTAAGTCATATCTAGTATATCCAGGACTTATTGCAGTGACATTCAAGTCATATCTAAGTCATATCTAAGTCATATCTAAGTCATATCAAGTCATATGCAGACTCATATCCAGCATATCTAAGTCATATTAACTACATTGTCTATATGAATGTTACTGTTTCATCCCTTTAAGTACATAGTTGAGTTCGTATCAATGAGCTCATAAAATCTGTGTATATGGCCAGCTCAGTTAAGTCATGATTCCTAAGCTAATGCAGGACTTCCTACGCAAGCTCAGTCTAGATCATATTACCTACCATAGTGCAGATCATGATTACCTACATGCTTAAGTGGAACATGTTTCCTACCAGTACAGTAGTCTGATTGACGCTACCAACTACTGTATGATTACCTGCCAGCTACAGTGCAGAACATGATTACCTACCAGCTACAGTGTATGATTACCTACCAGCTACAGTGTATGATTACCTATCAGCTACAGTGCAGATCATGATTACCTACCAGCTACAGTGCATGATTACCAGCTAAGCATGATTACCTACCAGCTACAGTGTATGATTACCTACCAGCTACAGTGTATGATTACCTACCAGCTACAGTGCAGATCATGATTACCTACCAGCTACAGTGTATGATTACCTACCAGCTACAGTGCATGATTACCTACCAGCTACAGTGCATGATTACCTACCAGCTACAGTGTATGATTACCTACCAGCTACAGTATGACATGATTACCTACCAGCTACAGTGTATGATTACCTACCAGCTACAGTGTACAGTATGATTACCTACCAGCTACAGTGCATGATTACCTACCAGCTACAGTGCATGATTACCTACCAGCTACAGTGCATGATTACCTACCAGCTACAGTGCATGATTACCTACCAGCTACAGTGCATGATTACCTACCAGCTACAGTGCATGATTACCTACCAGCTACAGTGCATGATTACCTACCAGCTACAGTGCATGATTACCTACCAGCTACAGTGAATGATTACCTACCAGCTACAGTGTCGTATGATTACCTACCAGCTACAGTACAGTATGATTACCTACCAGCTACAGTGTACAGTATGATTACCTACCAGCTACAGTGTATGATTACCTACCAGCTACAGTATAGATCATGATTACCTACCAGCTACAGTAGATTACCAGTCGTATGATTACCTACCAGCTACAGTTGCATGATTACCTACCAGCTGTACAGATCGATTACCTACCAGCTACAGTATAGACATGATTACCTACCAGCTACAGTTAGCATGATTACCTACCAGCTACAGTGATATAGTCGATGATTACCTACCAGCTACAGTATAGATCATGATTACCTACCAGCTACAGTAAGTCATGATTACCTACCAGCTACAGTTGTCATGATTACCTACCAGCTACAGTATAGATCATGATTACCTACCAGCTACAGTATAGAGCATGATTACCTACCAGCTACAGTGTATGATTACCTACCAGCTACAGTATAGATCATGATTACCTACCAGCTACAGATAGACATGATTACCTACCAGCTACAGTTATGATTACCTACCAGCTACAGTATAGATCATGATTACCTACCAGCTACAGTATAGATCATGATTACCACTCATGTTCTACAGTAGTAGACTGATTACCTACCAGCTACAGTATGTCATGATTACTTACAGCACTTATTCATGAACCTACAGTAAGATGACAGACATGATTACCTACTTAGACATATTAAGGCTAATATAACTGCATGATTACTTACCGCTACTATAACATGTTTACCTACAGCTATATAAGCTCATGATTCATACAGCACTTAGATCTGAACCTACAGCAAAGTTAACAAGAACCTACTAACTAGTATGAATAAATTAGAATATAACTGCCCATTTTAAATAGATTACTGCCATGTTTAAAATATGAATATAACTGCCTATAATGAAATAGAAATATAACGATTCTAAATGAATATAATTATGAATAAATTAGAATATAACCCCAGTAATATAGAATATTTGACCATGGTAATAAAACTGCTTATGCATAATTTAAAATATAACTGTCTATAATAAATTAAAATAGAATATAACTTCTGAATAAATAGATAAACTGATGATTAAAATATAACTGTTATAAATAAATTAAAAATTAAATAACTGTCTATAAATAAATTAAAATATAACTGTCTATAAATAAATTAAAATATAACTGTCTATATAAATAGAAATTAAAATATAACTGTCTATAAATAAATTAAAATATAACTGTCTTATAAATAAATTCTTCTTAAATCTTCTTCTTCTTCGATCGTTCTAGGCCTGTTTTAATCATTCTCATTGTGATATATAAACAGCCAAACATCCGAACGTAATGTACGTGCACCAGCCTTCAGCACCTATTGGAGCCCAGTTGCTTATCCTTCGGTGGGTTGTTCGTTTTCAGCCAGCTTTTGATTTACTAGGGTGAGCTTTCCTAGGGTACGATCCGCTTTGCCGTATTTTTGGGCTTTGTGATCTACGCCGGGACAGTGAGTTACGCTGTTTATGCCCGTTCTGACTGAGAAATGTTTCTCGGGGCTTGTAAGCTTATCCTCGGACGGCGTCTTACTCGTATAAGACACCGTGTAAAGTATCGGCCTTCGCCAATGTTCAGACCCGAACTTCCTGTTTGATCCGTACATTGTCGGCCTTGCTTTACCGTACATTTTTGAGTTTGATCCGGGAAGGAACATTCTCAGCCTTTTCTAGACGCGTATCGGTACGTGGCAATTTGCAATTAACCTCGAAAGCACTGGCATGGGGCCGAGTACAACAATGTAGAGGGTCGTTTCAGTCGGCACTATCAGCGTAACTGAGGATTTTGCGCTCGCCGCCATCACCCGCCCCAGTTATTCCGGGATGTTAGTTACGACTGGAATCAAACCTTGCCCGGTTGCCCCAAGGCTGGCAGTTACGTTAGGCATCACCAACCTCGGTTCTTCCGGGGATGTTAATTTTAATCGCACAGTACCTTGCACGGTTTTTCCAGGGCGGGTAGTTTCGTTATGCACTAAACGCAACTTGTTCTTTTGCGCTTGGCAAACCTTACCCAGTACATGTATCTGCACCAGGCTACCAATGCGGGTCAGCTGCAATCTTCTCTCGCACCAACACGAGGGTAGACTTTTATTCGTTACGGTCCTGTCTTATTTATTCTTGCCGACGGGCTGGCAATGTTTGCCCCTCCTCAGGGCTTCGAGCTTCGCCCTACGTGGGCATACGTTTGGTCACTGGATGCACCTCTCATCCATGTCTGAGACGTTTCGTTGCTGTTTCTTTGCGTTCAGGGACTTGGGCAATATCTTGTTGGACATCGGTCAGGAGATTTGTGCATTTTATTTGTATGTATCTTTATCGTATTTCCGTAATTGCACTGCTACCACTACCAGTAGTTTCCTCTCCCGATCCCTGCCCCTCTTAGCCAGACCAGAACCAGAGTCTGTTTCCAGGGTCACCGCGTGGAGGTTAGGGAAGGGTCTGTGTAGCGCCCTCGCTAACCCTGGCTCATGTTACCACTATGACCTCATGAGCCTTTTTGACCCCTGTCTATAAATCTGTTAAAATATAACTGTCCTGAGACAGCTAAAGAGTTGAAGATGCAGTGAATAAAATAGCAGAATTTATATGCAAGGTCAGCAATTCACTGTTTTCCAAGACCCTACTTCACCTTCACGCAATGGACCTAGAAACAGGCTGCATCAAATGTAGTCTGACAAAGGGAGATTAGATCAAAGAAAAAACTGCAGTGGAGAAACAAAATAGTTGTGTTAGATATGACAACTGTTCAGACATTAGACAAACAACATCCTGGAATCAATCTCACTGCTCAGTGAAATATCAAAGTAATCTACCCTTGACAGGTGTCAAATTGGTTCTGCCAGAATTTCTGTAGCTCAAAAGTCTCACCAGTGATTGCCATGTCCATGTCTCGACATTAAATAAGAGTGTAAAGCAATACTAAATGATATATTTTTTTCCAAATTACAAATGGTGATGATTCTGTATCAGGATCCCTTTATCATAGAAAATGGCTATGTGTTTAGTACTACTGCATGTTCATGCTAAAGTATACTCAATCTGAGTTCTACATAAGTGGACCTGATTCGGTGATAACCAAACATTTAGTCATTTAGTACGATCAACCTATAGCAGGTCTTCTTGACCTGACGTTGTGAGGCAAACAGGATTCGAGAAAGAAAGAAATCTATGGCAGTCTTAGGCAGTAAGCCATTTTCTTTGATAAAGTGCTTCAGATATGAGATCATCACCACAATAGTTTTTGATGTCAGTTTTATTATTGGTCACTACAGAATCACTTACTTTGATGCTGAATTGTTACCTTATTCACTGCATCTGTGGCACATACACACAAAATAATATAATATCACAAACTAGATGGTAGTTCTGCACAATAATTGATTGATTGATTGGATCATCATCATTGCACTTTGGTGAGTAACCATGTGCTCCGATCTCTTTCTTACACAGAAAAATCTCAAAGGCACTGCTAAGGGTTCCCTATGTTATTTAGAACATGGTGAAAATATTTCGTAGGAATTAAATTTAAAAAAATCTGTCTAATGGATGTTAATCTTTCCCCAAAATAAAGAAACCAATAATGACATGTAATGTAGAATTAAATAATTGAATATAGAATTTACAAATAAAATATAGAATTTGATCACAGAATATAGTATTTGATAATAGAATATAGAATTTGATGACAGAATATAGAATTTACAAATATGTCCATATTGAAAATGTGATGTTCATTAACATAAACAATCTGGGAGATTTAAAAAAATGCAAAGTTAAGAAGAAGAAGCAGGCGATTGAACGAAGACAGGTATAGGCAGTATTACATAAGATTGTGAAAAATTAATTATAAAATATTAAAACAAACAACACTCGACGTTTCGATGCTTAGACCATCATCAAGAACAAACATGTACACAAACAACTTAATTAACTAAAACATAATACTAACTAAGGATGCAAAGCAAAATATACTGGTATACCTACCTGCACCAAGAGTGCTAGTCTCTTGGTCGATTTCACAGGAATGACAGAATGGGCAAGAAACAGCAAGATCATTACATTTCCAACTGAATGGGCAGTCGGAATGGGTCAATGACAGGTCACTAGGACACTGTGTATACCGGTGGTACCAAAGACCACACAGACGGAGGGCGGGAAAGGCGGCAAAACAAACCGTGAGATAAGGGCGTTCATTTAGGACATAGCATACTAATGTGTAGACACGTAACCCCGATAAAACATGAGCCCTACTCGGCTAATATGGATGGCATACACTCCGATAGCCTCCCCATGAGGCCATTACCTTGTAGTGGTGGGGAGGCTTGCGTACTCCAATGATACAGTGAGCTATGGCCGGCGGAACTTATGTTCCCGGAAGGGTTACAAGCCGGAAAGGTCACTGAGGAGGGACAGGCGAAGCATGGTCTCCTGGTCCTCCAGGTTGGGGGGTTGGGCTTGGGACTAACGATCCCATCCTTTAAAAAAATTAAATTACGAAACAACAACAAACATACAACCTATCTACGGGCATGAAGGGCTACAAGAGTCATTGACTCACATGACTGGAAGTGGTGAAAGCCGAAAGGAAGCTACTTTCATGAGGACGGAAGTCCTGAATGCCAAAACCAAGACCAGAATTGGATGCTGGAATGTAAGAACAATGTACGAAACCGGAAAACTATCACAAATAACAGCAGAAATGAGAAGATATAATCTACATATCCTAGGGGTTAGCGAGCAGATGGACAGGAAATGGAAGAAGTACCACTGCAACAGGTGAAACAGTCCTTTTTCTGGACGAGACGATGACCTACACCATGAAGGAGTAGCAGTAATCCTAAGAAAGGCGTGGAAAAGTGTCTGTTAGAATGGAAACCTATCAGCAGCGGCTTGATTAAGATCAGACTAAAGGGGAAGCATACAAACATCACAATCCTACAATGCTTCGCAACTAATGATAGCGAAGATACAAAGAAAGACTAGTACTACGAAAACCTACAAGCAGAATTAGACAAGTCACCATCCCATGATGTTATCATTGTTATGGGAGATCTAAATGCGAAGGTCGGACAAGACAACACGCATAGGTATAGAACTATGGGAAAATATGGATGTGGTATGATGAACGAAAATGGGAACGTTTAGTAAACTTCTGCAGCATGAACAATCTCGTTATAGGAGGAACCCTATTTCAACATTTAGATATCCACAAATTAACATGGTATTCCCCTAATGGCAGAGATAAAAACCAAATAGACCATATAATGATCAATGGACCCTGGAGACGCTCGCTGCTAGATGTTGTAGTCAAGAGAGGTGCAGATGTTGGTAGTGACCACCACCTAGTCACAGCTTATGTCAAACTTAAACTAAGAAAAACAGGACAACAGAAAAACTTCCAAAAGAGGTTCGATGTGGATAGACTAAAGACACGGAAGTAAGGGATAAGTTTATAATGCAGATAAAGAACAGATTCCAAGCCCTAGAAAGTAATGAAACTAAGGATGAAACTGACAACATAGATAGAACATGGGACAACATAGATCTATATATGCAAGAGCAGTGAAACATGTCTAGGGTACACAAAGAAAAAAAATGATAACACCAACAACATGGAAAATAATAGACAGCGAAGAATATTAAAAAAGAAATTGTTAGAAGCAAAGTCCGAAAGACTGAAAGCAAGATACCAAGAACAGTACAAAAGCGCAAGTAAAGAAATCAAACGGGCTGTGAGAGCCGACAAAGAATGTATGTTGAAGACCTGGCAGTACAGGCAGAAGAAGCAGCAAAAAGTGTGATCAGGGAACAGTGTACAAAATTACAAAGCTAATAAGCGGAAAACATTACAGAAGATCAAATACTCTCATAAAGGATAAGAATGGAATACTATTGACAGCGGAAAAGGAACAAGAAATACGATGGACAGAGCATTTTAAAGAATTGCTAAACAGACCACCTCCAACGGTAGTAGCAGACATACCAGAACCAACAGAGGAGTTAGAAATTGGCATTGAAACACCCAGCCAGGATGAGATCATTACAGCAATTAAATCTCTTAAGAATAACAAGGCACCAGGGAATGATAACTTAAACTATTCAAAATAGACCCAGAACTTGCAGCTAATATATTGCAACCCTTGTTTACTACTATATGGAATGCCCAAATAATACCTGATGCATGGAACAGAGGAGTCATCATCAAGATACCCAAAAGGGCTCCCTTGCCGATTGTAATAATTGGCGTGGAATAACACTGCTTTCTGTCCCAAGTAAAATCTTAAGCAAAATCATCGTACAACGTATTACTAGCCTGTGGATAAGAAACTGAGAAAGGAACAAGCAGGATTTCCCAGAGGACGGAGCTGTATAGGCCAAATATTTGCTCTTAGAAATATCATAGAACAATGCACAGAATGGCAAAGCAAACTCTATATCAACTTTGTAGATTTTGAAAAGGCTTTTGATAGCATACACATGAAAGTCTATGGCGTATCTTAAGATGGTATGGAATCACTGTGTTTATAAATATTATAAAAGCTGCTACAGCAAGTTTGCATGCAGTGTTGAAACTTCAGAACTAAAGTTTGAGTAAAAACAGGCGTGCGACAAGGATGTGTTATGTCAGCCTTATTATTCAACACTGTCATAGATTGGGTGATGCGTAAAACAACGGAAGATAAGGCAAGAGGTATTAGATGGACGCTCACAACCACTCTGGAAGACCTAGATTTTGCAGATGACATCGCACTCTATCTCATACACATAGAGATATCCAGGAAAAGACCTGCCGCCTTAACCAATATAGTGAGATGGTTGGGCTGAAAATAAATAAGAAGAAAACTGAAGTAATGACTCTGAACATAGCAACCCCAGCACCAGTCAAACTAGAAGGTAAAACCCTCCGAGATACAACCGCTTTCACATACCTTGGAAGTGTTATGAGCAATGAAGGAGGCGCTGGATCTGACATTAAAACAGACTGAGTAAAGCACGCAGTGCATTCATGACCCTTCAGACCGCCTGAAAATCTGCCCAATACAGCATCAGAACCAAGACTAGTATCTATAACAGCTGTGTGCTGTCAACTTTGCTGTCCGGATCGGAATGCTGGAGAATGACAGAACAGGATATGTCCAGACTCTCCGCCTTTCATACAACTTGTCTACGAAAAATCTTACGCGTGTACTGGCCGACTACTATCTCGAATCAAGAATTGCTTGCACGATGCCAACAAGAGAATATGGGCACTATCATCCGAAGCTGGAGATGGATTGGACATGTGATGCGCATGGAGACTGGCTCCGACACGAAACTGCACTGAGATGGACTCCAGAGGGTAGGCGAAAGCGTGGAAGACCCAAGACAACCTGGAGGAGAACGATAGAGCAAGAGCTGAAGTAAATGAATCATAGCTGGAACACAATACAGAGGGAAAGGGCCCTGAACAGGGAAGAATGGTGTACGTTTGTTGCTGCCCTAACGCCAGGGGCGTAACAGGCTAAAGAGAGAGACACTCCGATAGCAGGGGTGAGTACATAATCCAATGTTACCAGGGGGGGCAGTGGTCAACAGTATCACACTGTAAGTGTCCCACGGATATGTGTGCCAGATGATAACGTGCTGAAGATAAGTAGGAAAATAGTAACCGCACATGACACAGAATCAAGCCCAAGTGACTCAACTGTGGGGATTCCTCAACCATCGTACACCAAGAGCGACTTGAGCCCTACTAGGATAATATACATCCTGTGTGTCCCGGAGCGAACACATACAGAATCCAATGTCGTATGGCTAGAACAGAGGGGAGAATAGTATCAAAAATGACATCCTAGAATAGTAGGCCGTATGATGATGGATAGGGATGATAGTGTCATGTGAGGCTGCGTAGATATACGTAGGAATAGAAGAGACAGGTGAGAGGAGCTGGATACCAACAGGTGTGTAAGGGCCAGGAGGGAAGGACGAAGTCGAGCAGAATGAGTCGCAGAAACTAAACAAATTTATATTTACCTTGTTTTTGCAGCTTCAAGTTTATCTTTAATGCTCACATTTTCAGCCTCCAAATTTGTCAGTTTTACTGCCGCATTCTGAAGCACACAAAATAATTATTTCAGCTTCCAAAAAGGTCATTACAGGTAATGTCAATAACTGTTCTATTTTCAAAATAGAAAATATTATCTATCACGCTTTATATTACATATTTTGAGCAAAATATTTCAGTATTTCTGGTTATTCTTTGTTCATTCTGAAAAATGATGAATTTATTACATTATGTTAACCAAGAGAAAAGTGGGAAACAAATTTTACATCTCAACGTGGCAAAAACAACAATAATGACAATGGATAAAACAAGCATGACAAATGATATTTTTATCAATGGAAAGAAAATATAAAATGTGAACAGTTTTGAACATCTCATTTCACTGCTAACAAAAGATAGAAATTGGATGAAGGAAATTAAAAGAAGAACATATATGGCCTGAAAAAAATTAAACAACTAAAAACAGCATGAAATGGAACTGTTAGAAAACCAAAGATCAGAATACTAAGAGCATGCTTATTCACAGTGGCAACATATGGATGTGAGGCAAGGACATTTAACAAGGCAGTGGAAAAACATATATACGCTTTTCAATATAAGTGTTACAGAAAAGTCCTCTGAATATTAAGGACAATGTAGAAAACATCTCTGTTCATTCTGAAGTAGATCTATGAAGTACATCTTTGTTCATTCAATGTAGATCTATCTGAAAAAGCTTGCTTTAAAAAAATCAGAACTAGTCTTAACCCTTTAGCCGCTAAGGACGTATATATACGTCTTTCCTATTCACTTCTAAAGACGTATTAATACGTCTGTTATTATCTCCTCTGTGGGCTAAAGACATGTTAACACGTTATACATTTCTACTGTCACTGCTATAGGCGTACATTCACGTTTGTGACCTAGAAACAAAGAGTAGCTATTTTTAGCTCAGCCTTCAGAAAGTATGTAGCAGCGAAAGGGTTAAAGTGGATACCAGCACACTGGGGCATACCAGGAAATGAAAAGGCTGACAAACTCACACGGACTGGAGGGAGCCTAACACAACACCACACAACACAAAGCTTTACAAAAGCAAAGACTCTCCTGAAACAATGCAGAAAAATGATGTTTAGTTTAGTCGCCGGATCACCATCACTGCACGTCGAACAAATTAGTCCATAAGTGCTCCGATCTCTCCTCAGTATGTCCATCAGCGTGTGGCGACTAACGACACCAGTTCTTTGTTGGTTTACAATTCTTCTTTGTCTGCCAGCATAGCGTTCTTGTCGAGCTACACCACCAACTTTGAGTTCTTGCAGTCTGGTTAGTGTTGTGGATTCACCGCTAACGGTGTAGATAACCGAAAATGTAGATTCATTACGTGAATCATGTACACGCTCTCTCTCCCTTAAGGAATTTATAATATCAGCCCGGTCTATTGCTCGTCCGCTTTGGACAGCAGCCATACCTGCAAGCCTATCCGCACGTTCATTCCCCCTTACACCTGCATGCCCTGGCACAAAAAAAACTGATCCTTGTCAGCTTAGACCTCCCCAGCGATTCTATCCAATGTCTCCTAGCCCATCCTGTTTCAATCTTCCTGAGCATACTCATTGAGTCACTGAGAAAACATGCATGGATAAAAGTCTGTGATTCTAGCCAAATCATCGCTTTGGTAACCGCCATGATTTCCATAGTGAGACTGCTCGTAGTCACGGCAAAACCACCACTGTCTTCCTTCACAACATCACCTCCGACCTGAGCAGTGAAAGCCCACGAGCTCCGCACATGTCAAATCACCGAACCATCCGTATAAATGATTACATCATGCTCAGACGCGTTCTCAGAAATTAATGCCTGAACCTCTGCCTCCACAACAAGTGGGTTGTGTTGCCTGCATTGTTTATCAAGTTCGATGCATACAGAAAAGGATGTAGCGATTCCTGTTGGCACTGGTATCCATTCTTCACAGGGATCAATGTCTTCAAGTGTACACACCTGTTCAATACAGTCCTCGGCCTGACCCATCCACGATTTTCCTCTTTTTAACCTATTTCTTTTTGTCTCTTTATTTCCAAGTGCAGAGGATGTTGTGTGTCAGCATTGACTCGAAGGTATGCTGGTGCACGGCTCATCAGTATTCTATACTCCATAGTAGGATAGTCAAGGAGATAGCGCATCCCCCTGCACGACGTGTCTTTAGTGCAACCAAGTATAATGCGCATCGCCTCGTTCTGTATTCTTTCCAGTCGTTCTATCTGACTATGACTGAGAAATATGATATGGTCAGAAAAATGATCTGGAGAAAAACAAATGGAGGATACAACCCAGAGCACAACAGTATAAATACACTAAACAGAAAAGAACAGACCACAGTCTTTAGACTTAGAACAGGACACTGCAGTCTCAGAGCATACCTCCATAGAATCGGTCTCAGGGACTAGGCTGTCTGCACCTGTGAAGCACCAAAGCAGTCCACAGCGCACATCCTGCAAGACTGCCCAAGCTTGATCAGTGTGAGAATGGAAATCTGGCCAACAGAAACAACCCTACAAAGCAAACTATGGGGGACCGGTGAAGATCTCAAGTGCATCGCCCTGTTTATTACACATACCGGAGTAGTCACACAGCAGAAGTTGATCAAAAAAGAAGAAGAATAAGATCTATCCAGAAAGAGCTCAAAATAGAAAATAACTGGCTGATGCTACAAATAAGAAAATTTAAGTATTTTGGACATATAAAGAGACACAAATTAGTTTCCATGAGTCTTATCATCAGTGTTCCTTGCCATTCAGGCAAACCATACTTTGACATCTGAGGTACTTGTAATTTAGATATCTAAGTAAAGGATTAGTAAACCTGTTGTTCAATCACATACAGTGTGCACAGGGAACAATTTGTTGGCCACCCAGAATTAACCTGACATATAGTTACTAGCAAAGCATGTTATTGACTTGGCTATCACCAACCCATGAAAGAGAGACGATTATAGACAGCTGAACTTCTTATTGACTTGGCTATCACCACTCCATGAAAGAGAGACGATTATAGACAGCTGAACTTCTTATTGACTTGGCTATCACCACCCCATGAAAGTGAGACAATCCTAGACAGCTGAACTTTTTATCACAAAGAGATGTCAGAATCAGAACTAATAGTCCGTGCAGAAGACAGATATTTGTGGAGATTTGTGATGATATATTGCAGCTGGCACAGCACAAGATAATGATTATAAAACTAATAAACACAATTCAGAGTATATTAAATTAAGAAAGTACTGCACTTTTACAAACCTCTTGAGTAATTAATGTCATCTGATTGTTAAAATGTCGCATAAGAGGCTTTGAGGAAAGATGTCTCGGAAGAATTCTCCAAATTCACTGGGACCAGAGAATACCAAATACTGAGATCACCAGACACACACGCATTAATAATATCAACAAGGAAATAAAACATAGGATACTGAAGTGGTTAGGACATACATCAAGAATGCAGAAGACCAGACACCCACATGTGGTTTTGAAATAGAGAGCGGGAAGAAAGAGAGGTAGCTGGCAGTCTAGAGAGACATGGAGATGAACTGTAGACAGAGAGAGGGAAGAGACAGGAAAGACCTGGAATGAACTAAGCTGCCTTGCTCAAGACAGATCTGGTTGGATGAAATTTGTTGATACTTTATACTTCAAGGGGAGTTAAGAGAAGAAGAAGGAGAAGAAGAAGAAGGAGAAGAAGAAGAAGTAGAAGAAGAAGAAGAAGAAGAAGAAGAAGAAGAGAAGAAGGAGGAGTGTAAATAAAATACTGTATTGTTACAAACCTCTTGAGACTCTTTCCTCTCCTTCTCCATCCTCCTGAGGTCCTCCCTATATTTTTCTTCCTGTCGTCGTCTGATGGATGAGGTCTTCTCACTATTATTTGTGCTACCATCACTGGGTGGACCATCAAGTTGACCTTTCAACTCATCTACCTGTTAATTTTAGAAAAGATGTGCATCAGGATCTTCTCTTGTAGACCACAGAGTGTGATGAATGTATCAGGATCTTCTCTTGTGGACCACAGAGTGTGATGAATGTATCAGAATATTCTCTTGTGGACCACAGAGTGTGATGAATGTATCAGGATCTTCTCTTGTGGACCACAGAGTGTGATGAATGTATCAGAATATTCTCTTGTGGACCACAGAGTGTGATGAATGTATCAAAATATTCTCTTGTGGACCACAGAGTGTGATGAATGTATCAGGATCTTCTCTTGTGGACCACAGAGTGTGATGAATGTATCAGGATCTTCTCTTGTGGACCACAGAGTGTGATGAATGAATATAAATAGAAAGATCATGGCATACTACCATCATGTGACCCACATATTTCAATAGTGTTCCTACTTTTTCTCATTGACTCACATATTATTTATTTCATTTCTTTCCACTTTTTATGTTAATCTTGCTAATTTTAAAGTTGTTAATGAGACTCATCCTTATGGGAAACCTTAACAAAACAATAATAATCAGGCAATCAATGTTCTTCGAGCAATGCGAAGAGGTTTAGAACATTTGGTGACAATGGGTAAAATAAAGGGAGGGATAAATCATGGATAAATTTACATGTTAAATTTGTGTGAGTCTCAACATTTGTGACAGACTTACAACTGGAGTATGTATACTCAATGCCTGTCAAATTTGCAAAAGTTTCAATGCATGGTACATTACAAAAGTAAGCAATGCATGGTACATTACAAAAGTAAGCAATGCATGGTACATTACAAAAGTTTCAATGCATGGTACATTACAAAAGTAAGCAATGCATGGTACATTACAAAAGTAAGCAATGCATGGTACATTACAAAAGTAAGCAATGCATGGTACATTACAAAAGTAAGCAATGCATGGTACATTACAAAAGTAAGCAATGCATGGTACATTACAAAAGTAAGCAATGCATGGTACATTACAAAAGTAAGCAATGCTGTTACATTACAAAAGTTTCAATGCATGGTACATACAAAGTAAGCAATTTCACACTTTTCCTTTATTATTCCATTGTGTTTGTATCGTATGTGATATCAAGAATTTGTGACATGATATATATGAGAATGTGATATTTCCGGTGCAAAAGTCAAATAATATAGCTAGTAATCTTCTTCTCCTGCATTCTCATTAGATTAGGATTTCGGATTCTCTAATAAAGGTAGCCTTCTGCCTCAGATTATCAGCCACGCCATACAGTTTGTCATGGACACTGGTGTAAGAAGGCCACCTCTTTCTTATCAAGTCTGCATACTGGGGGCAGTTCTGTAGGATATAATTCCTATGATTTCTGCTACACTGTTTGTGCCGACCTCTTCCCGCAGTAAGTTTTGCCACCCTCGTGATGGTAGATCTGACATTGTTACTGCATGGCTAAATCTCCCAGGCAGATTGCGACTGTAGAATCCGCTATGCCATTCCTCATTGTGAGGGGTCGTTGCCATTGCACCATGTTATGCGCCTTACGGCCTGGTGCATCCGTTTTCTGCAAGCATTTGTTTCGGGTTAGCATTCCCTAGCAGACACATGCATCCGATTTCAGCCAAACCTCCTTAGTCGCCTCTTACGACATGCGTGGCAGGTAACAGTGGTTCTATTCTTTACACCCCAAATTTGGGCTCCGGTAACCACTCGGGCGATAATTAAATAAGAAGAGGTTTAATGAGTTGTCCAGGAAAGAGCGGTATGGAGAAATTGCTTACAGGTGCTATGGTAAATCGTGGTCCCCAATAACATCAGGCCAACGAACTCTGGTAAACATTTTCAGAAATCAGACCACAAGTGTCACGTGACCCTATTATTTCAGTATTGTTATATTTTCAGAAATCAGACCACAAGTGTCATGTGACCCTATTATTTCAGTA
This sequence comes from Arion vulgaris, assembly GCA_020796225.1. NCBI lineage: Eukaryota > Metazoa > Mollusca > Gastropoda > Stylommatophora > Arionidae > Arion > Arion vulgaris. The sequence goes on along the minus strand of CM036761.1, from coordinate 58,982,954 downwards.
TTGTTATATTTTCAGAAATCAGACCACAAGTGTCATGTGACCCTATTATTTCAGTATTGTTATATTTTCAGAAATCAGACCACAAGTGTCATGTGACCCTATTATTTCAGTATTGTTAGTTAAAGAGGAATTCATTTTAAAAACAACACAACACAACACAACATGCAAGAACTCAGTTATATTATGTCACAACACAACACAACATGCAAGAACTCAGTTATATTATGTCACAACACAACACAACATGCAAGAACTCAGTTATATTATGTCACAACACAACACAACATGCAAGAACTCAGTTATATTATGTCACAACACAACACAACATGCAAGAACTCAGTTATATTATGTCACAACACAACACAACATGCAAGAACTCAGTTATATTATGTCACAACACAACACAACATGCAAGAACTCAGTTATATTATGTCACAACACAACACAACATGCAAGAACTCAGTTATATTATGTCACAACACAACACAACATGCAAGAACTCAGTTATATTATGTCACAACACAACACAACATGCAAAAACTCAGTTCGAAATAGGGGAAGACTGCAGTAAAACTTGATAAATAGTGAAACACGTACAAACAAAGTACTATAGTTTTACAAAATACATAAACAGTGACGATAAACAGCAACGTTTGACCAACAAGGCCTTTATCAAGCAAGCGAACAAACAGGAGTGACAAATTAAAATGAAACACAAATGGACGACCAAATACCAACGTATCTAAGGAAAATCTGGAATAAAACGA